>OY723396.1:15729404-16228717 GCA_963210295.1 Ophion ellenae
CGGACTAGGATTATTACAAAATATTAATTTTAACTTAAACTTTCGCCCGAATTATGACGAAAGAAAACGTGTTCTTCGAACACTTTTGCAAAAAATACGCCATTTTGTTATTTTGCAATATAAAATGAGAATTCTAGTTCAGGCGGTAGCGACAGCCATACAGATTAAGAAGATTTTTTAATTTTATATTTCCGATGACCTGAAGAGCGCGAATCATAAACGCCAGCAACATACTTTTTTTAGTCGTCACAGTAAAATAGGAGTAAAGCCATTAGAGGACAAAAAAATGATTTTTTTTTGCTAGGAAGATGCTTTAGGGTCTGGGAATCACGAAACAGCAGGTTTTATAAGCCGGAAGAATCATCGACTAGAGGGGTAGTTTTTTAAAAAGTTTTGTCATGGTCTGCTGCGTGCATTGATCACTTTTGCCCCAGTGCAGTGCGACTTCTGAGCGATTGCTCACTGATGTTGGAAAAGCTATTCGACGAACTTTCAAATCGACCAGAAAAGAAGAGGAAGAGGGCAATGTTAACTTTGGAGGCCAAATGTATGGCGCTGGTATTGCAGATTGAAGGTTATTCGAAAATTGCTATTGCTAATTATTCGTTCAAACTTTAAAAGCGTTTTTCTCGAAGCCATGTTTTTTAAACTGGCCGGAAACCAAACTCAGCCATATATGCACCGATTCACTTGAAATTTTGAACGTATATTCTCACAAGGAACATCACTCAAGTGTCCGCTGTTGATTTTGTTGAAACTCATATATGCGATAAAACATTGGAAACTCTTACACATGTATTTTTTTTATCTGCGGAAAAACGGTTTCCAGGGGGGAAACCACCCCTCAAAGAAAGGCGTTGGTTTTGCAGTTTCACCCACAAGCAGTCCACCGATCTGAATGAAACAAAAACCAAAATTCTTCTATTGTAAAGCGATGGGAAATGCACTATAGAATAATTGAAAGAAAAATCAATTAAGGGATGACACGCCTGTTTTTGAGCGGTCGTTTCCCCCCTTAAAGACGTTTTTCCGCAGATAAAAAAAATACGTATCTAATAGTTTTCAATGCCCTATCACATAAATGAGTTTCAACAGTGATGATCCTTGTCAGAGGCATTCTCCACCATGCAACTGCGTAAGAAATTTGCGATTAGTCGTTGAATTAAAAAAAAATTACTCGGTTGATTTTTTCCTCAAAAATAAGAGTTTCCATTCCAATCTGCACTACTTTGAAAAAAATGTATTTTCTAATTTCCGTACGCCGTTTCATAGCTTCTTGTATATATTGTTAAAAAATTAAAAATTTGTTGTCCTATGTTGAAAGCTACAGGAGAAATATTTCCGGCCGCGGAGCACTCTGCACGAGAGGTACTTTGCGGTCTTGAACTCTGACGTCGCCGTCGTCAATTCGAAAGTTACAAAAAAAAATTCGTGCACTTGAAACTATGTGTATTGAAGTTAACCAATTTAATTTTCGACTGCTTTATTTGCACGTATTTTTTTTCTCGTAAAATTGGCCTTTTTGAGAGCTTGAGTGGCTCCACCCTCTAAGGATCCTGAAGAACGTTTGACTAACTACCTCATATTAATGATCTTGAAGTTCGCATCGCTCGGAGGCAACGAAAGTAAATCTCTTCTTCATTGATAACATTTCTTTTTTACCCATTCTGGCTATGAAAATGTTCGAACGTTTTTTACGTACTTTTATTACAGATGTACGATCTCAACGTGCAAAAAAAGCTTCGAATAAGGATAAAAATGAAGATAGACCAAAAAATAATCGTTGCATTCCAACGGTGCAAGCTTCAAAGTATATTATTATAAAAAAACAAAATAGTGTCAAGAAATGGCCGGGAATGTGCATTGGATTGAAATATTTTCCTAAAAGCTTTGCCTTGAAAGATAAATATTATAAATCCCTAAAGAGGTTTAAGAATCCTTCCCTCAAGTTGCCCGAGGCATCAGTTCTTTCAATATCATTTGTACTCAACAGTGCGCGGTACACGAGTATCCCATCGACGAGCCCCCACCACAATATTCGAATAAATTGCGGGACATCCTTAGGGCGAGATGAAAAAGGAGAATAAAGCGGGGTTAGCATGGGGGAAAAAATGTGCGGGCAACAGTGAAAAAAATTGACCCTCCAGGGAGATACATATTTTCCTGTTCGACGTGCCAAGTCGTTAAGGGTTCGGACTGCTGTATGTTAACCCAGAAAATCAAGTTATCTCGGAGTTCATGAGCGAACAAAAAGGAATGTCCGATCGAGAACCTCTCTGGTAGTGTGGCGATGGTCTCTCGACGACCGGAGTGTTACTAGAAGCCGAGGGACGCGCGTGATAGTGGCAAATGCCAAAAGAGGGTATACATGATCTATATACGCATATATATATATATATATATATATATATATATATATATATATATATATATATATACATTTCCTATACAACATTTTTTCTACATATATATATATGCCTATAAGTGTGTGTGTATATATATATATATATATATATATATATATATGTGTGTGTGTGTATATGTAGAAGAAATTTTGTGGAGGAAAAAATATACATGCAGCCATCGGGGTGGAATATGTAAATTCATTGAAATTTCTCTGCTTCGACCATCCCTCTCGTATTCCTCACTCTCCATCCGCGTACTCCTCATCGAGCATTGAGCATGCTCCCACTAGGCCACCGTTTTTGGTAGAAAAAGCATTTCTGAGTCTTCGATAAATAAACGATCCCGTCGACTATAGCCGTGTATATTTACATTGTCAGCCACTGTACCCAAGGATGAACTCCACTTTGCACTATATTTTTCGTAAACTAGCGTCGATACTATTTAAAAAAAAAAGAAGTTTATCCTGCGCTAACGAGCTGTAGTTTCACGTAAAATGCAAAGGCAGCGCTTTTATTCTCGGCGTGGATGTAAAAACCTTTTGGTCCATTGATTTGTGGGAATGTTCAGTTCGATTCGTGATTAATATTGAGGGGCTACATCTGCCTAGAGGCCCGAGAAAAATTGCCAGAATCGGATTTTTTTTGTGGGGAACGGGTGGTGCAAAAGAATGGTATTTTTTTAAACATGAAAGTTTGTATATATTGAGGGCCTTTAAAAAAAGAATAGCCAAAAAATACAGAAAAACAACGAAAACATGGTCGCCGGCGGATGATGAAATTTTTTTTTCGCAACTTTTGGCGGTGGACACTCTCCAGCTTAAACGGTCCATCCGAAGTCTAAAAACCAAACGGATTATGCAGGTTAATAATAAATAATAGTCGTTGACGATCGTCGATTTTTTTAATATTTTTTTTTTTACAATTTGGCCGCGAATGAAAGTCGAGTATACAAAATCTATGAAAAAAGTCGTCGTTTTTAGGTAACTATTAAAAAATGAAGATCGAGTTTATAAAAGTGAGATCGTCAACGACCTTTAAATGTTTCTCATCGTATCTGCTGTAAATTTGGAAACAATCCATCAAGTGGTTCTTGAGATATCATGTCCACCGGCTTCGAAAACAGTGTTTCGAGAGAAACACGTTTAAAGTTTGGGGTATGGTGCTGGTACCGCTTGCCCGGTCGACTGTTAAAAGCTGTAGCTTATTGAATTGGAAATGTTGTAATACAAATTTGAGGGAATATAGCTAAAAGGTGATAATATCGGATAAAAATATTTATGGAATATGAAATTTTTTTGCCTACGTAGGTAGATGTAGCCCGTTAACATTAGCTGTGTTGGAGGGTATTCAATCTGCAGAGAACAAATTCGTGACCATCTAGCCCAAACGTGTTGCCACTTTGAGGGGATACACGATTGTCACTTTGGGATAGTAGAAGAGGAGGGAGAGTTTTTTCTAACACTCCGCGTCCCTTAGGAAGATGATGGTGGATATCATTCCCTTTTTCATCCCCTAAAAAGATCCCTTCGGCCATATTTGTCACATCCTCGAGTGATGGACGTACGAATTTAGGCTTGTCAAAGACACTTTGATACTTGTACGCAAGTGGTGTGAACAAGTGTTCGTTCGAGAAAACAGTAGTTAGGCCAAGTATATGGTCAGCCATACACCGTCCACATTTAGTGAATGGACATTTTTCAAGTCTGATACATTTTTTATATTATTTTGAAAATATTTTTCGTTTAATTCACATGATATCGTCTAATATATGCAGACATTAAAAGAATCCTGAAATTATCTTATCATCCGAATTGTGGAGCAATTGGAGTTAAATGTCTCCAACCCGGGCGTGCATAGGTAAATGAAAAAAAGTACACCATACGACATGACGGTGGAAAGAGGCACGGAAATCTAATAATGTCGAAACAAACGCAACTGATTCTTCGAATTCGCGTGTCGCGTCGAAATCGATGGAAATCGAATCAACGTGACGGGTTAATGCCAACGAAAGAATTCTATTTCAATCGAACAAATCAATTCAGACGTTTATACAGTTAGGCACTCGACGTTCGATAGGTGAGCGAAAACGAAATTATCTTCATGACTGGGCGATGATTGGCGCTTGAGTCGAGTTGTTTTCGCTTGATTGCAGTGGAAATGCGCTGTTTCGCAAAATACCTCAATTCAGTTTCGGTTATTGTCCATACAATAGTAACGCTCAACGTGTATGCGGAGAGGTAATTTTGAAGAACTCGAATTCGAGGATCGTCGGAAAAGCCAATTGTCCCTATAGTTGAATGTAAATCGGAATATCTTAAGGCGTTACCCCCACTTGTAGCGCAAAAAAGGCCTTTTTCATGATTTTTTTTAAAGAAAACTACAAAACTTTTTTAATCGATCAATATACCATCTTAAAGAACACATCTTGAAGAACTTTCAGTAATTTTTTTATTGAAAAATATTACATTGTTTAGTGGCAAATGGCCGTCAATGAAATAATGTTTTTATATACACGGTTTGCGGTGACCAACATTGCGGCGAAGTGGATCATCTGAAGAAAAAAATGCGGATGGATTTAGTCAAATATAAGTATAAACTAGTATTTAATCGAAGGATTTTAAAAAATATTCATTTTTCACAAAATGGCGGACAGTCAAAGTTAATGGTTCGATTTTAACGAAAAAAAACGGCCGTTTTTTGGCCATAAAACGGCCATTTTTTTTCGAAAAAAAAAATCGAACGATTTAAGACTACATTTTTATGTATTAAATAAGCCTGAAAAATTTCAAGAAGATCGGTTCATTAGTGTTCGAGTAATCATGGTCACCGACTTCAGAAATGCCATTTTGAGAAAAACGCGTTTAAAGTTTCTCTTTCAACGCTCTTTCAACGCGGATTCTTCTCTTTCAACGCTCATATCTCAGCCAATTTTGTTCGGATCGACTTGAAATTTTTAGGACACATTCTCAGATACTTATACTTCACAAAAATGCAATAAAAAAATCGATTTTTTGAAAATCGCAAGTGGGGGTAACCCCTTAAAAACCACCTTTGGATTATCGTACTCATATTTATATAAAGGTCGTATCAAAGTCTCTCCTGTCCACAAATACAACGATTTTTTTAGACAACTTTAAGGCGGGACCCCACGCTGACAGGTAAAAAAAAATTCAATTCTTTTTGCATTTTCTCAAAGTATACATATTCAAGAATATGTCGAATTTTTTTCAATTCAACACATCGAACATTGACCAAGTTACAGACGATTTAGCGAGAGCAGGAAGCGCAACGATTTACGTATATTAAAACTTTCAATCGCGTTTTTATCGAAACGACGTTTCTCGACCTGGCCGGAATCATAACTTCAGATATAATTGTCCGATTTTCGTTAAAAAAAATTACGTAACTGCAGTAGCTATCGCTGTACATAGACTTTTTTTTTGTTTTGGCATTTAGTATTTTTCAAGCCGACGAATATAAGTAAAAGTTTTACCAAAATTACACTTTTCTGGAACACCCGCCATGTTGTGAATTTTTATTTATTTTGTAAAACGGCCACGCACAACGAGGAATACATTTACATAGATTGCAAGACTTTTTTACTTTGATTTTTCAGACCAACCATTGGCAAGTTATCGATCCGGCCGTTGGACCACATTTTTTATACATGGGCTCTATTATACATTTATAACGTTGTTAATTTTTATTTTTTAAATAAAAATTCACACGAAAAAGGTTTAATGTATGTTTAATAACATACTATTTTTTCACGTCACAAATAAATAATCCACTAGACACGAAAAATTCGGAAAAAAGACCTTTTTCGGCCCGTCACAGTGGTGTCCCCCCTTAAGGGGAGATATACCTTCAGGTGAGGAAATTTTTTGTTGATTTTCATGATTTTTTTTTCAAAGGAAAGATTTTTTCACCGTTTTTCAGAATTAGGATATGTTTTATTGCTACTTTTGGTTGTTGGATGGTATTTTTTTATTCGACATTTAAAAATGGCGGAGGTATGGTCTGCTAAATTGTATTTTCAAAACTGGCGTGACGTACAGCTAAAAAACTCGTCGACCGATTCTGAAGAAATTTGGTATAAATCCGTCTAACCTTAGTGTCTTAAACATGACCCTAATGTGTTTGAAAATTAAATAAAGTGTTTTTTAATTGCAAAGTGTAGTCATTTTTATTTGGAAAAATCAATTTTTCATTTTGGAGCGTACCTATTAATCAATTCTCAACATTTCTCACTTTTTCTTGGTTCATATTCTGCATATGAGTGTTAGTGAAAGAAAAATCTTCGTTGCTTTTTTTTTCAGATCAACCCCGCCAACGCTACGTGTCACGCTATCTGACAACATGCGCTGCAACTCGTTTAGGAGTCCGTGCCAGACCTTTGCCATAATGATTAATAAAAAAAAAATACTATGTAACAGCCAAATAGTACTATCGTACCCTAGGTCTGAAAAATGGTGAAGAAATCTTTCCTTAAAAAAAACCATGAACATTAGCAATTTTTTCTCCGCCTATAGTATTTCCCCCCCTTAAGTCTTCAAAGCGACCGGATGTGCTGATAGCGAAAATCGCTTGGACATAACGATTTCAAAATGTTCTTTTCCCATACACACCAGTATATTCGTCGACTACTCGGCGCAACTCCATTGCACGTTGAGGCCAGTATGAATGGAAAATTGCCAAGCGGCCTCTGTTCCAATAAATTCGCAACTGCAATAAAAAAAAACACCTCACTGGCCTTCTTCCTGAATATTGTCACATACAAACAACAGATTGACTTTTCCTAGTATTGTATCAGTTCACGCTTTCTCACCGGGCCAACTTCGATCAGTCATCTGATTGAAGCTCAAACTTCGATCATGCAAATGACGACAAAGTGGACCGTCTTTGTCAAGACTCCACAAGGAAAAGCAGATAAGGGTCAGAACACCCCGATCGAGCTGAAATTTTGCACAAACCTTCCTTTTAATATTTTAAGACAACCCCTAAAGGGATTTTTGGCGATTCGCAATAGGTTTCGAGATAATTAATTTTTTAGTTTCTTTTTAAGAATAAGGTTCCAACCCCCCCCCCCCCCCCCCCCCCTATTCCAATCGAGCTGAAACTTTGCACAAACCTTCCTTATAATATTTTAAGACAACCCCTCAAGGGATTTTTGGCGACTCGCAATAGCTTTCGAGATATTGCATTTTTAAGTTTTTTTTTAAAGGTTAGGTTCCGAAACCCCCCCCCCCCCTCCCCCTCTTCCAATCGAGCTGAAACTTTGCACAAACCTTCCTTTTAATATTTTATGACAACTCCTAAAGGGATTTTTCGCGACTCGCAATAGTTTTCGAGATATTGAATCTTTTAGTTTTTTTTTTAATGCGCGCCGACTATAGCTTCATATGCTACGTCTTCGTTCATACCCCAAACCATCAAACAAGCAAACCCAAACCCAAAAACTATTGCGCGTCGCCAAAAATGCCTTCAGGGGTTGCCTTTAGATAGACCGAGCGCGCGCTCTTGATTTCTATAGATTTTATTCAAATTTTAACCAAACATTGTTCATATCACCATGCATGTTTGAGTGAAATTTCAGAACTGTCGACTATTAGAATTGGGAGATGATGGGTTTTTGAATTTCATCTTTTAACACTGCCGTGTCTGTATTAAAATTTAGGCATAATAATTTTTCGTCAAAAATATTTGTACCCTATAACACCCATCCAATGACGTAAGTTTGCGCGGCATATTCAAAATAATACCGCAACACAAATTTTTATTTGGAAGTGAATTTTAATCGAACGAATTTTTTAATTAGTTATGAATTAACCATCACTTTAATTTGTTAATGAAGCCAACATAAATAATATAAAATATTAATATATATAACGCAAATATTTTTTTCATGATAAAAGTTTTTAACTATAGGAACACGATAATTATTATTTTATTCTCGAAATATTGAACAATACTGTTCCGCGGGCCATATGCCTTCTTATTATAGGGGACCAATTATTTTTACGGAGAATTATTCTGTTTTTACTGAACGTTTTTAGCAAAATTAAATATTAAAGGCAATGCAAACTTTTTTCACTCTTTCCCTAACTAGTTTGCTATGTAAACATAATTTGTTCTCAGAATTTATAAACACTTAATGGTACGACGAATGATGTGACCTGACTTTCGGTCAATGCAGATTCTGCAGTGCTAAAAGTTGCAATTTTAAAACCCATTATCTTCCAATTTAAATAGTCGGCTGTTCTGAAATTTCATTCACACATGCATAATGATATCAACAATGTCTGGTTCAAATTTAAACGAAATCTATAGAAATCAAGAGCACGCGCTCGTTCTACCTTAAGGCCTTATATACGCGAAAAATTTCAAAATTTTCTAATTTTTTTAATTATTTTTGATTCCATTAGCCTGAACGGTTAGGAATATTTTAAGCTTTACAGAATTGAAAAAATCATAAAAATTCCGGAAATAAGGTAAGATTGCATTCATAATAGATACCGCGCGTCGCGACCAAACGCCAACTTCAAAGCCGTTTTTCCACGATTCACTTTTTTGGACCTTGTGAAAGTTCTAACTCTTGAACAAAGGTTCAGATCGCTTTGCATTTTTCACAACATATTTTTACAAGGAACATCCCTCAGGTGACATCCTTCGATTTTGTTGAAATTTGGATATGTCATAAAGCACCGAAAAGTAAGCGATACGTATTTTTTTATCGGCGGAAAAACGGTTTTAAGGGCTGAAACGCACCCTCAAAATTGGGGATGTTTTTCGTCGATAATGTTTTAACGGTACGAGATATTGAAAAAATTCAAATTGCAACAATGTTTATTTTTTTTGCGCACTATACATTGGAGATGAGAACGATAACGTTATCGACGAAAAACGAAAAACACCCCTATTTTCGAGGGTTCGTTCCACCCCTTAAAACCGTTTTTCCGCCGATTAAAAAAAATACGTATCGCTTACTTTTCGGTGCTGTATAACATATCCAAATTTCAACAAAATCGAAGGGTGTCACCTGAGGGATGTTCCTTGTTAGTATCATCACCTATCGTGTGAGGCACAGAGACAAAAATTTCAATGACACAAAAAAACATAAGAAACAAAATACCGACAGAAAATTGAGTAGAAAAATTTTAAGTTTCCAATTTTTATTATGATAATTAAAAAAAAATCATATTGTTGGTTCATTACGCAATTCATTTATTATGCAATTATAAATATGTTCATTTTTTTCAGACACCCACATCGATGCCGAGAAACATTCACCATCCATTTGTTAATATTTCTGATTTTTTGAAACATATATCTAACCAAAATTTCAACTCGTTCGAAGGGGTGGGGGATCGGAACCTTACCCGGAAAAGTGGAGTGTGCGTGTGCGTTCGTGTTCCTGTTGTTCGGGGAACTCTCGAAGTTCCAGCGAAAGCAAAATTACCCTGGGCGAGCTCGGCAACGTTCCTATGTGAATATACGACAGGGTAAGTTTACCGACGCACGCATATTGCGAGCAATGAAGAGGAGCAAAGCGCGATTGCTACACAGAATGGGACGAACCGCACGGCAGTATCGCACGTCGAGGAACGAAGTACGTACGACTTTATTAAAGCCCACAATTTCAGCACTCGTTCCAATGCCGAACGACCGAGAGCTATTGGCCAAAGTTACAATCAAACGCGACGCCATCAATTCCCTCTTCGCCCCCATTCGGCTCTCGTCTTCCGATCCCTCACACTGCGGATATCCACGTGTTGGTCAATATTGGAACGTCGTCTGGGGGGGGATTCGTTCGTCTATCGCTTTGCATCGGGGACTCGCGATTATGGCGGCTTATCGATCCCGCTGTTGTAACATTATACCCTCGTACTTCGCATGTACACGTAGCGGGGGTGGGGCTTTTCGTCCGAGAGCTACGCTCACTCCCTTTGGGGTTTAAAGGGGGTATCCCTCTCTGGAAACTTCAAAAAATCGTTTTTTCGCATGTTGTTATGGTGTGAACTTTCAAGATTATTTTAAGAGCAACCGGACCCTGAAATTCTAAAAATTGACGAAGTTACACCTATTTTAGTGAAACAGTGTGCGTTGGGTTTACCGCGATCCGTCGAGTTTGAACGCGATTATCTCGAAACTACATATCTTGACACGGCGGGATTGATATCTTGAGTAACTTTCACACTATTGACTTGAATTTGCACAGTTAGCGTTCAAACAGTAGTCATTTTCGGTTCACGATCGCATTTTTTCATTGGATGAACCGTTTGTCAATAACAATGACTTCATCATGCTGTTTTTCAAGAGAAAAATGAGGTTTTATTTGGAGAAGCTGTCATTTTTCGTATTTTCGAAATTTCGAAAAGTGGATCGTGAACCCGTAGCCAGTTGGATATATTTGAAGAATTTTGGTTTGTTTTCGTTTCAGATTACATTTGAGCCTGGTAGAGAAGCCACCGTTTCGGGCCTCGCCACTGGAGGACTGCAACACCAACTGCAGCACCACGAACAGTGAAAGATTTTCTTCCGAAAAAATTACATTGTAACCACAAACATGTATACAATATTGTAGGAAAAAATTAATTTATTCCAACCAATGTGTTACTAGAAAAAAATGCAACATTCTGACGCTTCAAATTGGGCTTCCAGAGAGGGATACCCCGTTAATGGGTTGTACGCAGTTGGAAATTTCAAAAAATCGATGTTTTTTATTGCACTTTCGGAATGTACAAATATGTGAGTATATTCCCTGAAAATTTCAAATCGATCCAGCGAATATTCTCGGAAATACACCCATATTTGTAAGGACGCTCGGAGCGCTACGTTTATCAAAAACGGCTCAACCGATCGGTCTGCAATTTTAACACAACCTTGTCAGATATATTGTTCAGGTATTGATCGAAGGAATAAGATTTCCGATAATTATTTTATTTTTTTTTAACGATTGAACGAAAAAATTTTGGTCGAAAATCGAAATTGTTTCTTTCCGGAGCCACCATTTTGTCAAAATTGAAATTTCGACTATTCCTTCGATCAATACCTGGATTCATCTATCCCCTAAAATAATCGTTTGGTTTTTTTTCATTTTTGATAATCCAAACCGGAGATACTTTGCTCACCGCCCGACATTTTTTTTTCGGGAACCTCCAGGAGACTTCCTACAGGAGCAATGTTAATGAAAATTTTTGAAAATAAAAAATGCCAATCTAAAGCTAAAAGTTGCCCCTACACTGCCTAATACTTTTCGTTTTGCCCAAATGAAATCCTTTTCCAGAAAAAAATCGCGAAAAAACCACTTTTTTGGGCTGCGTTTAACGCCTTAAGGCTCCACACCACGGTTCGTGGGCGGTACGAGGGTGTATTTTGTGTAATTATTTTCAAGCAAAGGATGAATGGAATTTTTTTTATTAATACTCATAATCAATATATACATATAGAAGACTGTATACAAATTTTTGTACTCGAATCCAAAGTATAGTTTGCGGTGTACGCCGCTTTTGCTTCCAAGAGGACACTCCGACGAAATTGTTGCTCGGCGGTTGACAGCGATTAAGCCATACGGTTCATTTGAAAAATAATATAAAAATATATTTAGAAACTAGATACTTAGGTTTACAGCATCACGTAGGGGGATTTCAATATCTAAAAAAAAATGGCGGACCAGCGAATTTTATTTCCGATTTTTATGGAAAATTTTCATCGTTCATAAAAAAAAGAAGGGGGCCCTTTTTAAAAAATCCCTACGTGGTGCCATAGAAACTGGATTTTGGAACAGTTCAAGACTTTGCGCATGCAAATCGGATGAATAGTTTTTTAATATGTTGTCAACCAGATTGAAAAACGTAGTTTCGAGAAAAACGTGTTCACAGCCGCTCATCTGTCGCTTGGCGCGGTCGTGCGCTTCGAACGGTTTCACATAAAATGCTGTATCTCCGCTAATTTTAAAAATTAAAAAAAAAAAATTTGTTCAGAGCATTCTTAACAAATGTATCTTTCAGAAAAAAAATGACAAATTTTTTTTTCTACCCTGGTGTGGTGCCTTGAACGCGGAAAAAGATGAAGGCTTGAGAGGAAATACGAACGTCGAGGGGGCCAAAGAATAGCGGGTAAACTGTTCGAGGGAAGCAAATGTATGGAGCCTCGATCATCGAGTCTTCGAGCTCGAGTGGAGTGCTCCTCCATTCGTGGCGGATAAAACTTTTTCGAAACGGGTTCAATATGTATATTTTTTTTATTTCCAATGTTCCTTCGCATATGCACTTGCCGCTGCTGTCTCCCGTCCTGACACTTTTACCCCACATTCTGTCATTTCAATATGTCTCGGACCTTTGAGACCCTGCAAAGTCTCGCCCGCAACCTGCCTTTCCTAAAGCACTACTGCATGTGACGTTGACGTTTGCATGGTTGGAATGCAACGATTTTTTTTTGGGGCCGGGTTGGAATTCCGAACTTTGAATGATCAGAATGCTGAAAACTCCGAAAGAATTTTACCCGAAAGACCAAAACTCCGAAAATCTGAACGGGGCCGGATTGAAATTCCGAACGTTGAATGATCAGAACGCTCAAAACTCCGAAAGAATTTTACACGAAAGACCAAACCTCCGAAAATCTGAACACCGTCAAAATAATTCGGCTATGGAAGTTTTAAAAGTTTCAAAATGTTCAATAGGTCGACGAATTATTTCAAGTATTTTTTTTTTATTAAGAAGTGATTTCACGTCAATTTTGAAATTTGTCTAGAGAATGTTATAGGTTCTACATCATTTACAGTCAACTGTGTAGACTTTCGCTGGCATAATCTTAACGAACCTTGTAGTTTCGGAACATTAAAATTAGGAATTTTAAATCGTCGGCGCATTCAAAGTTCGGAATTTCAACCCGGCTCTCATGTCAAGATCATGCCAGCGAAAGTCTAGACAGATTTCAAAATTGATCGATTTGCTTGATAATGTGAATAATAATTTGAAACGACAAATTGATCATTTGTCGATTTATTGAAAATTTTGAAACTTTCAAAACTTCGATAGCCGAGTTATTTTGACGGTGTTAAGATTTTCGGAGTTTTGGTCTTTCGTGTAAAATTCTTTCGGAGTTTTGAGCGTTTTGACCATTCGAAGTTCGGATTTTCAACCCGGCCCCATCTTGAATTTCGGAACATTGAAATTCGTAATTTTAAACCGTCGGAGCATTTAAAGTTCGGAATTTCAACCCGGCCCCATTTTTGTATCGGCGAAGAAACTGTTTTAAGGAAGAAAACCACCCCCCCCCCCTCACCCAAAGAAAGGTTTGTCGCCCCTTCATTTTATTTCTTCCAATACTTCTATAGTGGATCAGTGGACAGCGTTTTCTGAGGGGATCGGTGAACGCCTTTTTTCGAAGGGCGGTTTCTCCCCTTCAAACCGTTTTTTTGCCGATAAAAAAAAAATACGCGTCTAATATTTTTCAATGTTTCATCACATATATGAGTTTCAACACCATTGAAGGCGGACACTTAAGGGGGAGATCGAGGCTAACGAAATTGTCAATAATATTTTGACATCATTGCGGACTAATTTAATTAATGTTGCGTCCAATTGCTGCCTTGATCCCCGAAATGGTGTGTAGATCATTGGCATACACTTTTCCTTTCAGAAATCCCCGAAGAAAGAAGTCCAATGGCGTCAAATCGTACGATCTTGGTGGCCAATCCACATCACCGCGGCGCGAGCTAACACGACCGTGAAACTTCGTCTGCAGCAACTACACAATTTTTATGCGTTGCTCGATCGTGTAACTCTCCATGACTAAACCTCAACACTTCCTTATGCCAGTTGTCCAAGATTAGTAAGTACTCTATGTTCGTCACAAAGAAGTGGCGCGCCATTAAAAATGTCATGTTATTTTGAGACACCCTTTATTCTTATGAATGTGTTGAAACGCAGGTCCGATCGATACTGCAACCCAGAAGAAGCTTCCAGTGTTGTTTTTTTTCCTTCAATACCGGTACTTTCGCTTATTGTTTATTTATAACTTCGCATCCTCTCAATTTTCCCATTTGATCCACGTCCTCTACACGCGACAAGTTACGCGCTCTCACGTCCCGGTTATATTACTAATAAAATACATCCTTCTCCCCGTCGTTATTAAAAATGTCAGCTCGCTGTCCTGTGCTGTGATTTGTTCGTTCCGTTGCGTCAGCGTTCCAACGTTTCGGCTTTCATGGTTGCCGCGAGAAGGAAACGAGGAGATCGCCACACGAGGAGGGCAAAAGCGGACATGAGAGAGAGAGAGGGAGAGAGAAAGAGAGGGAGAGAGAGAGAGAGAGAGAGAGAGAGAGAGAGAGAGAGAGAGAGAGAGAGAGAGAGAGAGAGTGTTCTTCACTGTGATATTTCAGGGTACCCGTTCGCGAGCTAGCAATATAACCGGAAAATGCAATATTCGAATGCTCGCAGCGCGCTGACTTCATGGAGCAATATTATACACAAATGAGAAAAGCCTGAAAGTAGCATGAAGCGAATAATCACAATGATAATAAAATCGTTGAGAGGGCGCTGATACAGGGCGAGAATACGATTAGCACTATATATATCATAAGCATTCAACTTGATATAGCACGAGAATAACCAATATTTTAATTGTATTTTCGCGTCGCCTGATACTTGGCCAAGACAAACTCGAATGCTTCGTGTGCACAAATTGAGCAGCGAATAGAATGGTACTCGATACTTAAATAATGTTTCATTTGTCGTTTACTTTATTACGAGCAATCGTCACTGGGAGATGGGCGGTTGGGGTTCGGCTCACGTGGTACTTCGATTTAAGCAGCGTTGTGCATGGCCAATACTCGGAGGGGTGACCGCTCAGCCACGCATCAACCAGTCAGCAAAATGCTAATTCTTTTGAGACCGCCATGTAGATGCTCGAGTGAAACGTCTGTGCGGCAGAAAATCTGAAAAATATGGGGCCGTCTATGGTGGCAGGGGGTTTTTCACAGTTTCCCAGTGCCCTTAGCAAATGCGGTATAATGTAACTTAAGGCGGGACACCATCGTGACGGGTAAAAGAATCGATTTTTTTCGCATTTTCTCAAAGTATACATGTTCAAAAATATGTGAGGATAATTTCAAGTAAGAATATTTAGTGACCAAGTTACAGACGATTTAGTGATTTTCTTCTTCTTTCGAAAAACTGTTACGTACAACGACAACTACATTCATATATATTATGAAACTTTCTTATTTTTATTTTTCAGACCTACATTTTTTATACAGAGGCTCCGTTATACCTCAACAACGTTGTTAATTTTTAATTTTTTCCAGATAAGAATGTACACGAAATAAGTTCTATGTTTGCTTGATGAGATGCCGTTTTTCTAAATCCTGAATATATAATCTAATATAAATTTGAAAATCGGGAAAAACATTTTTTGGCCCGCCACAGCCACCCTTAATTTGTTATGAGCTAAAGAGGCATTTGCGCCTGTCGAATTCAGGCCCATCACGAAATTAAGGGGCCAGTCCACGTTAAAAATTTCAAAAAATCGAAAGCAAGCAAGACTTGAAGAAATCGACGATGATGGGCAATCAGAAGGGATTTTGTACGGTGCAGGAATTGCCGATTGAGTTTAGGTAAGAGTTTTTCATAGTATAACCTTCAAACGCGTTTTTCTCGAAACAACGTTTCCAAAACCTAGCTCCATCGTATCCCTAAAACTGATAAACCGATTCTTTTGAAATTTGAACCACATATTGTAAACATGATTCGCAATAAGATGACCCTCGATGGTTTAAACATTTTGATTTGTACTCTTTTTTTTGCGAAAAACTGCGAAAAAACGCGTTTTTTAAAACTTTTTTCGTTTTTCATCTGCCATTTTTTTATTCTTTTATAAAACTTTATATCCGAGGGTCATTTTGTAGGTGGTGTCATACTGAATCTAATGGGCTTTGATTTTTTTGTTTCGGACGAGCCCTCGCCGAGTTGTGATGGAGCTACCTAGCCCACCTATTTTTGAGGCGTTACGTTAAACTATAGTTTTTGTACCTAAAAATGAATTAAAATGAATTATTTTTTTTTTAATGTATTTCAAGACTTTATTTATCAAGCCCGACAACTTTTATATTCATATCTTTTATAAAATCCTCAAAAAAGAATCCCGAATATAGCCTTTGTTCGTGACTCCAAAGTGGACTGGCCCCTTAAATGAGAAAAATAAGCCTAGGCGCACGTATAAACAGCATTTCTTGAATTCGAGAGAGAGAGAGGGATAGGACAATGAAGTCGCATATAACGAAAGGGAAAAAAATCGCCAAACGAGAGGAAATAAAGGCAAAAAAAATAGATAGAGTACAAAAGAGAAATCCGACCGCCAATGTCACGTTATAAAAGTCCCTTAACGAGCTACGCCAATTAAAGAAAAGTCATCATTATACCTCCGAGGTTTACCACTGCCATCGGGAGTACTCTAGACGCTTTCTAAAGCTCGCTCAACCATGGCCTCATATTCTCCCTCATTCTCAACTCGGTCCTCCCGCTTGGTCCTCAACCCCTATTCCTCGAGCGCCCGGTTCCTTCTCCGCGTTCTCCCGCCCTTCCAGGACGGTTCTCGTTTGCTCCGAATGGCCGGTGACTGGGAAGGGGTGCTCTGGGCTCTTCGTCGGAGGTAAAGCGAGGGATGTATGTGGTGTATAGGCAGCCAAAAGAAAGCCACCGTAAACGCGCTCCTTTCAACGCGCTCGAGCGTGTATAATTGCGACACTTTAACGTAATTGCTCACTGTATATGGGGGTGGGTAATGTCAAAGGAAGCTCCGACTACGAATACGAAGCGTGTGCGGAAGAACGATGCGTTGTATCGAATATTGTTTCAATATTCGAGCTTGTGTTGACGTGAGATTGGCATTCATTAGCATTTTGGAAATTGAGAAACTACGTAGTTTTTTACAAGCTTTTATTCAACTTGACCGTGTGCAAAACGGAAAATCGATATTTCACCCACTTTCGGACTACTTAGAGCTCTGAAATTTTGCAAACATGCGTCCAAGAGGTGACAATGCATGACTTAAGGGGGAATTGTCTTTTTTTTCGCAAAATTTACCGCTTTTTGGGATTTTTTTTGTGAAGAAAGTATACAACGGAAAACTTGTGAAACTTGGCATATAGTTTTATTGATCTGTTTACTACATACAAAAAAATGTTTAAACAATTTCATCAAAAAATCCGCCTCCCACCCCCCTCGACGCGCGATGGTCCTTTTTTGATGGTGTGCACGATTTCTCAAAAACTATTCAACCGATTGCCTTCAAATTTGAACAGAATGCTCAGCTGACATCCTTTTATCGTTTGATGAAGCAAAAAAGCAATACGTTTAATAGTTTTTTATTTATAACAAAAAATCGATCAATTTTTTTCGAAAAATCGATACTTCAAGTTCAAAACGTCACCAAATCGTCAATTTTTTTTCCCCTTCATCGAACGATAGCTATATGTGTCTAAAGTAAAATGCTTTTTGGGTTTTTGTTGCAGGATGAACGTGAAGGCTGTAATCGTGCACACCATCAAAAAAGGAGCATCGCGCGTCGAGGGGGGTGGGAGGCGGATTTTTTAATGAAATTGTTTAAAAAATTTTTTGTATGTAGTAAACAGATCAATAAAACTATATGCCAAGTTTCACAAGTTTTCCGTTGTATACTTTCTTCACAAAAAAATTCCCAAAAAGCGGTAAATTTTGCGAAAAAAAAGACAATCCCCCCTTAACTTGGAAAAAAAATAAAATGTTTTCAACATAACGACTTTTTGTGAGATGCAAAACGGAAAATCGACATTTCACTCACTTCCCGACTACTTAGAGTTCTGAAATTTGGCAAACATGCATCTAAGAGGTGACAATTCGGGTGGGGATCAAAATATCGAAGGACCAAATATAGATCGACAAATATTTCGAAACGACAGAATTAAGAACTCTCAAAATAGCGAAGGTTTAATTATTCGAAATTTAATGTTTCGACCGAAGAAAAAATCGAAGGACTATAAAGCGAAGCATCATTTATTCGAGAGCTCATTTATCTGAAAGCGTATATTCAGATCGTTTGCAATTTGAGACATACAAATATAGATTCGAAGAATCTATAACGTCCATATCTCCGAAACAGAAAAAAGCGAGTATCTAATATTCGTAATACCGCCTATGGCGAAAAGCAATATATCGAGACGCAAAATATCGAAGGTCCGAAATGGCGAATGTCAAAATGGCGAATGCCAAAATGGCGAACATGGTATGGATGCCGTCCCGGCCGATCGCTAACGCTATCTGCCACCTTCATTATGATGCGCAAGTAGCATTGGCTCGACTTGACCGCCAGCGCCATCTCTCAGCTTCGCTCTGAAGCGCAAGGAATGTACTGCTCGATCACAAGTTTTCGCCATCCGGGCCGTTCGACATTTTGACCCTTCGCTATTTTAACCACTCGATTTTTTGACCGTTCGATTTAATGCTTTCTGTTTTTTGAACCGTCGCTATATTTACAATTCGAAGATTCGTCTTCTCAAATTATTTGGTGTTATTTATATAAGCAAATCGATATTATGTCTCTCGATATTTTTTTAATCGGTTATTGTTTTTCGCTATATTTCAACTTCGAGATATCCGTATTCGGAATTTTTATTTACGACTATATAAACCCTCCGAACATTGATCTATCTATATTCAAACATTCGACATTTTTTGATTCGATATTTCAGCCCATCTGAATATTGATCCATCGATATTTCGACTCCCACCCGACAATTCATGATTCAACTTAAACAAATAATAATAAGGTAAATATTTACAAGTGGGGCCCCAGCTAGAAAAGGCATTTAGAAATTGTGTACCGAGTCGATGTATTTCAGGGCACTTTTTTATAATATTTAAGTCGGGGGAAAACAATTTCAACCCTTATTTCAACCCCCAAACGCTTTTTTTACCTTTTCAAAGGTATGGAGAGAACGGGGTTGGTGGCATCAAGTGGGTCAAATGAGACGTGTTCGGTCAAACAACCCAAACAAACGTATTTCAAAAATTGAATATTTACCGGAAATATTTTTCACGTACCCATCCGAGGTGCACCCACCCCAGTGTTCTACGCACCCCACGATTCCACGCACCCATCCGAGGTGCGTGGAATATTTTTTTAAAATAAAATACCCCTCCCTCGTCATAAAAAACATATTTCCATACTGCAGAATAGCCCCGAACACGAAAGAAGAATTTCGTAAAAAAAAAATTAGTTTCGACTTTTTAGTACATTAAATAAGAGCTTGTAAAAAAATGTTTTCTTTTTTTTTCGTTTAGGAAGAAATTGCGAAACTCGAAGATCAGAGGAACGGAGTAGTAGTTCGAGCTAATCAGGCGTTTGTTCCGATTATTTTCGTCCTCCATTGCTTTCGTTTTTGACATTTTCGAATTTTCGAGAAATAATTATTTAATTTGCACTCTGGGTAAGATACGAATTGAGCGAGACCAAAAAACGCGGCAGTTCTACGTAAGTTAAGTTTTATTAAATTGAAAAAAAAAAGAAAATTGGCATTGAGGCGTTTCACCTAGCTTGTGGCAGAAAAAAAGGATTTTTGTGAATTTTTGCCGTGTAAACATGTGTAAGTTTTTTTTTTCTTTTCGTTTTTACATTAAAGCATAAAGTTTTAAGTATCTTTTACAATTTTTGGATTGAAAAACATTCATCAATGTGATAGATAAAATGGTTTGTGCAAACAAATCATCAAAAAATCAAACGCATTTAGTTTTTGCATGAATTTATCTATCGCTTGGACGAAGGATTCAATAGAATATTGATTTTTGAAAAGACGGCCGCAGTCCAAAGTGAACGTATCGATTTGCGGTGGAAAAGCTCTCTACTTTCGTTGATGAAAAAAAAAACTATGCATCGAAAAAAAAATTCCTTCTTTCATACACTGCTTTTTGACGTGTAAAAGAATCTTGTAAAATTTGAAGTTGATCTCTGCAATGATTTTTGCGATATCGCGGTCCTCAATTTCGAAAAAGTGATTTTGGGAAAAACACTCTTCAATTTCTCCGGTTCGCGAAACCTACCTATAAACGCCCACTTGAAATTTTCAAAGAATATTTCCGAAATGTTATATTTTGAGAATCCGCCGAAAAACGAAAACTGATATTTTCACAAATATAATCTAGATGTAAACCCTTAAGTCGTAATAGAGATTTCGCTCGTTATTTTGAAGGTTTCGCCATTCGCGAACATCATTCCCTCTAACGAATGTGAAAAACGAGGATCAGCGGCTTATCGAGAGTGAGATTAGATGTAACGAGGTTGCAGTGAGCCAGGTGAGTCGAATGACGGTTTTCGATTTATTTTTAATAAACCTTAAAAAAAAATGCATACGCGCTACAGATTTATTTTGTAGCCGCTATTTTTTTATGAAATATATAATTAACGGCAAAATCATCGATTTTGATATTTCTATTACGTGAATAAGAAAAACTTGTGTGTTACTATCAATTTGGAAAAGTATAGCATTATCGTTGATTATTATGAAAAAAACTGTGTGACACTGAGAAAAAAATTTCACACCACTGAAACTATCAGTTTGATTAACAAAACGTTCGTTATGCCAATAAAAAATCAAGTTGAACGTATTTAAAGATACATTTTGTTAAACCAACTGAATTTTGGTTGGATGAACGATTTTTTTTTTTCAGTGCAGTGAATGTTCTATACAATTCAGAATGAAATTTGGAGTAATATATGATTATGCCTATTTATAGTTATGCCACGAGATGATTTATTATTACCGTTAATTAATATTAAGTGTTGCTGACATACCGCAACGTCTCCAGGCAAGATTTGTCATCCTTTATCGAACCTTGATGGTTCAATATTCAATGTTATATAGTTTTCGATGGGCAAGGTGGTTTTTTTTTCTTTTGAATGTTTACAAAAGCGTTTGTGTTAATCCTTTGTTAGAAATAGTTTATCTTGCCGCTAAATAGCCATAAAATTACACCACCCGTAGCGTCAACGTTTTGCCCATTTAACCGCACGTAAAATTACATACATTAAACTATTTTATATGTCTGGTGTTTTGTGGTGAAAAAAGAAAATCCGAAAATTCGTCAATACTCAGTACACTCTAGACTAGATTCATAGCAATGATTTTGAAGTTTTCATTGTTGGAACGCGGCGAAAATAATTATTTTCCGATTACCAATTTTTGTTTTAGCGATTCAAAGCTACCGCGAACTTTTGGAAGATTCTTATTAGAGACCTACAACTTAAGGCTGTCAAAAATGATTTTAGATAACAATAAAAATGGAGAAAAACGAAAATAAAAAAGAATTTTCGTTGCATTCCAACGATGCAAACGAATCAACAACATCAATAGCATATATAGGGGAAGTAGGGACAAGATGATAATGCTAAGGTCATGTTCAAATAAAACAATACATAAATGAGCCACTCAACTTTAATTATTCTTTAAACTAATCAACATTTATTAATATTTTGAATTTGGAAGCAAAAAATCAGTTTTTCTGATGTTTACCATACAATATATATATTTGATGAAGCTTTTATTTTTCCTATCTTACCCCGTATGCGGGGCAAGATGAAACGACGCTGGGAGAATGATGGGACACGAATAAGTGGCATCTTTCGCATATAAAAGTGGTTTTATTCTCAATACCAGCAATTTGATAAACCAATCATCTAAGTTACGTAGTATTTAGTCCGAATAATCCTGCTTCCATACCATTTTGATCATTCGTAAGTTCTTTTTCTTCCCCTGGTAGAAACACCGGTTGAAGAGGAACCAAAGGCTTTACTACTTTTATTTCACCCTTTCTAACGTGAAAAGTAAAATAAAAAAATAAAAAAATAAATAAAGAAAAAATAGTGAGCGATCGGAAGGTAGTTTGTTTTTTTTTCCCGAAAATTTTCGCAGTTTTTTGCTCATAATTTTTTTTATTTTTCAATTTTTCTTCTTGACTCTAGTTCAACTTATACACAATATTGTACAAAGTAAAAATATGATTTTTCAACAATCAAAGTAAAAATTTGATTTTTTTGCTTAAGATTTCAAAAAATCAAAGTAAAAGTCTGATTTTTTTTGCTTCAGATCACCTGTCCGGGACTCAGGACTTCCGCAAGCGAAGAATGTCATCGCCCGCGCACCGACATACGTGGCACCTCCCACTCCCACAACCATGTTTTGTCAAACTTAAAAAAAATATTTCGATGTTCAATAAAGTCTTGGTCAACATACCAATTATCAAAATTCTATATTTAATACTTTTCGCATAAAAATTGGTGAAAAAACGAACATTTTTTGGTCCAACAAGACAGATCCTTAATTACGAAAAAAAATAACGAATCTATCCCCATGTGTATGGAACAAATTACTTGATTTCGAGAACGCAATTAGCCTCGCCCCCCCCCCCAACCTCATATTACATTTTTTCCTCGTTGCGTGGGCGTACTTAATTTCTTCCGCGAGTGAAAAAAAATCCCTTACGAAAGAGGATGTTCACACCGTGGGCGCTATAGTTCTCGGTATAGACACACAGTTTTTTTTCTGAACCCGCGAAACTTTTCCCGACGACGTTCGTGTCACGTTTTTCTGTGAGCGACGAGAAAGTTGGACAAAGCGACGAAGAATAGTAGAAGAATGGCGGGGGGCGAAAGAGTAGAGAAAAAGGTCGAAGGGGAGGGTCGGGAGGAGATTCGGATGCTGGTTTTCATCGCGTTATGCGAGGGAGCAGAGGAAAGAGGAGCGCACGGTAGAGCGCTCCTATACAGTCCTCATTCTTCGCACCCCCGCATCTCTCGACCCTTTGATCCCCGGAGATCGGGCGCGCTACAATGCTCTAGCTTCGGGCTATTATACAGTGACCTAAGCGATGGCGTGCCGCCCGAGACGCAAAAAAAAAAAAAACAAGAAAAAGAAAAACGATTCAAAGAGAATCCCGACGGAGACGATGCGTCGGAATTCCCGAGACAAACTTCTCGCTTTTTTTTCTTCGCTCATCGTCGTTTTTCCGTTCTCAAGGGCTGAAAAAATAAACCACGATCACTTGCCACGCACAGCGAGCCCGGCAAATACCAAACAAAGTGGCGCGAGATGCGACGAATCCAAGGCGAGAAATGAACACTTTTCTCTGCCTGCAGATTCTACGTCCTTCGTGAAATAAGGCGGAAAATAGGAGTCGTCTCTCGCCCCGAATATTCCCGGGGGAGAAAAAAACTTTTCGGCCCTCAATTGCCCGAAAACTCGAGCCTCGATAAAAAATTGAAGTTTGCATCGTTGGAATGCAACGAAATTAAATGATTTTTAATTTTTCTTTTTACCGATGTAGTCTGTGAAAATCACTGATGTTTTCGTGTATTTTTCCTGATTTATGACCTTAAATTGCATAAAAAAGGTTTTGGATAATGATAAAAATGAATAAATGAAAAAAGAAAACAAAACATTGTATTCCAACGATGCAAATTTCAACGTGATCGTAAAATCTCCCATCAAAATCGAAATTGAAGACGTTGAGTTTGCTATGGGTGGCTACTATGGGAAAGGTCCTCGAATGTCTTAAAAATCATATTCCTCCATGTACGTGTATAGCTACAGGATTTTACGATGACATTGGAATTTGCATCGTTGGAAAGCAACTATTCGTTTTTTTTTAAAATTATCCGAAGCCCTTTTTTGTGCCTTCAGGTATGAGCATTTTTGTACCAAGAATATTTAGACGACCATCCCGTCCTTAATATGAATTTATTTTGTGGACGAATTCGTTAAGGACCTCAAAACAGCCAGATGTTCTCATGGCCAACGTTGCAAAGACGAAAGTAGTTTAAAAAATCTACAGGTATTACACAGAGTGCAACTATTTTATGGCATTGAAAATGTACTCAGACTTTTTGGGTAATCAAAAACAGGTACATGTAAATAATATGAGTTGGTTTTTATTATTTTTTAAAAAAATATTGATACATTCAAGTATGTTTAGGGTTGTTTGGACTTGTTTTGGGTTTGTTTGGTTTTGTTCGTATAATAGTTGTATAATTTTTGTAATATACTTGTAATATAATGTTTTATCCTAATTTTAGCTATCTTTATAGCTAACCCTATCCTAATTAGATATCCTCATAAAGCTAGACTAGCTATCCTAATTTTCGAAGATTAGAATTGGGTTTGTTTGGGAAGAGGGAATTTTTCAACCAATCACAGGCATTCATCATGTCGGAGCTCCGCCCACTGTACTGGCAGTGGAGTGGGGGGTAGCGTTAGTTTCGTGTGACATCCAGCTAACTTTGCTTTCGGCAAATTTTTGGAAAGTGAAAAATTTGCCTAAAAAATCGTCAGATAATTGTTAATAACGAATGAACTATGCAATATAACAAAAATCTTACGTACTTCCATAGACAATGTATTTTTCAAGATATATTCAACATTTCAAGTGAATCGGTTGAAAATTGTCTGAGTTATGTTTCCGGCTAACTTAAAAAATGCAGTTTTGAAATAAACGCTGCACAGCCGCCATTATTAAATCAATCGCTTAAGAAAAATTATTGTATACAGTCACTGATATGTATGATAGACACCATTTTTTGTAATTTCGATTTATCTTGTAGTTCTTCTGGAAAAAAATCCCGAAAAAGCCTACTTTTGCGGCCTCTAGAGTGGCCTAACCCCTTAAAGCATTTCCTATGCTAAAAATTTGTCCCCATATATACGGTGTCCTGTTTTGAATGGATAATCCTGCAACTGTCGATAGGTCAGATGATGTCCTACTATATGGTAAAAGTTTAGTAAAAGTCCTACGGTTTTTGAGATAAAAATCATCTGTTTTCGGTTTTTTGCATGCCATTTCTACAAATGATAACTTTTTTTTACCCGGTTTAAAAAAAATACTCTTGGTTATTTGTTTTATCTAGAAGGGTCTTCTTTTCAACCTCAAATGTTAAGGAAACTACGAAAAAAGATCTTATGCAGAATTTTCATACAAACCAATTCGAACATCCGACTTTGATAGCCTGCAGTGTAAACAAACTGATAACATTCGGTGTAGTAAAAAGAAATCCATCATTTTTGCATGAAATTGAAGGCAAAAATGATGGATTCCTTTTTACTACCCCCATGGAAATTTATATACACAAAAATATACTGCAAATTTATTTTATTAATAATTGTAATATATGCGAAATGTAAGCCATATATTGAGAATATATGTTGCATATATGTGCCAAATTCTAATTTTCGTAACGTTTTTATATATGAGATGTATGTGCGTGGTATTACTGTATATCAATGTATCATATATCAATGATATATGTAGCATTTACCCTGCATATATACCACATATATTTAGCATATATGTTGCATACACACTGTGTACATACCACATATATACTGTATAAATGGTACACATATGCCACATATATACAGATATGCGTAGCATATCTGTATATAGTGTTTATATGTAATAGCGTACTTTAACTGTAAGTTAAGTTTTTTTAAGTCTAAGTTTTAAGTTTTATTAAGTTTAACTGTAATAGTGTTTATACACAGCATATATTTTTTGTCAGGAATATGTATCAAAAATGTATGCGTCATATATGACGCATAAATGACACATATATGAGTCATATATGACGCATACATTTTTGATATATTTTTCTGACAAAAAAATAGATTGAAAATATATGCGTCGTATATGCCTCATATATGCATCATATATAGTGTTTATACGTAGCAAATATGTTTTTGTCAGAAAAATATATCGAAAATATATGGGTCACATATGCCCCATATATTTGGTGGATATATACTGAATATATACGTATTATTCTATTTTTCGTCACTATATATGGAACCGATATATTTATATGTAGCATATATTTTACATACATAAATTTCCATGGGGGTACACCAAATGTTTTTCAAAAAATAACGTAAAGCCCAAAATTTCGAGAACCGTGGGACTTTTACTAAACTGAAATTCCAGCATATAGTGGGACATGACCTGACCTATCGACAGTTGCAGGATTATCCTTTCAAACCAGGACACCCTGTATACGCGTGTAAAAATGCGCTTTGAGCATTTCTCTGCCTGCGGCTACCCACAGGAAAGTTCGTCTCCCGAGTAGCCTCTACAAGATACACAGCGAAGCTGCCCTCTCCTCGTTTTCCGCGGCGTAAACTCGACGCGCCAAAAATGCAAAACTCGCGAGGTTTCTCATCGAAGCGAACTTATTCGAGGAGGACAGCTTGGCGGTCGTATACCCGCGGGTAAAGCAAATACTTTATTTCAGAAAAGCGAAAATAATCTCGCCGTAGTGAAGAAAAAAGGAAGATTTATCAAAGATATTTTGAAAGGGTAGGCGCTTGACAAGGAGGTACGTAGGGTAGTATAATTCGTAGGGTGTACTTTGAGGGATGATTTTTGGGCAATGTTTCCATGGGAATTAACATGAGAGCTGAGAAATTTACCGAGCCCGCATGTATTCTCGGGCCGATTTTATTTTTTCGACGTGCCCATTTTTTCATCCCTTTATAGCTTGCGGATAAAAAGTAAGGGAGATAGGGAGACAGGGCGAGAAGGGAAGAAAGGCCGAGGGAGAAAAATAAAATGATGCTCCGTCATCCCTTAGGATGGTCGTTGCGGGTATAACGATTTCGCGAAGAGAACAATGGTGCACCGAAAGAATTGTCCGCAAAAAGAGAACAAGTACGACGGTGCACGCCATCGTCGTCATCCACTTGGCGGTCTTACCGCCTTCCTAGATGACGGAAGAAGAGAGACTTTTCTCCATCACGCCAGGTACCATAGCCCGAGGATATTTATGAATTGGGGACAGGAAATCCGCGGAAAATCCGGGCCGGATTCGTGAAACCCTCGCACGGCTTTTAGGCTTCCATTTCGTGACCGAACCCGCTCTGTTTTTGCTGGTACCTCCAGGGTGGAGGAAAGGAGAGAGAAAGAGAGAGAGAGCGTAGCATACCTTCTACCAGGCAGAGTTATCCGGAATCTTGTAATCCCTATTGGATCCAAAAGATCGGGGGGTTTGTAGAGAAAACAGTTCTTTTTTCTTACTCCCTCGCTCTCCCTCTTCTTTTTGTTCTTTCCCACCCCTCTTCACCACTACTATCGTCCACGTGGACAGACTCGAAATGTTTTCCTGGTGGATGTCAAATTCTGTAATAATACTTTATCGAAAACTGTCATGGACATGTTTGAGCTCGAGAATTTTCGATGGTGTTGAAGTTTGCAATGTTGATATGCAGCAAAAGCTCTTCTTAATTTTTTTTTTCTTTATTTTTATTACTACCTAAACCCTTTTTGAAGTTTAAGTCATTGAAGCCTAGTAAGGATCTTTAAAAAATGTTTTAGACACTCTTGTAGCCTCAATGGGCTAAAGAAAATTGAGCAATGAGAAAAAAAATGTTTTTTGCTACATCCCAAGGAGGCAAACTTCAATACCATCATTTTCAAACCATCCTACTTGCTCTGTATCTCAATAATTGATCAAAGTTCAATCAAAAGATGAACTCCAGCATTTTCGATGGTGTTGAAGTTTACGTTGTTGATATGCAATGAAAGTTCGAATTTATTTTTTGATTTCTTCATTTTGATTACTACCTAAAACCTTTTTTCCTTGCTTAAGTCATGGAAGCCTAGTAAGGATCTTTAAAAAAAATTCAGGCACTTTTGTAGCCTCAATGGCGTAAAGAAAATTACAATACGAAAAAAAAAATGTTAAGCTAAGTCCCAACGATGCAAACTTCAAAAGCATCATTTTCAAGATATCCTGCTGGCTTTGTATCTGAATAATTGTTCAAAGTAACATTAACGGAGTACAGCATAGTTTTGTAAATTTTTAACGATCCAAGATATGATATTCTTCCAATATTTTGCTCCCTTTATTGACGTTTCTGTTGAGTACCTCATTAATTCACATGAAACGATGGAAGGTCCGAAATTTGTTCCCACCAACCTCCGTGACAGCGAAAGATCGGAGTGCAGAGCTTTCAAGTTACCTTACAGAATCGCGAGGCGTTTCCACATGGTTCTACGGCTCCGGATTACTCTCGGAAAGTCTGTACTTTTTGGCAATCGCCGGATTCTTTGTTTTGTAAATTCTTTACCGTAGTTCGAGGATAAATAACAGCAGGGTAGTATGAGTATCGCACGGAGGTATATATTGGCCTGTAGCTTCCGGAGTAATTACATTCCTGTCAGTAAAGCTCCGCCGAATGATCAATTGCTGCGAATGCTTCCTGGACAATGAGCATAGCTTGGGAAATACGCTTGTGTATCTCTCGAGAGATGCACGAATGTTCCTCTGCCCCGTCAGGGCTCGCTCTCCACACGAAAACCGAGACATTTGCAATTAACACAGATCCCTGGGTGATCTCGATACATATACAGGGTGTCCCGGAAGTGAATGCGATCCCTGAAATAGGGGGTTGGGGTTGAAATTCTGAGTTGATTGATATAAGCATGTCTGGGTGTCAGATCAACCGCTGAATTATTATCGATTTTTAAAGGCGGTCCAATCAGGTGCGCTCGCATTTAAAAATTAATAATAATTCAGGGGTTGATCTGAGACCCACACATGCTTATATCAATCGACTCAGAATTTCACCCCCAACCTCCCATTTCAGGGAACACATTCACTTCTGGAATACCCTGTATATGCGGTCTATGGATACCGCCAGTTTCGATTTGTCACGAACGATATTCTTTACAAATTAAATCTCAACACATTTTGTAATTTCAGCGTGAGATTGAAAGTAAGGGTCCTCCCTTACTTTCAATGGGATGGGCCGAAAAAAAAGGTATGTCGTGAAGCATACATTGAACTTATTTCGTGTAAATTTTTATGAAAAAAAAAATTAACAACGTTATTGAGGTACAATAGAGCCTCCGTATAAAAAATGTGGTCTAACGACCGGATCGATAACTTGACAATAGTTGGTCTGGAAAATAAAAATATAAATGCATTATAATGTATATAAACGTGGTTCTTGTAGTACTGAGCCGTTTTTCGAGAAACAAAATCACAATATGACGGGTGTAAAAAAAAGTGTAATTTTGGCGAAATTTTTACTGATATTGAAGGGCTTGAAAAATACTAAGATTAAATGAAAAACAGCTACGCACAACAATAGCTACCGCGATTACGGAAATTTTGGTTTTAAAAATTGAAAATCGGACAATTATGGCTAGAGTTATGATTCCGACTAGGTAGAAAAAAGTCGTTACGAGAAAAACGCGATTGAAAGTTTTGCTGTACGTACATCGTTGCGCCACCTACTCTCACCAAATCGGCTGAAACTTGGTCCATTTTCTCTCTTTTGACTTGAATTTTTTTTTCAAATATTCTTGAATATGTATACTTTGAGAAAGTGCAAAAAAATCGATTTTTTTTTACCCGTTAAAATGGTGGCCTTAAGGGGTTTTCTCACTTATGACGCTAAAAAGGGCTATTTTCATGATTTTTTAAAATAGGTTTATATTATAGATATTGATATAAAAGTTGTTACACCTAATAAATACACTTCCGAAATTAAAAAAAAATAATTTTTTATTTATTTATGTAACCCAAACAAACTTCGAACGCGTTTTTCTCGAAACAACGTTTTTCGACGGCTTGTCGATAAAATCTTCGAAACTACTGAACCGATCCATATGACATTTTAACCACATATTCTTATGACATTTTAACCACATATCTTTTTAAGTTTAGATATTTACAAATGTGTTTTGCCAAAAACGGTGAAAAAACACGTTTTTTGGTTTTTTTACGAAAAATGTCCGCCGTGTTGTTATTTTTGCATACATAAAAAATCGTATGATATGCACTATAGCGATTAACATACTGAATCTAAAACCGTTTCTAATCTAATTTTTTTGTTTCGGATGATCCATCTCCGAGATTTCATCACCAGCGCAGACCTACAATTTTTTTAGGACATTTTTTAAACTACCATTTTCGTCTATAAATAGTGATTTAAATAAATAATACATTTTTTAAAATGTATTTCGAAAGTATATATATTAAGTGTAACAACTTTTATGTCAATATCTATAATATAAACATATATAAAAAAAATCACGAAAATATCCTTTTTAGCGTCCAAAGAAGACCCCCCGACCAAAAAATATTCGACACGACAATAAAAATAATAAAAATGAAAATAACAATATGAATTTTCGTTGCATTCCAATGATGCGAACCGCAACACCACATTTTAGTTTTGTAAATCGTTCTGTTTGCTAGATAAAGTCAGAATCGTTTGAAAGTAATTTTATCGAAATCAATAAAGAGTTTTATGTACAATTAAAAAAAATTAATGAAAATTCTTGGAAATTCGTAAAATGGTTTCCAGCGCACGCAATACCTTTCGCATCTATAATTAAATTTTTCGGTACCCATGTAGAATTCGATCTGCAGAGGCGAAGCGAAACGTATGTAATGCGAGAAAGCAAACAAGGGAAATCGAAGCCGAAAGACACAAAAAGAAGGTTCAATCTTCCGGATGTGTGCATTAGATATTAACATAACCTCATGGATGTACCCACAGACGTGTCCACGTATTCGCAAATCCGTGAGCGCGAGTGCGGGGGTGCACATTTATATATACGTATAGATATCGCGTCAGCCTCGCGAGCGAAAAATCTCGAACCTTTCTTTCACAGCCGAGAGGTGTTTCGCGTTAGTTAATGGATTTTAGAGTACCCGGTATCCAGAGCGAGAAAGACGGAGAGTGGTAAAAACAGAGGAAAAAAAGGAAGCGATAGAAGCAGACACAAACATGAGAGAAAAATAGAGATAAAGGTAGGAAGAATGCGTGGGAGGAGAAATAGAACGTATCTCGTACGACGAGAGGCTCTGCGCGAAGCTCTGTGAATTTTTACGATCCAACAGCGGGGTAAGCACGCCCGACGGAGCTTTACCAGATATCGGGAGCGATTCTCGTACGCTCGTAAAAGTAGTACGGAATCTTATTCATTCGCGGGATACATCCGCGTCTGCTTTGACCTACACGTATACGTATAGTTCCTATCGCAAAGACGATGGAGAATCGTAATCTCGTCTCGCACAAAACACCATGGTACATCTGTTGTCTGAGTAATCGAAATAATTTCACATCCAACGTGAAACGATCTTTTTTTTTTCCACTTACACGCGAGAAATACATTTCGCAAGTGGATAATTCCGCGTCGAGAGCAGATGCTGCGCAGCTTTCAGCGTGCAATCCTCGACGATGATCCGGTGATGGATGGTGATACGTACGATGTTGATGATATTGAAGCTCGCATCGTTGGAACACCACGCAAGTTTAGTAAACCGACATTTTTTAGGCTAGGTTAGGCTACAAAAATTGCTCAACCGTTTTTGAGGATTTTTTGAAAAATTTGAAGCAGGACGAGAATTCGGGTGATGGCAAAAATTGAAGAAATTAATGTAGAAAAAAGACTTTTCGCTACAGGCCAACGATGCAAACGAGGTTGAGGTTTGCATCGTTGGAACACTACGAATGTTTAGTAGATCGACATTTTTTGGGCTAGTTTAGGCGACAAAAATCGCTCAACCGTTTTTGAGGATTTTTTTGAAAAATTTACAGCCTAAGTGTGCAGGACGAAAATTCGGGTGATGGCAAAAATTGAAGATATGAATTTAGAAAAGAGTATTTTCAACACCATGGATATTGACGGAGAACGCGCCTACGTGAACACTGTGCAGGAGCATGAGCATGAGGTTGAAGTTTGCATTTTTGGAATGCAATGAAAATTAATTTTTCTAAGTCTTTAAGGGGTTAGGCTACTGTGTATATGACGACCCGTTCGTCGCTTGAGGCGACTCAAATTGAAAAGGAAGGTCCAAGATACGGTGCAAGGATCGCAGATTGAAGGTAAATTTATGATTTTTCTCTTCAGGTACTAACCATTATGATGTCATTTTTCCTCGAAAAATCCCCAAAAAATTGAACGTTTTTTTGGTCGTCGAAACACGATAACAAAAAAGCTCGATCGAGTCTTATCTATTATATTAATTATCGTATATGTTAATTGTATCTTGTCTATTATATTCATTGTCGTATATATTAATTATATCTTATCTATTATGTTAATTATCGTATACATTAATATTATGTTTGTAAGAATTTTTTGTTTTGTTTCAGTAAACATTTGAGAATGTTTCCATTAGAGTCCTACTGCTTCATAGCTGCTTTTAATAAATTAAAAAACACGTATTATTCAGTTTTTGAAAATTTTGATAAGGAGACTAGTTATAAACTAGTTATAAAACTTAAAAAAAATTGTTTCAGATCAACCGGGAGACCAAAATCAAGTATACCCTCGTGCCTCTCACGTTCAAAGGTCCTTCACGATATCGTTCATAACTTCTTGAATTATTAATATTTTTATGAAATTTATAAATCTGCAAATTTATTACAATTTTATTAAATATGCAAATAAATGTCCGAACGATTTTTCCATCATCTCACTCATCACTACAATTTTTTTTAATTAACCCGATTTTTGAGCGTCACAGTAGCCTGGTCCCTTAATTTATTGTGGCGTATTTCGCCTACAAAAATCTCGCAATCATTTTTCAAGATACTTATTTAGCCATGTATTATATGAATCTCCGAAAAAGGGTCTTGTATAATAATAAAAATGATGAAATAAAAATGTAAAGATCTTTCGTTGCGTTCCAACGATGCGAATTTCAACGCCAACCAAAAGTAACGTCGAGAGTTTGGGAACTGCCGTGTAGCGTTCGCGAAGTTATTACGATCGACGCTGCGATACGACTGGCGTCACATTAAGGCGAGGTAACAGCTGTGATATACGAGTCCGAAAGAGATAGCTGGAATTTTAGAACAGAAATTTCTCAGGGATGGTGAACATTGAGAGCAAAAGGAAATCATGGAGCTCTACGTCAGTGCATTCTGCAGAGAATAATACTTTGTTGTTTTTTTTTTCAATAAATTTGACCATCTATGAGAAAATTGATTTTTAAACTTTGTGAGGTTATGTTGACATTATGGGAGACTAGCAGTCCAGAGCCCGAGAAAAGGTGAAATTCGACAATTTTTTATGGAGGCCCAGTTGATGGAATGGAAATTCCGCTTGAAGGCCTTTATTCTATATATCTTTGAGTATCTTTACAATTTTATTCAAGAGAATTCACAACAAAATGGCGGCACTGAAGTTAGATGAAGCGAGTCTGCTTCGGCTGACAGTGTCTTGCCAGTTTGAAGCAAAGTGAGCATTTTTGGATCATAGTAGAGTTAGAAATCTGTTGTTTCAAAGTCGAGGTGATATTGTTGTCACGTGCAATATCCCGTAACTTTTGGAAACTTGGCCGGGCTAGCTCGCAATTGATGAAAGTATCTGACTCTTTTGACGCGCGCGCTGTCGCAGAGACTCTAATGGAGAAAGATGAGGTGAAGGCCGCGGCGTGATCCAATTTTTCCCCAGAGCCCACCAGACTTGCACGGCCGTGAGTAAATGAAATTAGGGTTTTCTCAAGATGAAACAATTTGGAAAAATTATGATGTATCGCGTGATTCGAACAAGTTACAATTGCCATGATATCGAAGTTTGCATGATTGGAACGGAACGAAAATAATTTTTCTCTAACAAGGAACATCCCTCAGGTGACACCCTTCGATTTTGTTGAAATTTGGATATTTTATAAAGCACCGAAAAGTAAGCGATACGTATTTTTTTTATCGGCGGAAAAACGGTTTTAAGGGGTGAAACCACCCCTTAATATAGGGGTGAAACCACCCCTTAATATAGGGGTGAAACCACCCCTCAATATAGGGGTGGTTCACCCTTTAATTTTTTTTGCAATGTCAGGATAGTAGATTTTTCATTGCTCCGAATCAGAAGAATTTTCGTTTTTGCTTCATTAAAATCGGTGGACTCCTTGTGTGTGAAACTGCTATATTACCCCTAGAAATGCCCTTTTTCGAGGGGTGGTTTCACCTCTTAAAACCGTTTTTTCGCCGATAAAAAAAAATACGTATTGCTTGCTTTTCGGTGCTTTATAACATTTCCAAATTTCAACAAAATCGAAGGGTGTCACCTGAGTTCCTTGTAAGTGTCATTTTTTTGACAGGTAACAGCTGCGGATTTTTTTTTTTATTCCACGCTAGATATCTTCAACTGGCATATATCGAAAATTATTTCGGACAACAGTAAAAGTTGATAAATGAAGAAGATAAAAAAGAATTTTCATGGCGTTCCAACGATGCAAACTTCAGCAACATCAATTACCTACATTTTGCAGCAGTAGAAACGAGAGTTATAGATTTACGAGGAAACGCGTATTCCCGATATATTACCATCGGGTTATGACTTTTCGTTTACGCGACGGAAAAATTATTTAACGTCAAACGAAGCTGCGAGTGTTTCGCGCTTTGTGCAGTTTACTGCTATTGAATTTCCTGTAACGCAACAGGTTGCGTAAAGACCCAGAGGGCACGTAAAGAAAGACGTTATTTTCTCCTTATTCGGCGTTATTGCTATGCAGATTCTTTTGCTTTTCTCGCGGAATATAATGCCGCGATGACGTTTTCGATTGTGAAGAGTATCGAATGACAGGAAGGAATCGTCAACCAGGTCGCGCTGCTCGTTCTCTTTCACTTATTTCGTTCTTTTTTTTGTTGTTGTCATTATTCTTCGTATCAATCAATAATCCGACTCGGGAAAGACGAAAGTCTTTTCCCTTGCGGCAGTATCGATTTTTCGAGCAAAATGTGCGGGACAGGGTGATGGTACGTACATGATACCAAGAGCAAGATAAAACGAGAATAAAATAGGAAGTGAAGAGAGACGGGGAGAGACGATTGAAGAAGGATCTCGGGGAGCCTCGACAATACGATTATGCCAGCCATTTTCTCTTGGAACTCTCGAGGGACAGGCGATAATCTCGATTCTACACGAGTCGAGAACGATAACTACGTAGACTCGGAGAGCCCTTTCTTCGGGACCTCCTTATCAAATTTGACCGAGACTTGCTTTTCTCGTCTCCTATCTACGGGGCATTTCGATCCAATTATATTTGCTTCAGGCTCCCAATTTTTTTCGTTATTTTTTTTATTGGCTTAGCAAGGGGCGGGTCACGAAAAAAATCATCTCTCGGGCGGGTATCTCCAGGTCTCCGTGAATTGGACGGAATCGAAGAACGAAGAGATCAATAAAGCTTATTTCCGATTTTGGACGTCTAGGAAAAAACAAAAGAAACAATGAACGACTGATGAACAAAAAAGCATCATTCGAACAAACATGTGGTTGAAGTTTGCATCGTTGGAATGCAATGGAAATTAAGGTAGTTCCTCTGCGAAAATCTCAACCAAAAGTTAACATACCATGTTCATGTTTGAAAGATTGATAATTGGTTTAATTAGTAATGAATAAAATTAAAAACTACGCAATATTGGCTCGGTACTAGTAGATAATACGATGGATATCATTTATTGCGGTAAAATATATTTTGTATTGTGTTTTTGATCGACCATTGCCAGTAAACTTTTTGCCGGGACTGTCCAGGCTTTGCCCCAATTGTTTTTTTTCCAGGCTTTGCCAGGCTTTGCACCAAAATTGTGAAGGCTTCTCATGGTTATATTTTGGAAACTAGATGGTGAATCATTCTCATTTTTTTTTCACATTATTCGTGATATCTTACTGTAGCTTATTCTCGTTTTTTATCAATTTCTTAATTTTAGTTTTGACGGTAGAATTAATGATGCTCTGTTTGCCCATCATAACGCATTTGTTACGTGTAAACCAAGCCAACTTTAAGTGTAAATATCTCAGGTTTGGGGTGGTCAAACTTATTCAAATTGCACAGATGTTTGGATAATGTATTAAATAACGTATAAGTCAAATTTCAGGCATTGCTCAATTCAACTCTTCTGTGGAGGTACTACCTTAACCCATCGCCGTGTGACAGTTCTGTAACAAACCACCCGAGTCCTCACAAAATCCCATATTGACATTTAAGCCTTTTTTTAGATAATTTGATCTAAATTTAATCTTTAATTTAATCCTTTTTTTGATCAATGTCACACGACGGCTACAAAACGTTCTATGGTTTTTAAAAAATGCAATGCATGCAAACTAGATGGCGTTGGTTGGATCACAATTCGTTCGAAGTTCACTTATCGCGGAGTTGCAGGATTCGAGTGTGTGAAAATCGAAAAAGAAAACAAATTGACGAACGGTGTGTGGAAAACTTGGCGTGGCTTTTGGCTACAACAAGCAAAACAACTGCTTCAAAACATTTCGTACATCATAAAGGAATGTTACGAAACAATGTGACATGTCTGTCACACTCCCTTTATTGTTTTATAACTAGCTGGCTTATTATTATTTTTTAAACTGAATAATACGTGTTTTTCATTTATTAAAACCTACTATGAAGTTAATGCAATTGATCGGTCAGAAGCACTCGGTCTATTCTTAAATGTTTACGTTGTTGAGTTATGAAGGGTTGATATTCGTAAATTCCATTAATTTATTGTGGCATATTTCATCTACAAAAGTCCCTCAATCATTTCTTAACCCTTAATAGTCACACTGGGCCCACGGGATCCAAACAAATTATTTTGATGCCGTACAACTTTTTTTTTCAATAAAACATACATTTTTTTATATGCGTAAGCGTTTCATTCTTTCCTTCTAAATCGCCCCTGCGTTGGATGAAATAAATATACTTTTTGAAAAGTCCACAGAAACCGCTATGTCTATTTCAAAGTATATTGTTTCCAGATTATGAAACCATTTTTTCTGTCAATAATAACAAGAGTTACAGCAATTCTTGTGAAAAAGGTCTTTTTTCACGTTTTTTTTGCATAATTTTTTTTGCATATTTAAAATTTAATGTTTGATTTCTAATCAATATCCTTGTATTAAGCAAGGTTCAAATTATACCTCACTATTTTTTCATATCGCTCAATGCATTGTTTCAATATCTATAACAATTTAAAAACGCCTGGTCCCATGGACCCAGTATGTACTATATAAATTTACGAAAAAAATATCTTGTATGATGATAAAAAAATAAGAAAATTCAGAGGTAAAGAAGACCTTTCGTTGCGTTCCAACTATGAAAGCTTCAGCACCATGAACAAATTGTATTTAACGAGAAATGCACTTGCTTAACGTCACTGTGAATCTAAACTGCAAAGATTGTTAACGAACTTAATCATTTTTACTAAACATACAATAATAATTTCTATTGAATATTATAAATAAATTTTCCTAATTATATCCCTAATTTTTTACGAAGTACAAAATAATATAATTCAACTATAATTACTTTATATTTCCTGAGTTCTAACGTAAAGACTCGCGTGTTTCAATTTATTCATTGCCCTTTCCAATTGAAGCCTTTTCTATCACTCGCTGCCCACACTTCGCTAATCCAGCTTAACTTCCATACACCCCATTTTGACTATGTTCAAGTTTGCATCGTGGGAGTGGAATAAAAATTCATCATTTTAATTTTTCTGTTGCCTCATTGTCATTATAATCAGAAAATGTTCTTTACATATTTAGGCTGAACATCTCTAATAAGGGTCCTGAAAAAAGTATAAGCGCTTTTGGAGGCCTATATTTGAAAAAAGGGACTACGGGACTTTCGTGGCGTTCCAACGCTGCAAACTTCAATGAAATCCATTTCGACTATGTCATATTATAACAGGGTCCGCGACTACCATGCTCAACTCAAACAGGAAATTGGGAGAGCGTTCGACTGTTCGACTTGGGGTGAAAAGCCCCATACCATAAATATGAGTAGATATATGTAGTCCGAGAAAAGCTTACGGTGTTCCCTGAAGGCTACGTCCGGCAGTAGTTACGCCTGAGAAATGCTTGCGAGGAATGAGCTTTGTCTTTCCCGGTCGTCCGATACCGCTCGGTATCCATACGGGCTAAATCGAAAATCCACCCGCCCCAAACGCAGCGCGATATACCGCAGAATTACTATCACAGCCTCAATATTTGGACGTACCACAATAAATGGGGATTCGCGACAGGAATCGAGAGTGTCGCTAGAGCTGCACAGTTTCTCTACATGGCTTTATGTCTTCTCCACATATAAACTGCGATGCAATTTCCGCCGTAACTCTCGGTCGTATATAGTCGCGGGGAGTCGCCAAACCAACGGACTGACAGAAAATGATAGGGTGGAAAACCGAAGTAACGAGATGAATTTCATCTTACTCATCTTGCGCCTCGTAACAATTACGGAATTACTGGATGACTAAACGAGTTTACAACAACAAAAAAATCCCCGGCCATTATCGAAAGTATGTTTTTTTTTTTCATCCCGAAGGCTCAGGGATATCTTTTTTATCCGCCATTTTACATGGCTTTGAGTTATACAGGCATGCCTCCTCATTTGATCCGTTGAGCCAAAAATTGCGATGTACGTCAAGTAACAGTCGGCCCGATCTACGCTGACTTCTACTACTCAAAAGTCTGATCAACACTGGACTGTACTACTTAAACGTCCGATCTACGCTGACTTGTACCACTTAAAAGCCTGCTCTACGTTGACCTGTACTACTTAAAAGCCGGATCCACGCTGACTTGTACTACTGAAAAGCCCGATCTACGCTGACATGTACTACTTAAAAGTCTGATCCTCGCTGACCTATACTACTCGAATGTACCACTGATCAGCACTGGCATATACCACTTACGAGTCTGATCTACGCTGACCTCTACTACTTGCACGTTCTACGTAAGGCGAACGAGCATGGATCCTCCGTCATTATTTATCGATCAATTATTCCGCCGTTATTTGATGAGAAATAACGACAGTACGTTTCGCCCATTGGGATTTCTGCGCACGTTTTCACGAACTCCGCATTAATCATTCATGATAAAAGCGAGGAACCGCGGACGGGAAAATAAGTATATAAAGTGTGGAGTATAGGCTCTGCACGTGGGACTTTTTTTTATCTCTCACTTTCGGAGAATATACACCAACGATTCTTTTCACATCTTGCACGTACTTGAATTCTATGCTGCTAGACAAAAATTAGGACCTGCTTTTATTTTTTCCCACGCTCCGAAACATTCAACCGGGTTTACGAATGTTTTTTTTTTCACATTTTGTAATTAAACCATTTCGTCTTTTGGAGAGTCAAGGCAAGCAAATTTTATTGCAGGTTCTTTTCAATTTGTTCTTTCTTTTTATTCGTGCGGCTTTACAAGCGATCCTTCACGAGGGTGACAGCGAGATTCTTTATACCGTGTTTCGCAGATGTTTAGCGTTTTTCACACACACCCACACACACACCCACACGCACACACACACACACACACACACCACACACACACACACACACACACACACACACACACACACACACACACACACACACACACACACACACACACACACACACACACACACACACTTATGAATATATTCACACGCATGCCAGCAAGCAGAAGGACATAACCAACAGGAGGTAACAGGTGAAAGGATGTAGGTTGCACCCTTTTTTGCCTCGCCATGTATATTTGGGTCGAGATATACGAAACGAGTATCCGAGGCCACCGTTCCGCCACCGGAGCAAAAGCAACGAGGGTGAAACTTGCGCCGTGGGGGTTATACCGAGGACGTCAGCGGCATATATATCCGCAATATGGGCTTTTTGCATCGAAGCAGCCATAACTCAAGCGCCAGTGCGAGCACTTCATTGCAACCATTTCATTTTCCTGCGTGAGCACACCCGGGAGAGTGAGAGAGAGAGAGAGAGAAAGAGAGAGAGAGAGAGAGAGAGAGAGAGAGAGAGAGAGAGAGAGGGAGAGAGAGAGAGAGAGACAAAGAGAGGGATCGAGCGAGCACCCTTTCATTCAACGACACCCCGTAAAGTCGTAAAATCGTCTCTGAATGCTTTTTACAAGAAACCTTTCGCACCTCTCTTTCTACCAACCCTCTTTTTGCTTGTTCTGCCTCTCTCCTTGTCTCTCACTCTGTCGATCTCTCTCGAGTGCTACTTCCCCGACTACTCGTACCCTCAGGATACCCGTCTGTACTTTCATATCGGCATTCTGAAAAACACTTACTCCAGAATTGTTCCACACTACCTCTCGCTTCTATCCTCCCCATAATCGAGACCTTTCACTCATGTACCTCCTCTATCGAGGTTCCCCCTGTCAAACATGTCATACCTAGACTCACCCCCTTTGCATGCTCTTTCATCCAGGCGGATAAGAGATTCTGATGAAACGCTAGAGAGAGAGGGAGAGAGGGAGAGAGAGAGGGAGAGAGAGAGAGGGAGAGAGAGAGAGAGAGAGAGAGAGAGAGAGAGAGAGAGAGAGAGAGAGAGAGAGAGAGAGAGAGAGAGAGAGAGATTGTATTTTCAACCTCCGTGGACCCGAAGAAATAATACATGAAATGCTCGTACGGCTGAGATTGCCGGGCCCGGAGATAAAAAAAATACATGCAAGAGGCATGTAGAACGTGTAGACCGTGTCGAGATCCTTTCGGAATATCGAGGCGCGAATATCTATTTTCCTCCATTGTATATGCATATTCGAATCAACACTACGGAGAACGGCGGTCAGGGGAGCAGGGAGGGAATGCGCTGTACAAAAATTCCAGATAGCCAGGTTTGTCGTTGTCGCGTCGAAGAAATTTTCAGGCTTCGGTGCCTTAAAAAAGACATCACACAAAAGCGAGGGATCGTGAAAGACGCGAATTCGTACATAGCCGTGCGCCTTTACACGCGTCGTGGCACACACCTTTCACAAATTCAAACTCTTTCCCTCGAATAATGGAGATTTTTAGCCGTCCTCCTTTCTTTCTCGTATCTCTCGGTCTGCCTCTCTCGCACAGTCACACACTTACACTGTTACTCTCAACTTTACGTATATTTGCAAAACTGCCCGGACTGGAAAGCGAAAAATGAATTCTCTCCCGCATTTTATCGTATACCTGTTTATTTTGCCCATCGTTAACATCCTAAAGTAAATACGTGCAAATGTATCTGTACCGTGTACGCAGGACGTAGAAATCGCTCGTATGATTATACAGTTGCGTGCAAAAGTTTTGGGCCATCCTGTTCTTCAGGCATACCGCATTGAACGACGGTGGAGGAAACAAATGACAACATGTATTCGCTTATACTTGGAAACAATTAATTATATGCATGTAGGATCATAATCGTGTTCTAGAATATTTAATGCAAGAAAATATGATTACGTTTTAAGGGGTCTTCTCACTTTAGACGCTAAAAAAGGCTATTTTCATGAATTTTTTTAGCTTTATATTATAGATATTTATATAAAAGTGGTTACACCCAATAAATACACTTTCGAAGTATATTTATAAAATATATGTATTTATGTAACCCAAAAAAACTTTAAACGCGTTTTTCTCGAAACAACGTTTTTCTACGGCGGTTGCTAAAATCTTCGAAACTACTGAACCGATCCTTATGAAAATTCAACCACATATTCTTTACAACCATAGCCATAGCGCGTATCAGGGATTTTTTTTTACTTTGGATATTCCCTATTTTGTTTACCAAAAACGGCGAAAAAAAACTCGTTTTTTTTTTCAAGAAAAATGTCTGCCATTTTGTTATTTTTGCATATATCAAAAATCGTATGATATGCGCTATAGCCATTGACATGCTGAATCTGAAACCGTTTGATTTTTTTGTTTCGGATTATCGATCTCCGAGATTTCATCAACAGCGCGGACCTACAATTTTTTGACATTTTTTTAACTACTATTTTTGTCTATAAATAGTGACTAAAATAGATTAAAAAAATGTTTAGTTTATTTATCAAGTATAACGACTTTTATATGAATATTTATAATATAAACAAATCAAAAAAATTCACGAAATTAGCCGTTTTTAGCGTCTAAAGTGAGAAGACCCCTTAATTGTGAACTTTGTTCTTGTGGCAAGTTTTCCCACTCATGTCGCAAATGATCCCACAATTCCTTGATTGATTTTCTGCTCCAACGCGATCTTTCAGGTCTTACCACAAATGCTCAATCGGATTTGAGTCCGGTGATTGCTATGGCCCGTTGAGAAGCTGTACTTTTCGTCTTCGAGGAAAATCTTTTACAAGACGTGAAGCATGTTTGAGGTCATTATCGTGTTGAAAAAACCAACCACGCGGCATTTTCTTCATTGCTGATGGGAGCACATGGTCTTGCAATATATTTCTGTAGATTGTAACGTCCATACTGCCTTGAATTTCTACCAGCGGACCAACGCCGTCGTCAGAAAATATTCCCCAAACTCTAATGCTCCCGCCACCGTGTTTTGCAGTGGGAATGTGTTACCTTGCGTTGAATCTGGTACCTGTTGGACGTCTCGCGTACTTCCGACCATCACTTCCGAATAATTCACATTTGGATTCATCGGAAAAAAGCACTTTGCGCCAATCTGATGCTGTCCAATACCAATACCTATTTTTTTTTTGGAAAATTTAATCTGGCCGTTTGATTCTTTCTAGTGAGGAGTGGCTTTTCAATGCGTCCACGCAGTCCTAAGTCTTCAGACGTCCACGCAGTCCTAAGTCTTCAGACGTCAATTCTCTCGACATATCCGCTGCAGTTTTTCGTGGATCTATAACGCACTTCCTTTTTATAATTTTGTCAACATATTCCGTTGTTTTTCGCGGTTTACCACTTCGACTTTTGTCACACAACGAATTTGCTAATTTATATTTACAAATAGGACGATTGACCGTAGTTTTTCGAATGGATAAAGTAGTCGCGATATCACGGGAACTCTTTCCTTCAGAAGAAAGTTTCAATACGATTTTACGGACCTTAAGGGGCTATACCAGTGTGACACTTAAAAAAAAATCGATTTTTGTTGCCCTTTTCGATAGTTTATACTTTGAAGAATATCCTGTAAAAATTTCAAGGCCGTATCTCTAATACTTTTATCTTGCAAAAATCGATAGTCAAATCTTCAAACGCGTTTTTCTCGAAATGAGATTTTTCAAATTTGCTGACATTGTAACTCAAAGAGAAATTATCCAATTGACTTGAAATTTGGACTGAGTAGTCTTGAATATATTTACTCTACAATGACGTAGGATATTTTTGATTGGATGAAAATTGACGATTTGGCATTGCAAAAAGCGACCATTTTATAGGCAAGAAAACAGACTTTTTTCATAACGCTATTTTGTTAGATTTTGATATTTTTCGACAGTCCTACGTCATTGTACAGGAGATACCTTTCAGTTTAACATGTTTTTCCTTTTTCGGTTTAAGCTACTCAATCGGCCGGAATCATGTCAGCAGTGGAGGAACTTCTTTTTTGCGCCTCCGAAGGCAGCGCATAAGTCGCTTGGATCTCAATATTTTTCTATGAAAAAATTATGTAATATACGTCAAATATAGCCAAACATATTCTTAATTTCCCGAAACATTTAATTGAGTACTTTTCTTCCAAAAAATTCCCGAAAATCACCCAAATTTTCAGAGTTCACACCGGTATAGACCGTTAATATTCGTGTGGTTCGCCATCGCGGCAGTAATGATACTGATTTTTCATTGTCATGCATGTATTGAAACTAGTACGAAAGAAAATTGCAGGCAGTATTACGATATCTGTGGCCCCTGATTCTGACCACGCAGTCTTCATATTTTACCCAAAATAAGACTTTTTTCGAGGATGGTAAAAATCGAAATTCGACCCTTAAGGGGGTGAAACGGGGGTTTTGAAGTTTATATGAGACTTCGTATTTCTTGGTCGGATTTGCTTGAAACTTGGTATAAATACACTCCAATACAAATAATTAAACATGTATTTGTTCAGAATTGTTTGGCGTATTCAAGCCACCCCAAACAAATCCAAACAAACACACTTAAGGGGTTAAAAGTACTACTTGACTGTCTACAGGCACCGAACAGCGAGGGATACATGTAGTGTTATATATAAAATAAATTTGGTAAATTTAAATTTCGTCAAAATATATGTTTTCGCATGGAAAAGTGAACACTTGGTTTAATCCCCTTAAAGGTAAAATTTCGGAAATTGCTGAAAAACGTGGTTAGTTATTTGTATTTTAGTGTATGTATGTCAAGTTTCAAGTAAATCTGACAAAAAATATGTTGTCTCATGTAATTGTCTAATAATAATACCCCCGTTTAACCCTCTTAAGGGTCGAATTTTAGGAAATGCTGAAATACGTGTTCAATTATTTTTATTGTACAATATTTACGCCAAGTTTCAAGCAAATCTGACGAAAAAATATGCTGTCTCAGGCAAACTTTGAAACCCCTGTTTCACCCCCTTAAGGGTCGAATTTCAATTTTTACACACTTTTCAAAAAGTCTTATTTTTGCTCCAATATGAAGGTTGCGTGGTCCAAATTAAGGGCCACTGATATCGTAATGCCCCCTTTCTGCACACCGACAAAACTCGTTCGACGCTGTACACAAAAAATACGCGATACAAAAAAATAATATATCACGCTATTATTCATATCATAGCCCTCTTGAAAATTTCAAATGATAAACGAGTTCAGGAATTAAATATTTTATCACTTCACTAAAAAAAATCGGATGGCCCGAAACTTTTGCACGCCATTGTATAATGTATATAGTAATTAATTACGACTGTTTATATTTCCTGAGTTACAACGTATACCCTTGCGGGTTTTTTATGACGTTGAGGTTCGCATCGCTGGAATGCAACGAAAATTAATTCGTTTTAACCCTTCATAAATCAACAACGCAAAAATGTTGAAATAGTTGATTTTATGGTAGGTTTTATCAAATAAAAAAGCACTTATTATTTAGTTTATGCAAAATTTAATCAGGGGCCTAGTTGTAAAGTAATGAAGGGAGTGTGACAGGCATGATATATTGTCTCATAATATTCCTTTAATGATGCATGAAATGCTTTGAAGTGGTTGTATTGCTTATTGTGGCACAAAGCCGTCGTTGTGAATATCAGTTTGGTTGTAAAAATCACTCGTTAGTTTGCACGTATTCTTATTAGAGATTTATGACCCTGATTCGCCAAAAAGCCTTCAGATGATGATAAAAATGAAGAAGAAAAATTGTAGCATTCCTACATAGTACAGTCGTGCTGTCGCTGAAAAACCCCGGAATCGGAAAAAATTAGAAGAAGGCTAGTTTTTTGACAGTCGATTTAGTAGGTGCCGCGGGTGCTGAATTCAAGTTTGCCTAAAAATCGGGGTGTAGGGTTTTTTTAGGGGATGAAAGAAGATGGGGGTGAATGAATGTCAAACTACAACCCCTATGAGGTCGGCTCCGCGAGACAAAATGTTCAGAAAAATCCGGGCTTTAATTTTGTTCACATTGCCGAAGCCGTGGAAATTTATTTTGGGGGTAAAATTTTGAAAAATCAGTTTTGATTCAATAACTCTTTAGAAAAAAATCGTACACCGTTTGTTCAAATGGGAAAGTTGTAGTCCTTGAAAAGACGCGTCGATCGAGTATTTGATCATCTCCCTCCGATAATATGTTCACCCCTAAAAAATGGTTAAAATACAACAATAAATTGTTTATTGAATAACTAAAAAACAATCGATTTTTCGGGTATAGTTCAAATGTACGAATTATAGAGAATAATTTTCTCTATATTTTCGTTTCTATGCACCACCCTTGAAATTTGATTTTCCAACCCCCCTCGGGGGTTGAAAATTCAAAATGAAATTCTGGGAAAACTATTGACCGCATGAATTCGGCGCAGCGGAAGAATTTGTAGCTTGAACCCTCAGCTACATTTTTGTCCACAGCGCCAAACTCGTATCTCTTTACTTTCGGTCAATAGTTTTTCCAGCATTTCATTTTGAATTTTCACTCCCTGAGAGGGGTTCGAAAAAGCAAAATTCAAGGGTGGTCCATAGAAAAGAAAATTTAGAGAAAATTATTCTCTACATTTCGTACATTTACACCATCCCTGAAAAATAGATTGTTTTTGAGTTATTCAATAAAGAATCTTTTTGTTTATACTTGAACAATTCTTTCGGGGGTGAAGATATTATTGTAGAGGGATGATCATATACTCGATCGACGCGTCTTTTCAAGGGCTACAACGTTTCCATTTGAACAAAAATTGTATGCATTTTTCCTAAGGAGTTATCGAACGAAAACTGATTTTTCAAAATTTCACCCCACTTTTTCACCCCCAAAATGAATTGTCTCGACTTCGGCGCTGTGGACAAAAATAAAACCAGGATTTTTCTGAACATTTTGTCTCCCGGCGTCGACCTCGTGGGGGTTGTAGTTTGGCATTAATCCACCCCATCCCCTTTCATCCCCTAAAAAAACCCTACATCCCGATTTTTAGGCAAACTTGGATTTAGCACCCGCGGCACCTACAAAATCACCCGTCAAAATACTAGACTTTTTCTAGTTTTTTCCGATTCCAATATACAGCACGACTCTACTAACAATGCAAACTTCAACGTTATGTTTGATGGGATAGAAGTTTGTATTGTTGGCATGCAATAAAAATTCTTTTTAATTTCTTATTTTCATTATTATCGAAAATCATACTTTTCTGATTTAGGTTGTAGATCGCGAAATAAGAATGCCAAAAAATGTTTCTATAATTGTCATAGCTCACATCTGTCAAAGGAAGTTTGAAAAATTAAAAAACTAAAAATTTCGTTGGACTCCAACGATGCAAGCGCCATCCTATTTGGTCATGCATAACGTTAACGAGGTAGATTTGAGATCAGGTTGCTGAAAGAAAAAATAAATTAATATAGTATTTATTCAACATCTACTCACGTTCCGATTTTGAAGGCCGAAAATTTTCAAAATCACCTGTAGATAAACGCAGGCATATCTACATAAATGAAATTTTGAGGACGGACCCGAACACAAACGTTAAAATATTAAAAGGCGTTGATATTTTTAAATATTAATATCAATATGCACACGACAACGCCACAGACACACATACTATATCAATAATGTTTGACAAACTACGATATTGTATTTATGTTTTCTCTCAGCACTCCGCACACACGTACAGATGTATAAAAATATATAAATCTTCGGCATCTTTTCTGGATATCGTACACGTCGTTTATCGTCCCCTCATCTTCGGTTCAAGTACGTTTTCGTGTTCAGCCATCTAAGGGCGTTCCCGAAAGTTAGTATCTTTCCACAGAGATACGAACTTTTGCACTCCTATATGTCGTACCTAGTAATATAGTTTTCGCACGTCGAAAAAATCATGTACAATCAGTGCCGGATGATAAATCACAAAATTGTCAATAATTTATTTCAGGCAGTCTATAAATTGTACCGTGCGTAAAGAAAGGACAGCGAGCCCGCACCGCTCTTCGATAAATAAATAATCAATTCGGAATGTGAAAAGAATTATTTTTCGTGACTTGAAAGGGGGATATTACGGTATCTGTAGCCCCTAATTCTGACCACGCAGCCATCATATGTGACCCAAAATAAGACTTTTTTGAGGAGTGGTAAAAATCGAAATTCGATCCTTAAGGGGTTGATACAGGAGTTTTAAAGTTTGTATGGGACATCATATTTTTTTGACAGATTTGCTTGAAACTTGGTGCAAATACTCTACAATACAAATAATTAAACACGTATTTCTGCATTTCCTAAAAGTGGACCCTTAAGAGAGTTAAACGGGAGGGTAAACGTTTGTATGAGACAACATATTTTTTTGTCAGATTTACTTGAAACTTGGCATAAATACACTAAAATACAAATAATTAAACACGTATTTCAACAATTTATGAAGTTTAACTTTTAAGGGGGTTAAACGGGAGTGTTAACGTTGATAAGAGAAAACATATTTTTTTACCAGATTTACTTGAAACTTACTAAATTGATTTGATATAGAACACTAGATGTTTTCCTCTGTGTTTGGTGCGTGTAGACAGTCAAGTAGTACTTTTTTAGACCCTCAACTGTGTTCCTTTCAGTTGGCATAAATATACCAAACAAATACATGTGTAATTATTTGTATTCGAGTGTATTTATACCGAGTTTCGAGCAAATCTGACCAAAAAATATGTTGTCTCATATAAACTTTGAAACCTCCGTTTCACCCCCTTAAGGGTCGAATTTCGATTTTTACCACTCTTGAAAAAAGTCTTATTTTGGGTCAAATATGAAGACTGCGTGGTCAGAATTAGGGGCCCCAGATATCGTAATACTGCCCTTGAAAGGCTATCATTATTTTGCAATACTACTAGATGATGACTGCAGCTTTGATAAACTACGCTCCGTTACCCCCACCATGCTAAATTACTTCTACGTTCCATAATATGTTCAAATATACAGCTTCAAATAACAGCTGTCTCTTGGTAAATTCATTCTTGTACGTAAACATAGCGCGCTCTTCACAATGAAAAATAAATAAATAAACGAACAAAAAAAAGACTTTCCAAACCTATCCGGGTATAAGGGTCTTTGATGTTCATACACCGGACACAAATATACATTACCATTATGGGTATTTGGTATTGCATACAGTACGGTATTGTGTGCAGTTGTTACATAGTGCCACGATCCTCTATGGCGGCTCTCCGGTGCGTACGAGCACGGGGTGTAAAGAGGCATTTAGTATGCTTGACGTGGCATGAGTTTTGTCAACATTGGAACGTGCGGCGTGGACACAGAGATCGAGAGACAGAGAATATCAGAGAAGAAGAGAAACAGGGATCCATCGAGTACCCTCCAGGATCTCCCCGCGTGATATGGGTCCGTTGGGTAGGCGAGAGATTGACTGAACGTGCTCTACACGGCCCCAGTAGATACCATAAAAGCGTATGTATATAGACGAAAAATTAAGGGCTGCTGGGTATGAATACAATACTGTCTAGCGCAATGTGACTCCATTGCGGCTTCATCTTAAAACTGGCTGCACTCGCGTGACGAGTAGTGCAGCGAAGGAAAGCAGAAGCAAGAAAGCAGGGGAGCGAGCTAGATGGAGGGAGAGAAAGAAAGATAAAGCAAGAAAGAGAGAGAGAGAGGGAGAGGACGCAAAGAGGATTGGGAAGCTCTACCTTCGTATTCGCATCTCTTCATCACGTTTCCACACGTGCTGCCTAAGAAAGGTGTCGAGCACACATGCATATGCATACATGTTTGAACGAATATATATATGTAGGTATCCATACAGGGTGTCCCAGAACTGAATGCGTGCCCTAAAATGGAGGGTTGGGGGTGAAATTCTGAGTCGATTGATATAAGCATGTATGGGTCTCAGACCAACCGCTGAATTATTATTAATTTTTAAAGGCGGGCCAATCAGGTGCGCCCGAACCGCCGGCGTACGTCGGTGGGCGATGGGCTGGCTGATTGGCCCGCCTTTAATAAATTGATAATAATTCAGAGGTTGGTCTGAGACCCACACATGCTTATATGAATCGACTCAGGATTTCACCCCCAACCTCCCATTTCAGGGAACGTGTCCAGTTCTGGGACACCCTGTATACGTATATATGTACGTCTGTATGGACGTCATGGAGGCGTACAATTCACCGACAGCACGCGAGACTCATATACAAAAGCTAATGTGCATGAATATGTCGATGGATGCTTCGAGGATAGTGCTTTTCCTTGTAGCATTGTACGAATTTTTCTCCATTACGTATGTATAAAATATATGTCCATCTCGAAAGTCCAATCCAAGTCCAAAGCCGAATAAAAAATATATGTCCGTCTCGAAAGTCCATCCGTTGCCAATATTCATACTTTCACACCCTGTTTCGACTTGCAGAAATGCACAAAGAAGAAAGAATATTTGGAAATCCCAGACGATTTCAAAGACCAACGCTTAGTAATAAGTAGAAATTTACGAACGTAGATAAACATTTATTTCTTGCAAGCTGTATTAGGGTAGCTCGTCGACACACCATTGACCATTGTGGAGGCAGAGCAATGTTGGCGAACACAGGGAGAATGCCGAGAGGAAACGAACCAAAATGGGGGTGATAGGATCGAGTGTCTCAGACCTCTTACATCTTCCGAGCTTGTGCCTGGAATCCGCTTTCTATGTTCACGCATCTTAGGTTTGTATATACGAGGCTCAAATTTGTACACATTAACAGGGGAGTCCTGGGCCTGAGCCCTTCCACACAGAACGGATTTTCATAACGAAGAATCGATACTATCTCGTCCTTTTCACGTTTCTGATTTTTGTGCATCTTGTTGGTTCGTAATTTTTTCTTGTGATTTGGCAGGAAGTTTGAGTTTTAGTAAAGCTGGGACAAGGTATTGTAGCTGAGCTTTTATGATAGAGAGGGCGGATGGAAAAGAGGGAGCAAAGGAGTAGCAGGACAATATTGAAAAAGTTTATGAAACAAAAGGATCCTGGCACTGTTGACTACTTGCTAGTTAATTAATGCTTTAAGGACCCGATTCGACTGGAAGGTTCATTAGATGGAATAATTAGTAAACTTCATACTGTGCTGTCCTATATATATTGAATATTATTAAATTTCCTTTGACAAACTCCAACATCATGGCGTGCCGATCTAATAACTCCCCATCTCCATTATGACTGCAGCTTTGATAAACTGTGCCCCATGTTACCTTCACAATGATAAATTACTTGTACATTTCATAAAACGTTCAAGTAAATTATCAACACAATTATATACTTTATTCTCTATTAGTGAATAATTTGGTCGTACCCCGATCCCCCAAAGGTTCCCTTTTCCTGTTTCCTCGATGTCTGCCCATCTAATCTCCATGAAGGAGCTTTCCCCGGTTTCGCTAGATACCAACCTCTGATCAAGTATAGTTACCTTTCGCAAACTCTTGATCATAAACGCCGTCTGAGGCCATCTACGGTAGACCTTGAGAACATTTTTAGGCTTTGGATTTGGTTGACACTTGACATAGTCTCTTTCATCAAAACATTGCATCGCGGAGAAAAGTTAACCGCAGGGTTTCACTATTCAACTGCTATTGTCCAATAGAATTATTCAAGATAACTGCTGTCTACTGGTAAATGTATACTTGTACTTTGCTGTTCACGTCACTCTCCGGCGTGCCCGTACAAAGATACAAAAGTTCAATTTGAACTGCGGGCATGGTTGGGAATCGCGAATATACCTGTCACATGGTTTAAGGGAGACTTTGTCCTTGAAATCGGCGGGAGATGTTAGCGGCTCAACATGAGCAGCTAGAAGAAGAGGAGGGATGCCTCTATGGACCAGGCATTGCCGATTATCGGTAATTATAAACACATTTGTGTAAACATATTACAAAACTTTAAACGCGTTTTTCTCGAAGACACGTTTTTAAAAATGGCTGACATTCTCCTGACCGCTGTAATTAACATATCGACCTGAAATTTGGAGAGCATACTCAGAAAATATGTCTTCACGGAATGACGGATCGTTTTTTCGATAGATACATTTTTGCATTTATTATTTATCTTTTTATGCGAAAAAAACGCGAAAATTCGATTTTTTTAATTGCCGCCATTTTCCAAAATTTGTACTAAACGAAAAACCCATCCGTCATTCCTTGACCAAAGGGTCACAGATTGATAATATGCTTTGAATTTGTGTTTCAGATCAACAAAGAGAGGGCAGTGATGTCAGCCGTTTCCCTCCCGCGATTTGAGGACCTGTTTTCGCGGAGCTGCAACGGCCGCCATTTTGGTTTTTTTTTCAAAAAAAAAAATTTTTAACGTTCTGTATATCATGAATAAAAGCAAGAAAAAACCGCACTCAAAAAGCTTTACTCGTTTCCTTAAAAAAAAATAAAATGTAAACACCTGAAATATGGCACTCCAAGGACAAAGTCTCCGTTAAAGTCAACACCAAATAGTCGAGGGAGTTGACTTCTTTCTCCCTCCCGCTTCATTTTTCTTCTCCAGCTTGGTTTACATTTGACATTAGCCAAATAGGATGCTAGTTCCTGCCTCTCGTTGATATTCGACAGAGTTGTCCGTAAACATCTGGCAGGTACGAGGACTTTGGTGCCGTGTATACGTGTCCGTGTGCTGTTAACGTCATGGCGCGAGTACGCCACGAGAGCAATAGGTGTTCGAGGCTACAGCCATGCTCTCAATATACGCGATGTTTCGCTGTATATTATTTCTGCTATCTACCGGTGATGTGTGAGACTCGGGAAAGGGGCTTGGCGACGGCACAGTTTCCAATTAATCCAAGTGATTAATGATGCCGCAGATTCCTAGCGGGTTGAACGCCTGAGCGGAGAGGAAGGCGTGGGAATAGATGGGTAGGCACGAACGCACTCACACACATCCAACCCTTCATGTAGGCTGTATTAACCCAAACTGATAGATAGACACGGACAGTCTACACGTATGCATATATTCTCCCTCGTGCCCTATAGCCTTCTGGCGGGAAATCAGTCGGTCGAGGTCACGACGAGAATTAATTAACGGCTAACAGCTTCGCGGATTGACACTTATGCAAATCGGTGAGTTACGTCTCTACATAATATATATGTTTTACTACTGCCCGTGTATATTGGCACATACGACCTCCAAAATAAACACACATACACATACTATGTATATACTGAAGGAGAGGCATCAAACTGAATATTGCGGGGATGCGAGAATCAACCCAAGATATCTCCCTGGTACTAATCTATTCGTTTCCTTGTGGAGTAAGGATTCCTGATAGGGTAGGGATACATATACGTGTAAGCGAGTCAACACGAGATATGCACATGTTGAATATGTACACACTTGATTAAAATCGCGTCGAACCTGTTTCTCGCCAAATTTTCTCGCTCGTGCGAAGATTTGGATAAGTATGTTGAATAGGGTGAAGGCAGGGGTATATAGTGGTATCCATGGTGCATTGTGTTGCTGTCATTTTCGCGTTTGGCCGACTTGACAAACCTCCCAAATGAACTCTGACTTGTTCATTCGAACAGTTTTTGGTGGTTGAATGGTATATGCAGTTGAGCTAATACGATTATGGTGTTTTCGGCTGGTGGTACCGGGGGTTGACATGTCGCGTGGTACTGTCTATCGGAGGCTGACGAGCGTTCAGAGCGGGATGTAATTTCCCTGGGGATACAGAGGTTGTCCTTTAAATGGCAACTCCCTAACGTGCGATGCATGTGAGCTTCTTTCATTGAATATAGATTTTTTGTTAGTGTACTCACGAGCAGCGCTTTATTGCGGATGAATGTCTTTGACGGGGTGCCACGACGTGGGCAACATTCCCTGGTGTATTGCCTCGTGAATTCATATGAAGATGCGAGACAGGAGAATCAATTTTTCAACGTTCGCCTGGTATACGGATGGCGCGTATGTTCTGCGCCATCATGTTAGGTTATCAAGCGTGTGGCTCAGGTGGAACAACTTTTAGGCTAAGGAGGCCAAAGTGGCGGGACACTTATCGATGGGAGGAAAAATCAAGCCGGATGCTTGCAAACAGGGTACGAGCAACAAAGCAGACTTTTCGGCATTTGTCACTTTTGTATGAACTTATCAAGACTTTGGGATTAATCAGTATCGGAGTAGTGGAGCATGTGCGGTGTGAACTGTTTGTCGGGACTCGTAGATCGAATGGAGTTCACGCACGAAACGGAAAAGTGTGGCCAGCGGACTTTTAGCATCATACGAGACGTGTTCCTCCACACCCTCGTGTGCCGAAAAATCGAAGGTCCGGAAAAGTTTTGATTAAAAAGTTGGACGCTGAACAACGTTCGCGAATGACCTTTTGCAGGAGAACTGGACACGAAGAGACAACCAGACACCCTCTTTTTCTATCTCTCTGCCTTTCAACTTCCCTCTCTCTATGTCTCTTTTTTTAGCTTTGTCTTCCTCTCTGACTCTCGATCATGATAGAAGTTTTTTTCGGCTCGTGTGAAGTCGCGAAGTTTGCAAATACTTTGCGCACCTGCTCCTGCAAAAGTCTCTAACATTCGACCGTATTTTCAACTCAGCAGAGTGCCCGTTCTTCTTTCCTTTATTTTTCTAAGCAGAAACAGAAATGTGGGTCACGTCCTACGTTCTTGATGATCAATTCGATTTTTCACCTATCCGATTGATTACATTAAATACAAAGGTAAACCTATGCCGGTAACCATGGCGACGTCGCTGCAGAAAAATCGAGGGCATTTCGCTTTGTGGAGAAAGCCTGGAGAGGATTGTTGGCAATTAAACGAGGATCGAGATGCTTTACCTTGTTGCGTTGCAAACGGGAGCGCTCTCACCCTCTCCCTCTCTTCCATCATCCCAATGGTATCGAAAAACGCTGGCATTGCTGTAATTGCTACCGGGGAAATGATTCACAACGCGCTTTCGTAACAGTCGGAACTAATAAAACGGTGCGCCGAGAAGTAGCGGGTGACACGATGATTACTGACCAGCTAGTTACCTACCTACATCAAGAATGGGTTGTGTGTACGTGTGTGTGTGTGTGTGTGTGTGTGTGTGGGTGTTTGTGTGTGTGTGTGTGTGTGTGTGTGTGTGTGTGTGTGTGTGTGTGTGTGTGTGTGTGTGTGTGTGTGTGTGTGCGCGCGCGCGCGCGTGTGTGTGTGTGTGTGTGTGTGTGTGTGTGTGTGTGTGTGTGTGTGTACTGTAGGTGTGTGTGCTGTAGGTGTGCGTGTATTTGTAGGTGTGTGTGTATCTGTAGGTGTGTGTGCATCTGTAGGTGTGTGTGTATCTGTAGGTGTGTGTGTGTGTATATATGGGAAAAGGATGTTTCCAACCCGTTATGTCCATGTTATATCGGCTAGCAATACAAATGGTTATTTTAAGAATCGTCCTCAAAATTCGTTGCACGAATAATGGATGTAGGGATAGGCTGGTCTTTGAAACAGATTTTGCAGATAAATCTATTTATATTTATATTTAAAATATGTTTATAAAAATAAATCGTTATTTTGACATATATTTGTAAATATAAATATTTATATTTAATATATATTTATAAACATAAATATTTATATTCGAAATATATTTATAAATATAAATATATGTATATTTATCTAGCAGTTATTCCGATGAAAAGGGGGTTCGCATTGAGTTGAATTTGAGGCCATATTGTCCTCCAACTATGCAGGGAGAGAAGAGTTTAGCGATATTTGCATTCGAGAACCGTTCTTGTAGTAGTGGGAGGACGAGGATCGTATGCGGGAAAAGAAGTCAACGGTCCTCGAAGTCAAATGTCTCTGAACAGATTTAACGAAGAAAATATTGTCGCTTGCCTAGCAGCCGCTACAGTAATGACACTTCAAAACTGTCATAGCTGTCAACCGGTCACAGCTTGTACGGCCATTACCTAAGGTGTCGTATTCTGACCTCTATATAACGTATGTTCAACACATACACACACATATATATATATATATATATATATATATATATATATATGTATGTATGTATGTATGTATGTATATATATATACGCAAATAGACACGGGCGAAAAATGAATGCATACATTAATATTAATGCGAGTACAAAACTTCCGGGAGAGTGCAAATAAAAAAAGCACGGAACCCTAAAGAATTCATGAATATACAGGCGGCCGGCGTGGAAAAGTGTTGGGGATGTAAGCAAAGGTCCTCCCTCATTAAAATTGGCAGGAGGTCGATGGAAGCGCCAGGGTTGACTCACTCGTAAATCATGCAGAACGAGAGGAAGTGAATATATCAATGTTGGGGACAGACTCGTTATTTTAACGAGTGCACCTATCGTGATCGACCTGCTCGTCAAACGACCGCCATCTTTGCGGACTTGCGCGTCAGTGCAGCATATACATTCGTTCTTCCACCACGCTTTGTTTATATTTCCCTCACAAAATTACCATTGTGCACCAACCATCTTTGTAATAGCTTTTCAATTGAATTACAGTACGTCGCATTGCTATAAAAAACGTCTTGTATATGATGACTAAATACATTCAGTCATCACCATAATGCCAATAGCACCTATCCCAATGAATATGGAAGAGGCCAAGAGAAGAGATAGATGGCGGATATGACCAATAATGGAACACAGTTGGAGCCCCTTGTACCGCATACCATCAATGAATATTCCACCAATCAAATCAATACCGTAACTTGTGCATAATTTGGATCAGCGTATCTCGTGCATAATTTCGACCAATGCCTGAAGACAAGCAAGACAACACCTATACAGCTATTAGGAAAACCCGTTCGCCACTGATCTCCTGCAAGCTTGCCGTTCCAGAGTTATGCAGCTGGGCCGGAAATCACCATGGAGATGCTATCAGCTCACTGCGTCCTTCAATTGAGTTAATCTTTGAATGACAGCTAGCGACGAGGTAACGAGAAGTAGGGAAACGAAATTCAGTTATGCAATCGTTGAAATAATATAATCAAACTCCATTCGAAGTTGTTGTCGAATATTGCATAGACACATGTATACATAAATATGAACGCAAGCGATAAATTGATATCCGTACAACATTGACTATCAGCATATTACGCTGTTCCGACGATGATAGAAAAATGATGGAGCAATGTCGAACTCAGCATCGTTTTATTAGAAAAAAACCCCATGGGGAACCTGGCGCCATGACTCTCCATCATCATCGTGTACCCAGCTTTGAGTAGCTCACGTGTTGGTGACCGGATGCAACGGTAGTGAGACCAGCTCGGAGTTGCATCAGAGGAGTTGGGTGAAGTATCGACGTACAGGGCGCCCTATATGAACGAGCCTGGTCTGCACCTCCATGTGATTTCCAACGGAAAATGTGAGTGTACGGGCGACATAGAGATTACGGAGGAATATTTTCTAGCCGTGAGACTGCGGAAAACGCCCGATTCGCGATAAGAGATAGCGAATGCAACATTGCGATTACTCCGAGTTGCAGTAGACATAGAGATGGATTGAGGAAAAGAAGGTCTACCCGCAGTCTGTGTGGGTGTGTGTGGGCGCGGGTATTGCTGGTTCCCCAATGCTGGAGGATGTTCTATAGCGGTCCGAAAGTTTTCGGAGCGTGATAAATTTCGAGTCAGGGAAGCGCGACATGCGGTCGTGGATGAAAAGTTCCAGGCGGTTGGCAGGGTAGATTTTATAGGGAGTTATGTGGAAGAGTAACTCTTTGTGTACACATTGATATAGAGTGCTAGGAAGCGTAAGGGCACAATTCGTGCTCTCGAAACCCCATGGCGACGACCTTTCCTCCGCTATCCGTTGACGTATGGTAATCACGCCAGGGTGGAAGGGCAAAGAGAGAAATTCCTACAGCTAATATATCCCTCTGACGAAATGAACTATGGTTGCCTGTGCGCGTGAGCCTTGCTACTTCAGCATTGCACGGTGTGATTGTAGCTGCATACATTTGTCTTTCCAACGGGGAAAAACGAATCTATTCGATGCAGCTATTCCAGCACGGACGAAAATTTGTTCCGCACTCTTCTGATTGTATCTTTTCACTGCGTAGCTTGCAACTGTATCCCGAGATCGCGATTGCCCCCAAAATGTGGCTGGAAAACATGGCATTGCCTATCGGCATTCCATTCGAACGCATTCAACTTGAATCTAGTTGATTTCGCATTGCAAACACTCATTGCGGGTTGAACGTTTAACCGTGAAGGAATATGTTTGATTGGAATTCCATGAATTTCGTGATTACTTCAGAAAAATGCAATTTCCGATGTTGAGCGGGCGAGTTAATCAACTCTGGACGAGAACAGATGAAAAACTTGTACCGGCATCAGCATCGTGCGAAAGACCAGGCGAAGAGAGAAGGAGAGAGAAAGCCCATCAACACAATCTGCAACTCCTCGCGCCATAATGCATCGCCATGTATCTAGCTAGTGACGAATCAAATGGGTTATATAGGGCAGTGCAATGTGACTCTATACATATGCACTCGGGACGCAAAAATTGGCAAGAATCGCGATATCACGGCGAGCTGAAGGAGAACGTTGCGAATAAAGCGGCAATAGGTACGAAGCTGAGGGAAAGGTCCTCTCGCGCTGACAACACAACATACGAATTCGCCATCCATACATATTCAGTTCGCTCAGCTGCTTAACGTTTCGGTCTGTATGCAAATGATGGCGACGTGCGGCTAGAGAGCACGGCAGAGAGAAAAAAACACAACTGGGGGAAAGACATCCTATCGGCTTTGACCCTTTCAACCCTTCGTTGCGTTGTCACGCGCTACATCCTCCCTTCGTTGATCCAGCGCTTACGTCACCCTGATTCTTTGATGAAACGAAAATTACTGTACAAGCGAGAGATCTTACCTGTTCAGTCGTATGGTGTTTTTAGTCTCACGTACCATCAAAGCGCGTTCCCAAAAGTGTACAGCTTCTGGTAGTACCGTATTCTGGAAGCAGAAGAAGAGAACATAGGTTGAGAGTGGAAAGAAAGTATTGTGCGTGGGTGTCAAAGAGAGGAGGGAGGGAGAGAGAGAGAGAGAGAGAGAGAGAGAGAGAGAGAGAGAGGGAGAGAGAGCGAGAATAACAAAAGGGCCATGTACACGTGGTGGATTACGTAGGTGCGAAGGCTTTTACGGCATTGCAATTAACGGCGGAATTAAATGCCACGATGATGGGCCACGGGCACTCGCTGTAGTCTCCGCTTACACTGAGTAACATGTAGCTCGCATGCGTCAACATTATCATTCAGGCGATGGACTAATTTAAAGCAGAATCCACTTGCGCGGGAATGGCCGAAATGTACTAGAAATGGAGAATGATCTTGAAGTTTGCATCGTTGGAAGACAACAAAATTTTTGTATTTTTGTTAGCAACCGAAATATTTTTTTTTGTACCTTTCGGTCGTAGAAATTAGAAAAAAAATCCTATATAACGTTTGGGTTATTTTCGTAGGTTAAAAGTGCCAAGAGAACTTGGATGATAAAGAGTTAATGATGAACAAATGATTTTTCTTTGCATTATAACGATGCACACTTTAACATCGCGAGATTAAGATTGATCAATTAGCATTTTTTAATTCCCTGGTGATACCATGGTTCAAAAAGAAATTATGCACGATCGGAGAGACGGCGAGAGAGAGAGAGAGAGGAGGAGGATTTATTAATTCATTAAGTTAATTGCGAATAATCGCATCACAATCATTCAATTATAATGGAGGGCTATGCATAATCACGACCATATAACAAAAACGATGATATTAAATATGATTTTCCATAAATAAGAGAGCGATACAAATAAGGGCAAACTCGCTAGGCTTACGTTTTTTATTTGTTCTTCTGAATTTGTTTTTTTTTTTTCGAGGAAATGTTCTAGCAGTGCGTCAAATAATTCGGTACATGTATTCTTGCCATATTGATGGTCGGAAGCAGATATATTAACGCTTGCTTCAGCCGAGAATCAAAATAGATTTTATTGCATTTTTCAACGCGTATCAATAGCGTACTTCGTGAAGAACTTATATATGTGTCAGGTTAAGATAGTAGTACGTTTGAAATAAATCGCCAATGTATGGGTATGATGGTATCTGACTATACAGATTTAATGGGATTAATACCGTAACATTTATGTATGGGCAAATTTATTATTATTTTTACATTTATTATTATTATTATTATTATTTTATTTATTATTATTATTATGTATACAGAGTATCCTGTTATTAATGCATAATCCTGCAACTGGCGATACGTCAGATCATGTCTTACTATATGCTGGAATTGTAGTTTAGTAAAAGTCCCACGGTTTTCGAGGTTTTGGGTTTGCTTATGTTAAAAAAAAAAAATCATCTACTTTTGGTGTTTTGCATGCCATTTCTATAAATTATATGAATTGACGATAACTAAGCAACATTTTAAAGTAAATTGCACGATATCCGTACTACAGTTTTTTACACCGCAGGCTATCAAAGTCAGATACTCGAATTGGTTTGCGTGAAATTCTGCATAAGATCTTTTTTCATAAAGTTTCTTTAACATTTGAGGTTAACAAGCAGACTTTTGTAGATAAAACAAATAACCAAGTAATTTAAAAAAAAACGTCAAACAAGTTTTCATTTGTCGAAATGGCATGCGAAATACCAAAAGCCGATGATTTTTATCGCAAAAACCGTGCAACTTTTACTGAACTAAAATTCCAGCATAGTAGGACATGATCTAACCTATGGGGAGTTACAGGATTAGCCATTGATAACAGGGCACCCTGTATATATATAGTATACAGTTCTCTATATACGCGTGGATGAAGCATTGTATAAAACTGCACCTATTAAAAAAACACGCCCATATATATGAAGATATTTTTCATAAATTCATTATTATTATTATTATCATTATTATAATGTATGTATGTATATGTGTATATATATATATATATTATAATAATGAATTTATGAAAAATATCCTCATATATATGGGGATGTTTTTTGAGTAGGTGCAGTTTTATACAATGCTTTATCCACGCGTATATAAAGAACTATATACGCTTTTCATTATGTCTGTCCTTTATTCTTCCATATCTGTCCGCTTCAACTTTCGGTTCAGACCTTCTCTACTCATGCCCCTAATCTTTTCACTATTCTCTCTCTCTCTCTCTCTCTCTCTCTCTCTCTCTCTCTCTCTCTCTCTCTCTCTCTCTCTCTCTCTCTCTCTCTCTCTCTCTCTCTCTCTCACACACACACACTCGCAAAGAGTTTGCCATTCTTGTATATGCACAGAGTTGCGCTTGACTATTGTTCCCATTCGGTATTTTCGTCACGAAACAATGACACGGGGCGCATACACCGGCGAAAACTATAGAAATATGCACAATGTCTAGAAATCTCATATATAACTTTCAGTTATTTTTATGAAAAGCATTCACGGGTCGTTGGCCCACGGGCATTATGGATAAATATAAGCCGACTTAAATTATATCTACACAAAAGACGTTCTTAAATAATTGTAATAGCAGAAATTGTCATTAACGTGACTTTAATTTACGGACGAAACTACACGTACCCTGGTAACAAACAAGTTCTTTTGTTGTTAAATAGTTGCGTTGAAATTCTACCGATGTCGTGATCATCGTTAACAGAGCAAATCGTGAAACTTTGCTAGCTGAGGTTATGCAGCGAATTAGCTGTAATTTTCTAGAGTATGCGAGGAGGTTACCGTTTCGAGTGAAAGCAAAGTGTCCTCGAACATGGATTTCAATATCGCGCCCGGTAATGTAGTCGTTGGATCGTGAAATAGTTTATAATTATTATGAAATTCTTTTATGGAAAATGAGCACATATTCCGATAGATATTATTGAATATATAATATAAATATATATTAAATATATTCTCAAAGATTTACATGAATTAATTATAATTATTAATTGGATTATTTATTGTAATTCATTATTCAGATTAATTACACGTTGAATGGTAATTAATTATGAATATAGGTACATTTTGAATTATACTTAACTATTAAGATAAATTACATTTGAATTGTAATTAATAATAAAAATTTATTACATTTTCTATTGTAGTTAATTGTAATAAATTGTAATTGAATCGAGATTGATTACAGTTTTAATTGTAATTAATTTAAATTACATCGATATTACTTGCAGTTTCAATTAATTACGTTAATTAATTAAGATGTACGTCAATAACATTTTCGATAAATATAATCCTCGATGATTCACATTAATTAAAATCTCATATGCGTATTATTCGTTTGTATATATACTAGAGTGGCACAATTGTGAGCTCGATTTTCTTTCCTTTTCCTCGCCATCAAATTATCTTCTTTAAAGACAAAAAAAGCGATCAAAAAATATTTAGAGGTCGCTCAAACGTCCAAAAAATTTAAATTTTCATTAAAAATCGTTTTTTTTTCTTCCACTTCTCGCCCATGAATTTTACGCTTTATAATTTTTAAATTAACTTCGCGAAGGCGATAGCTGGCCAATGAATATTTAGTGGTCGCTCCAGGTTTTCGAAATTTAGAATTTTCGCCAAAAAACAAATCTCGCGGGCACTATAGTTCCTTGTAGCATAAAAACAAAATACACAACTGTGTTACATTTTCTGAATAATTTATTATAATAATTTGTAACAAACACCAATCAGACTATATGTGTTATTATGTATTATTATGCATTATTGTATAATGGCCTCGCTCGTCACAGAGTACAGCTACGATTGGTCCGCAGTTTGACTAACGAGACCAACTGTGGGACGCATTACGATGCGCGGAAAGCAGCGGCCATTTCAGTTTTACGAATAAAACGACCTATAATTTCGTTTACGGATAAGAGCTTTAAAGAATTATTTTATGAGAACAAAGTTTATAATTCTTGGGTTAGAAGTGTGAGGTAAATTTGAAAAATCTGTTTCTAAAAAAAGGATTAATTGTTTTGAACATTTGACAAAGCGTCAAATTTATGAGTGAGTAGAGTTTAAAAAATGGCGAAAATGGTAAATTTCGGAGGTCTTGAGCGACCATTAAATATTCATTGGCCGGCTAAAGCTTTCGCGAGGTTAATTAAAAATTATAAACCGTAAAATTCATAGGTGAGAAGTGGACGGAAAAAACGTCAATTTTTTACTGAAAATTTGAATTTTTGGGAGGCTTGAGCGACCTCTAAATATTTTTTGACCGCTCGCAGCTTCTGCGGCCTTTTTTTCCCAAGAAGATAATTGAATGGTGAGAAAAAGGAAAAAAATGGAGCTTAAAATTGTGCCACCCTTATATATACACTAAACACATTACGGTGAATTTGGGTGACTTTGATGAGAACTTTGTTTTGCTTTCAATATTTAAATTACGAAGTTCCTGAACGCGACCGGAAGTTTTTTTTTTACGGTTGGCAAGCCTGAATGTGTCTTTATGTTGTCACTCAGACGCAGCACAAACGAAATGGTTTAAGTGACCTTTGAAATATTTAAAAACGCAAGTAATGCATTTGAACTATTCTTCATTCTCGAATAACTTAAAAAATAACAAGTTGAGTGTTATAATGACATGTTATTGGTAACAACCACCTTGTCAGATGTTTATTAAACTACACCATTATGCATTGTTGTGTGGCATAACCTCAAAAACATATTTTATGGGCTACAGTTGTTTCGTTGGGGTGTCTTTGATCGCTTCGACAGGGTAACAGTGATCATTGATCAACTTGACTCCACTCATTATCTTTATTCTTAGTCTCGGAGTATTCTCAGGGATTTTCGTCTTTTGATGATTTTTAAATTGTCAGTTTCAATTGTAGGTTAATAAATGATCCTAATGTGTTCATTGGGAACATTTCTCAACCGACAATTCTGCAATTCTATACCAAATCACACTAACTGTGTGACAACAAATATCAAGTTGTTATTTGATATTTATTTTCTTGTTGTAAGTTGTGAATTGTAAGACAAAAAAATATCAAATTGTTATTTGATATTTTTTGTCTTAAAATTAGTGTGATTTGGTACGTGACCTAGTTTAAGTGAACCATGTTCCTAATGATACCAATGTGATCTCGTTTTGTGATTTAGATACCTAGGTAGACATAAGTATTACAACTTGTTTTTGCTAGTTTTTTAATGTTTCGAAGTTTATCGAAGTCTTACCGCATAAATAAATATAATACACCAGTTGTTTATCAATAAAGTTGATTGTGAAAAGTAAAGGTGTAATATTTATTCGATCAAAGTAACCTCAAAACAATAAAATTCGTTGTAACTTTCGATTCCGATGGACTTTTTTTTTCTTCCTTAGGAAAAATGCTTCTTCATGGGGTTACTTCCGATTCTCATTCAGAAAAAGCGGAGTATCAAAGTAACCCCAATCTCAGTGTGACTTTGATCACGATTAATTATTTCTTTTCTCATTTATTTTTAAATATTTTGAATTGTAATTTTGAAAATAAAAATACCAATAAGAGTTGACGTTTCCATTGATCATTTTTATTTGCGATATTACTTGAAGACATATAATAATTTTCATTTTAAAGTTGATCAAAGTAACCCCAATCCACGGTACTACATATTATTCGTATACACCAAATTTGCCCAGACAAATTGCCACGGTGAATTCGGACGAGATTCATCCTTCTGTCACGATTAGTCCGTAATTACAGTCCTTGTTAATCTTTAGGGCTCACGAAGAGATTTTCGAAGGCCAAAAACACTGGGCATGCTCTTTTGTGCTACTTTTTTGTTTATATTGAATGACTCCGAGGATTATCCTCGAATATCTTCCGAGCCGAGATACGACCGTGGTATATCTATATGTAGGCAAAAAGCTTGCATAACGCCACCCTCGCTCTTTTCCTCGACAGTGACCGACGAACACACGAACGAGCGAGTAAAACGACCGGTATTACTTCCAGCTGCCGCGGAAACAAATGATTTTACTTCCCTCTCAAGTTCATGGGGGGGGGGGGGGGGGGCAGAGAAAACAGCTTCGAAGCAAAGCGTAGCAGAGGTCTCGTTAATAACCATGCACCTAATACGGGAGCCCCCCTACGATAATTAAAATCGTCCCTCTGCGCATAACGGCCTCGACTGTCAGACTTTTTTTCACTCTCGTCTATGGCGTTCGTTTTTTTTTCTCTCTCGACCGCTTTGTCAACGATACTCTCTACCAAGTGGTTTTTTTCTTCCCCACTGTCGTTATTCATGCGTTACAAACATTTTTCTAGCTAAGGTGGCGACGTTATTTATTCGTAACGAACAAATGGATTGGAGAAAAATTATTAAAAAATGCGGGGCACATAGCGATACATTTTTGACGATTACGATGGAAATTGAAAGTTTCGGAGGCAATAAATGGTGAATTTTTGTTCAAGGGGTAAAAATACATCGACAGGGAGTGGTAAAAAAATATATTTAAAAGACAATTTTTTTCCTATTCTGGCCAAAAATTAGGGGTTTCATTGAATCGTTGGTAATTTTTTTTCTGGTCCGATTTGGAATGCCAATTGTGCTTATTCTCTTCGTAATTGGTTTCTCTTTAAAATGTCGTTTGCATCATGGTTTTCCGATGAATTTTTTAAATTTCGAGAGGATTTCAAAGATGGACGATCGATTTTCGCGAATTTTTCCACATACCCCTTTGCCTCTTTTTGGCTTTTTTTCAAATGGACTTTCCGGGAAAACTAATTGACGTATCGTGATGAAACCAATGGAATTCTCTGAGTATAACAAAATCATTTTCAAAACTCCCTTACTCAATTTATGTCACTCAAATGGAACCTACACCATTGTTGATTCAAATTTTGGGATTTTTACGATTTTGGAGAAGTGGCCAAAAGGATCGCAAAATATTTTTTTCTCCTTTTAAATTATATGGCGGGTTTATCTGATGGAAAATGTTCTGCCGACTACGAATATCACCGAGTTTTATCGTCGAAAGCTCAAAATTACGCCGGCTAAACGCGAAAAACCTGTTTCCACACACTTTTGGGGTTGGTCTATCAAGGTTCAAGGTTTTGGGGAAAATTGATGACAAATTCGTGTTGGGAGATTAAAAATACATCGATAGGGACGAATAACTAAATATTTATTTTCCCAAAATGTTTCCAATCTTCGCAAAAAATAAGTGTCTTCACGTAATCATCGATCATTTTTTTTCTTCCTATTTGGAACGTCACCCTGTCCTCATTTTCTTCGTAATCGTGTTGTCTTTAAAATTCCGTTTGAATCATGGTGTTCCGATGAGTTTTCGATTTTTGCAAATTTTTTCCATCATACTCTCCCCTTTGCCACTTTTTTGGCAATGTTTCAAGTGGACTTCTCGGGAAACCAAATCGAGATATCGGAATCAATGGAACGGCATTTTCTTAGCCTTCCAAACTTCTTGCCAAAACCCCTCAGTAAATTTATGTCACTTAAATATAACCGACTTTACGCTGTTAAAAATTTCACGATTTTGGCGATTCTAACAAAGTGGCCAAACGGGTCGAAAAATATTTTTTTCGCCTTTCTAACCGTTCCAAGGGCCTAATTAATAGGAAATTTCCCGCCGATTACGAATATCACCGAGTTTTTGTCGAAGGCTCAAAATCACGCGAGCTGAGCGGGAAAAACGTCTTTTCACACACTTGTGACGATTTTTCATACAAATTTTGAGTTTCGGTGCAAATCAGTAGTGAAATCCACTGATATGTAGCCTGATAAAAAAATCGCGAAAAACTTCCCGAATGACGACGCGTATCTGCTGATTCCGAAACCTTCGTCGAACTCGTCCACGTTTGCGTAAAACGTGGAACAATTCTTTACTCTTTTCTACCACCAAGTCCTTCAGTTACGAGCAAAAAGTCCAAAGTCGTTGCGACAAGATCATTGCCAATCGAGTGTGCCCGGACAAAAAACACGTTGATATTAATAATGCGTAACACGTTGACAAAATAAGAATACGACGAAACGTGTAATCGATAGGGAGAAAGGAATGGAGGGCTGAGTGAACGATCAGGTGTGTGGTCATCCAAGCGTTTTCCCATTGACAGTAACTGATACCTGTAAAGTGTATAGCTGAACGGACGTGCGTGTATTTATTTATTTATACTCTTATATATATATATATATATATATATATATATATATATATATATATATATATATATATAGGTATGGAGGATTTTGCAGCTTCGCATGGCCGAGTGATACGTGCTGCTGAGTACAACGCGGCGCTCCGATCGGGCTTCAATGTTTAGAGGCATTTTGTGCGCCGTTACGCTCGATTTCCGCGATGAATAAATCGATGCATGGCGATTCCCCGGTTTGGGATTCTATCGCATCAACTCTGCAGTGTGATCTCATCTCTCTCTCTCTCTCTCTCTCTCTCTCTCTCTCTCTCTCTCTCTCTCTCTCTCCTCTACCACTGTCGTTTTTTCTCTCTTTCGCTGGTGCGCTGTATCGGAAAAAGGAAACGAGATGGAGATAGCGAGTTCGATAAAATAAGAGCATTTTTGCACTGCATACCCGATGGACTGGCGAGCGGAAGGGAGGCTGCAAGAGCCTTGGTATAACTTGGAGCGAATATTTTAGTACGTCCTCAACGAACGAGAGTTCCATTCGTTTGGAAGCTGTTTCAAAAATTCACAAAAGTAGGAAGCATGTACCCCACATAATGCTATATAGATGTGACGTTGAAGTTTGCATCGTTGGAATGCAACGAAAATTCATTCCCCTTTTGAGGCGGGACATTGCTGCGACGGGTTAAAAAAAAACGATTTTTCGCATTTCCTCAAAGTATACAGATTCGAGAACATGTAAAAAAATGTTCAACTTGACGTATTGAAAATTGACCGAGTTACAGACCATTCAGTGGGAGCAGGTAGCACAACGATTTACTTATGCTAAAACTTTCAATGGTACTTTTCTCGACCTGGCCGGAGAAGCATAACTCTTGCTATAATTGTCCGATTTTTAATTTAAAAAAAAATCAATATCTCCGTAATTGCAGTAGCTATCATACGTAATCGTTTTTTTTTCAACTTTATTATTTTTTAAGCCCACGAATATAAGTGAAAATTTCACCAAAATTGGATTTTTCAACCTGCCCGCTTTGTGAAATTTGTTTGACTCGAAAAAACAGCTTACAACGAGAACTACTATTATACAGATTATAAAACTTTTATTTTTTATTTTTCAGACCAACCATTGTCTAGTTATTGATCTGGGCGTTGGACGACATTTTTTATGGCGAGGCTCTATTAGACCTCCGTAAATTTGTTAATGTTTATTTTTTCAAATAAAAGTTTATACGAAATGAGTTCAATGTATGCTTGATAACATACCTTTTTTGGAATCTCAAATAAATAATCTAGTAAACAAAAGAATTCGGCAAAAGCAGCTTTTTTGGCCCGTCACAATTGTGTCTTCCCTTGATGGCTCGGTTTTTTACGGCCAATTTAGGCTGTGAAAATCATTTAAACGTTTTCACGTATTTGTATTAGAGATTTATGACCTCGGATCGCAAAAAAAAGGTTTTGGATGATGATAAAAATAACGAAAGTAAAAATGAAGGAACAAATTGTTGCATTCCAACGATGCAAACTTCAACGTCATACATCGATATAACAAGTTCAAAATGTTTTTCTCCTATTTTGGGTACGCTTTAAGCACGGCCCAATTTTGTTTTTAAGTGGTTGCTCAGCTATCGCGAAACAGTAAGAATTTGCTGAAATTCATTGAGGATATTTGCGAACATGTGTTACGACTCCGTGTAAAAATTCAAGTACTTCGTCTGCGTGATTGTCGAGCAATTAATTATTGAAGTTAGGCTCTTATACACGGGCGACATAGCAAAAGCTTCATGACAACTCTAATACGACTGTCGCAACAGAATAAAAATAGTAAGAATTGAATGGAAATAGGCGGAAAAAAATCTTTCGATTTTTATGAATAATTTCAACGAAGAGTACAGCGTTTTGTCTGTCTCGTGATCAAGATCCACGTGATATAAAACAGGAAATTTCAGGTGAGTCGCGTAAAACGATAAACCGCCCTACGGCACGTGGCAACGCTGCTGTCAAGTCGGCCATTTTGAATAGGCGTCAAAATTTGAAACGCACAAAACTATTGCTTCCTATAAATTTCTTACCGCGGTTTCATAAAGATTATTTAAATATTTTGAAGAATTCTTTACAGAAGCTGCAGTGCATGTGGTTCGACATAACTTTTAAATCAATTACGCGTCGTCCCTCGACTGCGCATTCATTTTCCGGCTCAACTACTTTTTTCCGCCGCTTTTTAGGTTATACTTGCTCCAACCGTCTATTTTACTGTTTTTCGGTTTGCATTTGCCCTTCCATCTTTTCATTTTCGCCGATTAAAAAAAAACTGAATTCGCGAATGATGTTTGACAGCTACGCGCTCACGATGTGACGTTCGTATCTGAGCTCAGTGATACAAGTTACTGAGAACTAAATTGCGCGTGTGCCACATTTCAACTTGGTTGATAACTTATTCGCGATGTAAATAAACAAAAAAGATTAATAACATTTCTAAACAGTCAATTATACGCATTCCACATATTAATTAGCTGAAATTTATTTATTTTGCGTAACCGAAAATTTGATTATTCGGAGTTGGCAGCCGTTGCAGGCGCCCGTGTTTAAGCATATGCGTTCCCCTCTTGTCGGCTGCCCAGCGGTGATCCTCAGCAGCCTCCTCAAACGAATCGTTGATTTTCCTGTCTGGACGGTCCTCAAAATGACGCTTCTATTAATATGCCTCCTTTCACGTGGAGGTGATTTTTAAAACATCGGGTGCTCGAATTCGTGTCTACAAAATCACATTCCACTATATATTTACATACCAATGTATGCAGCTGGTGTGTCACGTCGAATAAAAAAAAAATGAGTCATGACAACGTTGGGATTATTGTTGACACGCGAGCAAAAATGTCCGGCCTGCGTGGCTCGACGCTCGAAGCGGGAAGGTTCGCGAAAAAAAAAAACCCTCGACCCTCTTTATCATGCCGAACGCGTATCCTGCTAATTCAATTTGTACATCGCCCATTTTTCCACCGCAGCGCCAGTGATGAAATTTCGCGGAAAAATGAAAGAGCGCGAGAGCCGCGATTGAAAGGACTCAATACTGGGCCATTCCTACGTAAATGGTGATGAACGAAAAAAAAGAGTAATGGCCGACGTATATGATTTTGGGAAAATCAGTTTTGAGAAAGGAAACACTAGCGTTCTTATAGAATGAAAATAAATGATGAAAAGACGAAAGTAGCATTGTCTACGAAGATTTGTTCCGTTCTTGTTGTGTATTCAGGCCGTCATCGTGGTCATTAAGTTTATCAGTAACGTTGCCCACGCTAGAAATGCGATTCTGCGTGTTCATCATCCGGCTTCTTTGGGCCGTGATTTAAGCTTGGAAGAGTTAAAGCCCTCCGAAGTGATGTCCACGTGGTGATTGTGGCTGGTCGTTGTATCCGAGATCATCCAACAACTCCGGCAATTTTCTGCCTTATCCTCGGAGCGGAATTTATAGGCCCGTATACGTCGCGGCACTTTCGTGATAAGCTAATGGAAAAGACGTATACGACCACTTCGGCTGAAGGTTGGCGGGATCTTTCCAACGTATTCCGTGTAAGGGTGAAAAAGGGTAGCTCCAAGGGAAAAGAAGGGAAAAAAATAGAGAAATCAAGATCGTGCCCCAAACACTTTTCTCCGGACTTCGTTGGTAGAGACGCCGAAAGGACGGAGATAGCGTTAAGCCTGATTTCGGCGAAGGCAATGAAAAAAAAGTTGGGCACAGAGTGCTTCATGCCGAAGCCAAATGGATCCACTTTTCGACACAGCCATCGAGATGGAAAGAGAAAAGCGAATGAAATGAAGCGAGACAGCGATAGAGAGAGAAAGGGAGAGAGAGAGAGAGAGAAAGCTGGATGTACGAAAACGATGGTTGGCATATAATAATGTGGGTCTGCGGAAAGAATGGAGGGAAAATAATTGAGTGTGAGAAAGAACGAGAAAATGGATCAAGACGATATAGTAGAGATAGAGGTGAAAGAGGGTATTAAACAGACGGAGAGTGAAGAACATGCTGGAATGAAGGATAGGGACAGGACCAGAGAGAGAGAGAGCCAAAGAAAAAGCGACAGGGTGAAAAACAGTCATTCTGAACTATTATGGTTTTTTAAACTCTCTTATTTTTCTAACAATCTCCAATCTCGTTTCTCTCGTCACGTGAAAAGCCCAGGACCTATCTCAGGAAATATTTCCCTTTTATCGCGTCTCGTTTTTGCTCCCCTACATAGGCTGCTCAAAGACATACGGGCGTATGCAGCTTCTTGTGTGCAAATAGAGAAAATCGTTTGGGGTGTGAATTAAGGTGAGCCCTCTTGTGCCATAACAGTCGAACTTTCACGGTAAGTAGGGAGGTCTGTAGTAAAAAGAATTCAGCAGCACAATGCCACTTCCTACTTGGGGAACTTTGTGTGACCCAATATCTTCCGCCATGAGCATGAACTTGAACTACTCGTTTTATTCTTTTTTCCTGTTTATTCTCCAGCTCTTCTACTGGTATGCAGTATTCGTTGGTGTTGCTGATACATATTGTAATTTGATCTCGAGCCATCAAAGCAACAGCCCCCAAATGGTATTACATTCAGAAGAAAAAAGTTCATTTAGATGTTCGCACCCTCCCATATCTCCCAAAGACTGGCAACATCCATAGCTTTTGCCATCAGCATGATGTTGAACTACTCGTGTTATCCTTTCTTTCTGTTTATTCCCCAACTCTTCTACTGATATGTAGTATTCGTAGGTGTTGCTGATACATATTGTCATTTGATCTCGAGCCTTCAAAGCAGCAGGCTATTATATTCAGAAGGAAAAAGTTCATTTAGACGTTCACACCCTCTCACATATCCCAAAGACTGAAAACATAAAAATCTGCGATGCCAATAGGTTTTTCAATGAATTCCAAAACGTAAGGCATTCAAAGACGTAAAAATGTTTGTAAAAAACAATATTTAGCTTATTAAAGATGTTCCAATACGTAACTGGCTGAGTGTAGTATCGAGCACCGACTTGTGCGCCAACCATCAAGCAGATGGCGGTTTTACCGAATTCCCTATGGTCAACACAACTGAAGCTCGATAGACCGTAACAGCCTGTAAAGGCGACACTCCGGAAGGTCTACAAGGGACTGGAAGTGTGGAACAGACAAGGGTGGTATTAGAGCGAAAGAGACGGAATCATAAATGCCCGCATGGCTGACAATGGAACTAAACTATAAAAAGATATTTTAAAAATACGTAACTGGTATGTGGAAGATCGTAAAGTACACCAGGTTCAAAGAAAATACATCAATTTTGTAATTATTGGTATGCAGGGTTTGCTGGGAACATCACTTTAGTGTCCGCCTTCGACTTTGTTGAAACTCATATATGTGACAAAGCATTGAAGACACGGAAGTGTTTTGCATGGAATTCTCTCGATGAAGACAAAGGTATGTCAATGGGTCATTTTGCAGTTTCACTCATCAGCAGTCCACCAATCTGAGTGAAACAAAAACCAAAATTCTTCCAATGTAAAATGATGAAAAATCCACTATACAAGTATTGCAAAAAATCACGGGCTGACGCGCCTTTCTTGAGGGGTGGTTTCCGCCCTTAAAACCGTTTTCTGCCGAAAACATGGGTATCTTATAGCTTTCAATGCTGTATCACGTATCTGAGTTTCAAAAAAATCGAAGGCGGACACTGAAGGGATGTTCCTTGTTAGTAGGATATTTCTATATTCATATAAATGTATATATCCATTACTCCCGCGTATTTCCATATTACGCAGACCCTCGCTACATGTGCGGTTATATACCGCAATGAGCTCTCTTTTTTTCATCTTTCCTGCGGGCAATTTTTCTCACCGCCAAGTATAAATTTTAGCACTGTTTCGCCCTGAGCTTGCCGCGCTTTCGCTTGTCCATTACGAAGGCTCTTCATTCTCGTTAGACAATCATCTCTCCCTGTCCGTCGACCTCCGCATTGTATCTCACATCCTATACCTTTTTCCGTCCCTCATTCACTTCCACACCTAATCGCTCTTTCACTCAGCCTCCCGCTACTTTGCTATTATTATAAAATTCTTACTCAAGCATATGCGGAACTACGACGAAGCACGAGTAACACCAGTAAGCATAGTTCGAGCCCTGACGATATAGCGATAGCACACACGACAACCCCTGTACGGCCTAGGGCGACGTCAGTCAGAACTCGGCCGTACGTTCATCACTGTGCAATATGGGGCCAGACCACCTACTCTGTTCCGTCACCACACACCCTTTATCACAATATTGCATAACGTCGTCCCTTAAGCTTATCAGAGCGAGACGTCTCACACCGGGTACGCTATTGGCCCTGTTCCTGCTACCCCGAAAATGTGGTAGACCTCTTTTGTGTTTGTCCTGAGGCATGATCTTCTCTAAGCAAAGGATCCTGATTTTCGGCCTGCTGTATAATTTTAATGCTTCTCTGACATTTACTTTGGTTCCAGCCAGTAAGACTGCGCGTCCGCTAAAGCCAGCCCGGGTGGAAGAAATAATGAAATTTTGTTGGTTCTTTGCTCAATTACTATGACGACGGTCCTAAAAGCCGAATGTCTTGAAAATAACCTTTCTGGATATATACGTGTGTGTGGTTTTTCCGCTTCCCCGACCAAGTGCACCTATACCTCTGTTTCTTCGTCTCACAATGAACGTCCGTTTAAATATTCGCATTAAATGCAAATGTTCCTCCACTCCTTCAGCGCTCCGATATTTAAATTTCAGATGCAATTAGATTCATTTACACGCGGTCCGGTTGGTCGGCAATTATTCTCCTTGGTGTATGCGCAGAATGAAACGAGAGACTACGAGGCGTATGCCTCGGTCACTGGACGGAAGAGAAAGAGGGGGGAGGGGGATTAAAAAAAATTGTAGACAAGTTCCCACGTCAGCGTGTGTACGATTCCATTATGATGGTCTCGAAGTAGGACGAAAGGCGAAACTCGTGGACAGGGTTCAACTGTTTTCATCGCCATTGTTTATTCTTCCGGTGTCTTTAGTTGACGACTTTACCTAGGAATTGACGGTTTCGTTAACTATTTTTCTTCCATTGATCAGTGTTTTAAAGTTTACGCAATGGTCGAATCCTATTTCGAAACGACAATTTTCAGATATCGCTGTAAATATAGGTAGTTCAATACGGCGATAAAAAGTCTCACGCAGACACGCAGAGAACACGTACCTACCAAAGGGGATTAAATCGAGCGGAAACTGGACGCGCTCCTGTCGGAATTAATTGGAATGCCATCCTCAGAAATATTCGTTTCGGTTCTACGTAATAAACGTACGGGACATCGACCTTCGGTCACGTTGCGAACGTCGCCACTAGGGTTCTTTCTGCACTATTACTACTAGATGCAGAAGTTGACCGTTTGTATTCGTCGGACTAAGCTTTGCGAGCCAGTAAGAAAACAGTATATAACACACAAGATTCTTCCGGAAACTATCATGTTTAATCCCCCGAAAAAAAACTCCAAGAGAACTGTCTGAGAAAAAAATGCGGTGCGCTTCTGGGCCGGGATTCCAACCCGGGACCTTTGGATTGCCGGTCGACTGCTCTGACCACTGAGCTACGCAAGCCCGCTAACTTCAACTTTCTCGGATAGTCTCCATATTCGTAACGTAACGTTACAACTCCCCCCTGCCAGAGTCGATCCGACTTTGAAAAATGGACTAGAAATTTGCCCAAACTAAACTCAATACGTAACGGGTACTACTACAGACGCAGGGGTTGTCTGAGGGATGGAAGGGACAGGGGTACTACAGGCCATCCTGGACTGAGTGGAAGATAGGAAGGCTAGCTCAATGAGACTCTTATCTCAGGGAGGGGATACTATTCCACGGCAATCAAGGATAATTCTGGTTCTGATTTTTTTTGTATTCGTCCGTGGGCCATTGTTGGCCGCCATTTGTAATTCTTCGGAAAAAAACTCCAAAAGTACTGTCCGAGAAAAAATGCTGTGCGCTTCTGGCTCGGGATTCGAATCCGGGACCTTTCGATTGCCAGTCGACTGCTCTGACCACTGAGCTACGCCGGCCCGCTTACCTCGCCTTTCTCGGATAGTCTCGATATTCGTAACGCAACGTTACACATAACTGCATGTTGATACAGAGATGGTGGAATACAATCTCTGGATGGGACCACAAAAGTCTGGAAATATTAGAACTTACTCAATTACCTCTGACTCGCTATTTTGGGTCGGCAGTTCTCGAGGTTGGAATTGTGGTCTCAGATTCGAATCGATCTTACTGATTTCCTTGCCACAGGCACTGGTGCATTGATACACATATGCGCCAATTCGCAAGCCCCACATGTGTACCAATCTATACCAATTGACCATTGGTACACATTAGGTATGTGTACACACGGGCGTTACACATTGCTGCATATACCTGCCGATGTGTAATGTACCGACCGTCAATCGGATAATAAATGTGCAAAGTAATCATTCCAGTTCTGCAGAATGTCTGAAGCGTGGATATTTACAGAGGAGAAAAGCAGTCACGTACATGTGTATATGAAGTCAGGGGGATATATTCGCTTTCACAAAGATGAAATAATTGTTGGAGGTGTAGCGCGTATATGTTCCGAGCATGTGGATTCTCAGAGAAGGGAATCAGTTCTGGAGGCGAAGCGTTGGAAACTCTCAGTTGCGGGCTGCTTAATTGCGCGAAAGAGCGGGAAATGCGAATGAAAGCAAGGGGTTGGCAAAGAGGGCGAGGAAACGCCTCTACGCGTTCCATCGTAGCGTACGTATGCGATGTACGTTGCTTTGTAGATCGAGTGAGAGAGAGAGGGTGGAGGGGGAGCAAGAGGGAAAGACAGGTACACGAGGAAAACACAAGCACACACCGATAAAAATACTAAAATGGAAAGAGTGCAAGCATTGGTGGAAGTATGTGCCCTACAAACACGAGGGCTTAAATGTGCTCGAAGGCAAGGTCTCCACTGCTTTTACATTGGCACCGCTACTGCTGGATCTATTACTCAGAATGTACACAAGCTCTCTTCCAAAACTAGGGACGTGGTGTACAGCCAGACGTGGAGATGCGCGTGTGATGAGCATCTCTTCTCCACGGCATATGAAACTCTCTCGACGCGTTAACCACATTCCGATGTGGATATTACATATGCATATGTGTGTGTGCGCGCCCGAGAGTTAGTATCCGTATGTTCACAGACATTTTGTGGAAGTGCAGGGATATCCTGGAGTACTAGTAGGCTCAAGCTATAATTCGAGCGAGGAGAATCAAGTGAATTCATCGGGGCAAGAGAAGCTTCGCGCCTGAAGCGGTGAGATAAGGAGAGGGACGTCAAAAGCTTGCTCCTGGTCATTGTTAACTCAATGATCCTATTACAAGTGAAACAAGCCATTGTCATCTTTCGACACTCATACTTTGGCACCTTGTACACTTTTCCAAGCTATCTTTATTTGTTCTTGTGCCAATCGATCATCCGATGCGGAGGAAGAAGCACGTGGTTCCTGCCGAAAGATTTTGATTTACATTCAACCCAGTTGTACCTGCTTCCGAATGTGCTCAATTCTCACGATAAATCGTACTTGCATGAGTCGATAAACGGGTATTTACTGCTTGATATTTTCACGAATAAAGCAATCGAGATTCGCAAGACGATCTATCCACGTATCATCGATACATCATGCTCCTCGTTGAACATGCGGCATGCTTGGTAGAGTGTTGTTGCGTTTAACCCTCAAGCGAAAACTACGACCAACGACACTGAGTGAGACATAGAGATCGCAGGGATGCATCGTAAACCCCGTGGAAAGGGATTTAGTTACGTGTTAAAAGAGAGTTAAAGCGAGAGAACGATGCGAAAACGAGAAAGAGGCTTGTGGTTGAGTAAGATTTACGATGACCCGAAGAGTATATCGGGGTTGCGGAGTTATAGGAGAGAAAATGCGTGTGCAAAGGGGAAGCTCGCGTTTCGACATAGGTCGGAGGTTGTTAATGCGAGGCTGCAACCAACTAACAACACCGCTTGAATTCATTCTTGTGTATGACCGGCTGCATAAAAGGAGACTCCAGTATTCCTATACAGTTCTAGAGACCATTCAGCAGCTCATATGTATCGGTAGACATATAGTGGAAGGTTTACCCTTACGCATGATTAAGATATTCGACCAGCAGGATACGTACTTTGCACGTTCCTGCAAAATACGCCACTACGGTCAGGAAAAGGTAAATAGGTGTTGCCCTGATGGATGAAGTTCATCGGTGGGGATGGTTCATAGTACCCGTCCAGAGATTGAAAGCAGGAAACGAGGGTGGAATTGAATAGGGTTAAATACCAGATTGGTGAATCCATGCGCTGCCAAAGTTTCTGGGTGCTCAGATTTGATCGCTACTTTGATACATCGATCAATGACAGTTAACTCGGATCAGTATTCAATGAAGCGACTGCCACTATCAGTCAGTGTCATACTCTACAAACGACCGAAAACATCTCACTATTTCGGAATTTAGAAGCTTATCTGCAATATGGCAAGGATGTAGAATGTGTTATCCATAAGGAAATCGTTTGAGTTGAACTGGCCGTCATGTAGTCATGTCATCAAAGTGGACTTTTACGATGATTGTTCGAGACAGTCGTGCGGCAGCGTTTGGTTGGGTGTCGCGGCGTAAAAAAAGAACTCTCTTCAGTGCGATGCCAACATCAGCGCAGAAAAGTACACGGAGACTAGTACTTGAAACATACGTGTAGACGTTACACTTGGGTGAACGACGATGAGCTTCCGCGAGGTGTTTTGCAAGCACGGAGGTGAGGCATACGCACGTTCCCTCTTCTGTGCAATGACTGCATGCGAAATGTGCCTGTTTTTTACGCCACCTAAACACTGGTGGTTTTTTTTTTCGTCGATCAACTTCTCGCAGTCTAAAAATGAACGGCCTACCGCATCGACGCAGGTGCACCTAAAAGTGTTATACGCTGTCCACTTTCATCGCGAGAATTTGGCTTATGCACACATCAGATCGGTGAAAGTTGATTGTTAAAAAAGTTTACCCGTGATAAACTACGAAGAATTCGGGACAAAGCAGCGGAGGGTCGGAGGCGCCAAGATTCCTCGTTCAATGCATATGCACTTATAGATTCGCCGAGGGGTGGACTGGCAGTTTTTCGTCCCATGTGGAAATGTTAAGCACTATAGCGAAAACGACGCAGCATTTTTATAACAAGTGTCACATTTTTTAACGAGCCCTGCTCCTCTCAACTTCATAATTGCAGCGAGTCGTAGGGGCGAGAAAATATTATTCAGGCGTAAGCGGCGGCGTCGTGTTGTGTATACATCATTATTTTACCTGAATGAAAGTACGTGCAAACTCGAGGAGGGTGTTGCTCGGTCGAAATAGAAACTCGGAGGGTTTCTTCTCATACGGTTTTTGCTGTCAATGGGCTTGAGAGCGTTTGCATGGTTAATCTTACTCTTCGTTCTTGAAGACTTTTAAGGTAACGCGATAGGTCTTCTGTTAATTAAGTGAGAAAGCATTAGGACGTTCCTCATTGTTGTCAGTTTGAATGATACTCATCATTGTAATGTGGAATTAGCTAATATATTCGAATCCCGTGGTCTTGTCTTTTGTCAAGCGGCACTTCATTCCTTGGAATGTTAGTTTACTCAGGTATTTTCCATGTGACAACTTTCGGTTGAGAATGAAACAAGCAGTCATCTGAAATGGTCTATGGAGGGCTGACAATGAATCGTAATAGGTAAAATAATTGCATCAGATCTTCAAAAAAGTAGCATTTTATATAAAGATGCAATTGGAATTACCCAAAAACAAACGGTCCGAGAGACGACGGCAATTCAAATAACAGGTGATTAATTTCGCGAAGAACTTTTGCTCGTTTGATATCTGATCTTTTTCATATTTGATTTATGACTGGTGAGTGACCCTAGGGCTTCCAAAGGCAGAAACTGAGGGTTACAAGTACTTGCTGCTCGTGTTTCCGGTGTAGTTCTCGTTCGACTGGCTTCGTGACGAAATCGACACGCAGGTTTCCTCGCCAACATTGTAACTGGCGTTACAATCGCACGTTTATTCGTTATCACCACGGTCGATTGACCAAACTCCCTTTTGCCTTTTCGATCGCCAGCTAGTACGTAATAAAATATACGATTGTGGTGTTTCGTGACACGACGGGTTTTCATAGCGTTTTGGGGATTGATTGGCGTTGCCGAATGATGCAAGCGTTCAAACACTAGAGAGGATTGGTGGTATATGCCTCGGCACCCTCGGGGGGATTGTTGGAGGATTCCACCCTCTTCTGTATAGCCTGCTGCTTTCCCACGTTCTGCCTCTCCCGATAGCCTCGATCTCACCAGCCCCACACCACGACAGCTATATATCTGCCCTCTCGTTCTCTTGATTCCAGATTATCATACGCCCGAGCTATTATGCAGGGTTAATGATGGCTCTGGATTCGGGGTATATCCTCTGATTGAAACACGGCCCGTAATTTCCGGTTATTTGGCGGATACTCCTGCACGCAATGTGTAGTGCATTATGCTCGGTGAGTGCTGCGCTGCGCTCATAGGAGCGAATTAAAGGGTGTTAAGGGATGGGCAGAACTAAGCCCAGCGAGGGAGCGAGGGCATTGTAGAATATATGGTAGGATCAGAGTACTTGTTGTGATGAATTTATGAATTGGATGAAATAAGAATATCGGATTGGCAAAACACAGTAAAAGTGTGAATCAACGCAGGATTTTCTGCAGGTTAATATTTGACATGCAGGACCCGCTCAGGAATGCGATTATTTCTATACTGAGTTGTATAATACATATGAGGTACACATGTTCAATACGAAACGTAGTCTAAAGTTCATCTCGTCTACGGCACATGAGCTGTGGCATTAAATTCACGTTAGCTGCGACTGGGTAGTGATTCTCGCTGATGTCCTACCTTGAGTGTAATGGTACCGGAGGACAGATAATTCATGTCCGGTCTCAACAAAGTTGTATCTATGTCATACGACATGACTTCCAGTGTCAGACAATAAGAAGTAAGACCTCCTAAAGCATAACCCTAAATTGAACATCACTTGGCTAAGTTCATTTGATCATTGATTACTTCGCCCGAAATGAGAAAATTGTGTTTTGCGGAGGCCTGGCGAGGTACGACAGGTATAAGTAACAGAAATGAGGCACTTACGTTGATCAGCTCGAATTTCTCGGCATCCAGGCTGAAACAAAAAAGGGGTATCTTGCGTTAGATTTTTCAATTAGTGTTTCTCAAGTTTGTGCAAATTGTTAAATTATGCTGATATAGGAATCATAAGAACTTGGCGCAGCTTTGGTACGAATCTTCTCCAAGATATAGGGTAACTCGGGGCAGGACGAATACTCCCGATGGAGTTTGGCGGGGCGGTGGGGAGGTGAATGAGTGTGAAAGTATCAATTGAGGCGGAAGCAGGAGTCTCGAGTGAGAAAGCAATATCGATTTTTTGATGGAACGATATAATTTTTGGCAACGTTTAACATCGTTACAGTTCATTTGAGTTGCTGATATTGATTAGAGACAGGTAGGTAAACACAATGGAAATACCAATTATTAATGTAATAAGAACGCTTTCTCAGAAATTTTCAAGGTTATTACGTGATTTTTTGTTAATTCGTTAATCGTCTAATGGGGCAAGATGAATACAAGCTATCGCAAAGTCGCGATATTTTACAAAGTACCAGTATGTACGTTACCCCTATGTAAGCATTCGGTTCCTCTTCAGGATGTTTCTATCAGCGGAAGAAAAATAACTTACAAATAATTGAAATGATATGGAAGCAAGATTATTCGGACTAAATACTACAGAACTTACACGATTGGCTTATCAAATTGCTGGTATTCAGAGTGAAACCATGTTACATGAGAAAGTTGCCAATAATTCGTGTCCCATCATTCTCCCAACGCTGTTTCATCTTGCCCCACATACGACGTAAGGGGAAAAATAATGATTTAAGTAAAAATATATATTGTATGGCAAAAATAAAAAAAAAACCGATTTTTCGCTTCTGAAATTAAAACATGAATGAATGTTGATTAGTTTAAAAGAATAATTAAATGTGACTGACTCATATACATATATTTTTATTTGAATATGACCTTAGCGAAATCTTGCCCCTACTTCCCCGATAGGTCCTTTGCCGTGTTTTTCGTCGGCCGAAATGAAGGTGGAATGTAAAAGCAATATAGTCGGAAATTGGTTGGAAAACAGAAGTGCTATCGATCAATTCAGGCCACAAATGTGGCTGTGCGGGGGTTACATGTCTCCAACAGATCGGGGGACTCACGCAGTCCAGGACCATAGTTCATAACTGGCGAATTCCGCGTATATGTAAATGCCAAGCGAACACGCGTCTGCCCGCTTTTGCGTTGGTAAAAAATTGTTTTCCCCGAGCACAATTCATATTCCGGTGAGCCTTCTACCATGTAAAACGACCATCGTACAGCGGTCCAGTCTGCGGAAACTATGTAGCCGTTAACCCACAGCTAATTCTGAAAGTTGGTGGTTGCCGGAGCTCTCTCACGATCCCGAGGCGCATCTCCACAGGACAAACTAATTTACCAACTAATTTTCGAAATAGGCATTCCGAATAGGTAGAGAAGGTAGGTTAGGTGATAGTCGCGAAATTACTTTCATCCAGTGACACTACACCGTTCCGGTGGCCATATGATGTATGCGCGTATCTAATAGGATACAACGAAAGGGTCCTACTGTGCCCGCTGCACACTATGCGGAGTAGACGGCTCTGAAATTCCGTTCGTTGAACTCGGAAATTTCGCCGGACGTACGCGGAGATGAGTTTCACTCGAGATGAAAAGCGCCACAGGGGAACAAACAATCTGAACAAGCGCGGTGAAAAAAAATGTTGGTCTTGTTTTTTGGTGTTTTAAGGGAAGGGTAGGGGTTTCAGCGTGAAAAAAAACACTTTTTTGCGATTTTTTTTTCATCTATATGGATAGAGTACATTTATTGAAACCTTTTGTACATTGTTAAGTGTCATTTCAAGAACATTCCGTGAAATTTGTACGCGAAAATATCCACAAACAAGCCGGTGACAAAGCTTTCCCAAGAACGCCTTTCGAAAAACACGATTTGCGGTGTTCACTGTATCTCAGCTAGAAATTATCTGGAATCAAGTACCATCAAAATTTAGTCAAAGTATCATCAAATCCTCCCCCAACGGTCTTTGATGATTTTTTTTTCATTTCTAAATTTTTGGTGGTCATGTAAAGTGAAAAGTGCTATTTTTCACGAAAAATTCCGCCATTTTGGAGGTGGAAAACCCCCTCAATGTAAAAAAAACTGAAACTAACCGTTGGGGGGAGGTACTTTATATGTAGAAAGTGTGTACCGAGTTTGAAATAAATCGGTCATATAGTTTTAAAATGGCAGTGAACACGGACTTTGAAAAAGTGGTTTCGAGAAAAACGCGGCACCGGCTTGTTTGTGGATATTTTCGCGTACAAATTTCACGGAATGTTCTTGAAATGACACTTAACAATGTACAAATGGTTTCAATAAATATACTCTATCCATATAGATGAAAAAAATTCGCAAAAAAGTGTTTGCGAATTTTTTTCACGCTGAAATCCCTACCCTCCCCTTAAAAAACGTGGGGAATTCTTTTCAATTTGTTTTTTGCGGTTTAAAAAAATAAAGATTATTCGCGATAGCTATCTCATCGGAATTGCGAACCCATCTGCTAACACGTTTGGCCAATAGAGACGACGCAGCAACGTACGATTGAAGTCCAATATTCGTCAGGAAAAATTAATTATTCATTCACGAAATATTGAGAAAATTATTCGTGGAACACGAACGGACTGACCCAATGAAATTTGAAGGGCCGAGTCATTTTTTCGATGCACGAGCAAAACGCTCTGCCTGCCTATTTTCCTGATTGGAAGCAGGTTAACGACATGGTAATTGAGTGAGTTGGTGGATTATGAATGGAAATTCCGATGGTATTGCAACACGTGAAGGACGAGGGGAAGAATAATGAAACAAAAGTCGAGAGAGGAGATTGTTCCCTCAAAATGATCAGGCAAATTTGTAAACGCATCGATCTCCGTCGCTCTTACTTTCGGACACTCAATGTAATGATCGAGGATACCTACGGATTAACTCCGCAAATCCGCGCTCGTCAACGTGGAAAAAATTACCTCTTAGTCGTCTCAACGAGATGAAAAAAGCCTCCATCGTAAATTCCCACCTGTTCCGCGCCTATTCCACGCTCTCGGCGCTTCAATTATAATAATTTATCTCCCGCGAAATGAAGCTATCTATACCTAACGCAGGGCTGACTACGGACGAGGATGAGAAAGTTTAGTTCAACCGGGATACTCCGCTTCGTTGAGTTATCCCAATGTATATATACAACGTGTTATATTCCCTACAGCGGTATATAAATCCTGGCACTTCTTGCAAAGATGCCTCGTACCAAATTTTATACACACACACACACACACACACACACACACACACACACATGATGTATGTACTATACGAAGAAAGGTATGTATGCTGGTAGTACAACAGGTTTCCTGCTATCACTACTTCGCTGCTTTCCTGCTTGCTTTTCCACCTGCTATCCTAGCTGACTATAATTGGTAGGTTAAAAAAAACAATTTAATTCGACCGAGACCGAATGTCCTCGAGAGAGCATCGTTTTGCGGAAATAGTTGCGAGCTATAAGGTCAACGAGTCCGGGAAAGGGAAGCAGAGAAATAGAGGGAAAAAAGTCGAAAAAATTACCGTTATAACGAAGAAAAAAAAGCAGTAATACGTAGACCTGAGACCGAGCAAGCGACCCTCATCGTCTAACCCCCCGAATTGCACAGCGAATCTAATAACTTGCTCCTTTTTATATCCTTCCTCAGATTGAGACTGAAATGGGACGAAAAAAAAGTAGATTCCCTCACCCCCTCGGTTGCTCCGAGTCTACGGGATTTTATTTTTTAGCAAGACCGACGCAAATTTTTCAGATGTATCCGGGGCTCGACTAATTCCCAAATTACCACTTTAATTATCATTAGCTCGACACGGAGGGTGACTCCGCTGCTAGCCACCCCCGTGCCAAGCCTTAAGGTACGATCGATCGTCATGACGGGGCGTTCGTTTGCGTCTCTAGACCCTTCGGATCTCATCGACCTTACTTCCACCGAATATACGACCGTCGTCGCACAGCTTCGCTCTTGAATTTCCCGTAACGAGGGTAAAGAAGATTACCGCAGTCGCTCTCGTTAGAAACCCGCTTCGCGCCTGATTGTAATTTTCACTGTGCGCAGAGCGCATCACGCTCGCAGCGTAGAAAATACAGCCCCTTTGTTCATCCCAGGAAATGCTTCTGGGCATCAACTCTTCCCTGTCTCTTCTATCAGTGCATAATTCGTTCAGAGTTTAGCGCTCCAAGGTAGAATCGACCGCATACATCTCAATTCCTTCATGGCTTGCAGATATATGTACACGCGGTGGAAAGCCACCTTCGGTATAGTAATCCACGTTCGTGGGTGGTTGATTCGTTCCCTCATCTCATCCCTTTTGGAACCGCCGAGCGAGCAATTTAAAATCACCTGGCTCATCGGGACGACGGTGGATCAAACGCGCTGCTTCTGATTATACTAGTTGTACGTTTGAAAGCGAGCCAGCTAGCTGCTGTGCAAGCCCGCATTTCGTAACCATTTCCCATAGTGGTCATCTGCATCTAAACGATTAGAGCTGCAGGGTCGAAAGCTCCGGGATCAAGTTATGCACCGCAATCAGGCTCAAAGCAAGAAAACGTATAAACACGGAGCATTAAGAGCGGAAACTGAGTGAGACAGGCGAAAATGATATGCAGGGTCGATTTCGCCTGCCGGTCGATTGACATGCTATAGTCAAACATTATCCAGCACTGCAGAGATTACCTCAGCAAGTACTTTTTCTTGCAGCCACATTCATGTGCAATACCTGAATCATATTGGGAGTACAAATAAGTCTCCGCCGTTTGACGAAAGATGGCCCCACCAGGAGGTTATGGATTATGGTTGGAATTGTCAGATGTAAAACGTCATATCGTAAGAGTTGGACATCTGGCAAGACCATACATTTGAAATATTAGCAATTTTGTATTAGCGTCACATAATTTTTGTATTAGCGTCACGATTTTGTATTAGCATCACACCAGAAGGTTATGGATTATGGTTATGTTTGAAATTGGTCAGATGTAAAACGTCATATCGTAAGGGTTAGATATCTGGCAAGACCATACATTTGAAATATTAGCGATTTTGTATTAGCATCACATAATTTTTCTATTAGCGTCACGATTTTGTATTAGCATCACACCAGAAGGTTATGGATTATGGTTGTGGTTGAAATTGTCAGATGTAAAATGTCATATCGTAAGGGTTGGACATCTGGCAAGACCATACATTCGAAATATTAGCGATTTTGTATTAGCATCACATAATTTTTGTATTGGCGTCACTATTTTGTATTAGCATCACACAAGGGGGTTATAGTTATGGTTGAAATTGTCAGATGTAAAACGTCACATCGTAAGGGTTGGACATCTGGCAAGACCATACATTTGAAATATTAGCGACTTTGTATCAGCATCACATAATTTTTTTCGTCCGAAAATGTCGAGTTTTGAGCCGAATAAGCGTCATTTGCGAGAACTCTTGATTTACTTCTTTAATTTGAAGAAATCTGGAGCTGAGGCGCATCGATTGCTTTTAGAAGCATATGGTGAGGCTGCTTTAAGTGAGAGAAGTTGTCGTGAGTGATTTCAAAAGTTTAAGTACGGAGAGTTTGACGTCGAAGACAAAGATCGTAGCGGAAGGCCGAAAGTGTACGAAGACGCGGAATTGGAAGCATTATTGGAGGGAGATTCGTGCCAAACGCAAGAAGAACTTGCACTTACATTAGGCGTGACTCAACAAGCAATTTCACATCGTTTAAAATCGTTGGGAATGATTCAAAAGCAAGGAAATTGGGTTCCATATGAACTGAAGCCGAGAAACATTGAACGTCGATTTTGCACACGTGAAATGCTGCTTGCCAGGCACAAGCAAAAGGGCCACTTATAACAATCAATTGGGAAGTTTTACCCAACAAAATATTTAGGAGTTTGAAAAAATAACGACACCCGTAAAGTAGGTTGGCTGAGCTCTCCTTTTATGAAAAGTGTTGCAAAGTTATAGCAAATTTTAGTCGAGACTGCGTGATGGCGACGTTTACTTGCGCATTCCTAGGGGAAACAGTTTCCCGCTGTAATCAAAAGTGGAAGTTCCGAAAGCGCAGCATTTTCGTTATGCACCCTTATATGTGTGTGCACACATCCCTTAGACACAATATTCCTTGTTTCGTGGATTTTGCGACTGTCATTACAAAGCACGGAGTTTCACGGGCAAAGGAATGTCGAGGATTAAAATCGCTTTATCCTCCAGCTCCGTGTCCGCGAACCGCCCCGTTGGAGAGTTTCCGCGCATTTCCTTCTCGCAGTATATAATACTACCCAGGAGGCATCCCTAAGCGCCAGCACACAGCGACGGCAAGACCGGCTATGCAGGTTACGTGGTTGCCCGCGAACGACCCTCGGATAGAGATTTTCACAGTTGTGCAACGCGCCTCTCCATGATCTTGGTCAAAGTCCACATCTCTCGTAAATTGTCGTTGCGGTTCGTCCTGTATGGTACAACGTTAATTCTTTCTCCTACTCGCTTTTCGCCTCCTCGCTGTATCCGAGTTGAATTATTTCCTGTTTCCGGAGTGGGATCCGTAGTATGCGGGTTTTTTCTGTTTTTTACTCTGGAGCACCAGAATGAAATAGACTCTCGTATACGCCACTTTAAAGTGCACATGAGAGCAAACGGATATCGCTTTTATCGAAAATAAACGACTAGCCAGTGTGGTGGTAGAATTGCGTATTTTTTTTCTCGTTTTCCACTCGTACTCGTGTAAATTGGCCAATGTAATCGGCTGTGTCTATGAACTCGCTTTTGAAGCGATCTCGCGCGATGTCTTGCGCGTTTCACCATGATGTGGCGGTGCTTGGGGGCTTTTTGATCTCTGAAATGCTTTTGCTCATCCCTGGTACGGTATTAGTAGTGGCATATTCAGAGCGGTGGAGGCCGAAAGCGTGAAACTGCTGATTGCAAAGACTTCCAGCGTTGTGAGCTGTGCCAAATAAATCCAAGCAAACACCAAACCGACAATTTGATTAACAGTACGGGTAATTAAATGCCGTTTGTCATCACTGCAACCCTTCACGAAACATTTGCGCATTATTTGTTTTCTTCCTTGTTCACCGTTGACTGCCGTCCGGTGATTCAACATTTTGGATGCCCAGACATCTCGCTTTCAGCGTCCGTTTGTTACCTTTCCTGCTCGTTCTACCACCCTTCACCATTTCACAGCGTGCTTTTCAACCCGCATCGGGTTTTTTTCTGCCCGCAGTTTTAGGCCACGTGAAATTCCAGCCGATGCGTTTATATGGTCACTGATTTTCCATCACTATATCTCATTCCTGGTGGGGGAGGGAGGGGGGGGGGTGTTGGTAGGTCACAGCCGATATCGAGAATCAAATATCATATCTAAAAACGTACAGCAGAAGAGTGGGATTGCTGGCTGGGAGCGGTCGGGTACATTCGACCCTTTCATTTCGCCCTGGCGAGCAATTTGCCGTTTTGCTCGACGGTGATTAAGATGCTTCATTCGTGTGCGAGGCCTGCCGCATTTCTCTCTGACTTCATACCCTTCGTGGCGTATGACCCGTTCCACCGCAATGCAACCCTTGCACTCCATCTCTCCCTCTCGCTCGCTGTACTTTCCGCACTGCTGTCACATCCCGAAGGCATGGAACACAAATTTTATTTATTCCCCTCTTGTTGCCTACGCCAAGGCCAATATCACGGGATGGGGTGAAAGGCGAATGTCATGGGATTCTGACTACTGATGGCTGGAACATCCTAAATGGAGTTCGATAATGAGATTATCGTCAGCTAATAAGCTGTCAAGGAGAAGAGAAAGAAGTTTGAAAATGGAAATAAAGCCAATGGCAAAGGAAATAACTATGAATTAAGGGGCTATGCCAGTGTGACACTTTCAAAGAATCGATTTTTATGCCTTTTGCGACAGTTTATACTTTCAAGAATATCCTGTAAACATTTCAAGGCCGTATCTCTATCATTTTATCTCGCAAAAATCGATAGTTGAATCTTTAAGCGCGTTTTTCTCTAAATGAGATTTTTCCAATTTGCTGACAATGTAACTCAAAGAGCAAATATCCGATTGAGTTGAAATTTGAACTGAGTACACTTGAATATATTTACTCTACAATGACGTAGGATATTTTTGATTGGATGGAAATTGACAATCTGGCATTGGAATAAACGACCATTTTATAGGCAAGAAAACAGACTTTTTTCATAACTACGCCATTTTGTTGGATTTTGATATTTTTCGAAAATCCTACGTCATTGTACAGGAAATACCTTCTAGTTTAACGACATTTTTTCCTTTTTCGGTTTCAGCTTCTCAATCGGCCGGAATCATGTCAGCAGTGGAGGAACTTTTTTTTTTGGCGCCTCCGTAGGCAGCACATAAATCGCTTGAATCTCAATATCTTCCGATGAAAAAATTATGTAATATAGGTCAAATATAGCCAAATATATTCCTAATTTTTCAAAACATTCAATTGAGTACTTTTCTTCCAAAAAAATCCCGAAAATCACCCAAATTTTCAGCGTTCACACTGGTATAGCCCCTTAAAGGCCCGGGGGGGGGGGGGGGGGGGGGATTGGAGGAAAAATAATTTTTAACGGAGGATGACATAACGTACCTGGGTGGTGTATTATGGACGGCTCGAATATAGTTCCGGCACTCGCAGGCGAGACTCGATTCTCAATGCGGCAGCATGTGGCCTCATGGTTCGCATGCTCCACCGATTAGGCGAAACTCTGATTTAGTATTGTTAGTAACGGCCGCGGTACTGTACCGAAGGGAGAAAGGACCGGGGTTTGGGTGAAACCGGGCTACGAACGAGACCTAGCGCGCTACCTCCGTTTGCGAACCAACTGTACTCACACACGCCCACTCGCGTAATATCACACGGAATATGGAGGTGCGAGATAAATTCCAGTAGCAATTAGCGGCGGTCCGCGATAAAACCCATAACCCGAGACCCATGCTCTGCGCTTGCCCATTCGACACTGCTACACCGCTTCTACCCTTATATCCATGATATCACTCTATATACCTGCATGAGTATGAGGGCAGTGTACGAGTGCGAAAAAGTGCGTACGGCACAAGGCTCTCCGGTTTGAACTGATGCTCGGATTATACGGGTACATCGGTATACACGAGAAAAATATATTTCGAAACCTTTGCATCTACTTGAAGCCGGAGCCTGAATTAGAAGGTGCGAAAAATCGTTTTTTTTTATTGCTTAAGGGGTTACCCCCACTTGCGATTTTGAAAAAATCGATTTTTTTTATTGCATTTTTTTGAAGTATAAGTATCTGAGAATATGTCCTGAAAATTTCAAGTCGATCCGAACCAAATTGACTGAGATATGAGCGTTGAAAGAGCGTTGAAAGAGAAACTTTAAACGCGTTTTTCTCAAAATGGCATTTCTGAAGTCGGTGACCAAGATTACTCGAACACTAATGAACCGATCTTCTTGAAATTTTGCAGGCTTATTTAATACATAAAAATGTAGTCTTTAATCGTTCGATTTTTTTTTTTTCGAAAAAAATGGCCGTTTTATAGCCAAAAAACGGCCGTTTTTTCGTTAAAATCGAACCATTAACTTTGACTGTCCGCCATTTTGTGAAAAATGAATATTTTTTAAAATCCTTCGATTAAAGACTCGTTTATACTTATATTTGACTACATCCATCCGCATTTTTTTTTCAGATGATCCACTTCGCCGCAATGTTGGTCACCGCAAACCGTTTATATAAAAACATTATTTCATTGACGGCCATTTGCCACTAAACAATGTAATATTTTTCAATAAAAAAATTACTGAAAGTTCTTCAAGATGTATTCTTTAAGATGGTATATTGATCGATTAAAAAGGTTTGTAGTTTTCTTTAAAAAAATTCATGAAAAAGGCCTTTTTCTGCGCTACAAGTGGGGGTAACGCGTTAAATCTATAGATAAACTATCCAAGAATGTATTTACAAAGTTACAGAGGTCAATTGTAAATATTTTCGAAGATACAAGGCCAAAAGCAGAGAAGCGATTTATATTTGATATTGATATTTCCTCCGCGAAAACTTTGAAGAGCGTTTTCTCCAGTTTTCAATTTCACGATTTTTCCAAATTGGCGGGCGTGATAGCAAAAAAACTAAACGATCTCTAGAATCAAACCGATTTATTTTCGTCAGTATGAAAATCTCTTCTGAGTGAATTTAAAAAGTCGTTGAAAAAGTATTTTCAAATAATTTTTATAGCACGTTAAAGTGTTTTTTTTTTTCAAACCTGAGAAAAGTGATAATTTCACGATCTTTTCAGCTTTTTCTTAATTCACTCAGAAGAAAAATATATGACAATTGAAAATTTTATTGATTTTTTTGTTTCGAGGGCGTTGCTTGAAACTAACTTTATTTCCATATGTTTAAATATTGATCTAAGTTTATTTGGAAGACATTCCGGTATATGAAATATTGAGTATAGGGCCGAGAGGGTACTATGGGGATGACTTCGAAGTTTGCATCGTGGGAATGCAACGTTAGTTTTTTTCTTTATTTTTATTATTATCCAGTATTCTATTTTGCAAACTGAAGTCGTAGATTTCTAATAAGGATACGTAAAAATGTTTGAGCCACTTTCACTACCAAAATCGGCAAACAAAATGTGCGATCTGAAAGTATTAATTTTCGTTGCGTTCCAACGATGGAAACTCCAACGTCATACTATGGAGACGGTCTTCAATGTCGGATGTCTTCAATCCAACGGCTACGTATCTATATGCAAATGTATGTATAATATATAAATCTATATAATACATAATCTTTATGAGGTTGCAGCGAGCTTATCCGGTCGTGACCGAAGGTGGAAGGTGAAAGATTAATGCCGCAACCTCGGGCTTCTTCAGATATTCTCTCTAGGTCTGTGCTCTTGCAAAAGTTGGCTCGTTTCATTACGAAATTCCATTAACCCGCGATGAAAAGTTCAGCTTTGAATAATACGTACTTAATTATGTGGCCTGATATTTCATTCGGGCTTCTTTTCTAATTTACTGAGTACCGATGGTAAATGATCGCCGGAAGAAAAAAAGTTGAATGTGCTCATCGAATGTTTCTTTAAATTCTTTATTTTCTATATTCTTCTTTAAATTCTTCATTTACATTCTTGTTCGGACGAATGTGTAGAGTGAGTGTCCTGAGCATTGCAATATCTTCAGTAAGTATCACGAGGTCGAGCCTTGTGAAAAACATTTATGTTAATAGTAGATGGTAACGACTATGAGTGGTATTGCGGATTGTTTACGCCTTTTGGATGTTTTCCAGAAAATTTCATTCCCTTGGCTAACCAGGACGCACGAAGACATAACCTTATATCAACTCACGCAATGTAAATGCCGATAGAAGATTTAGCAAAGGTGAGGCCTACATGAACATACCTACAGTCACGTATGTAGGTGGATGTAGGTGGATCTGGATATTTATATTTATTTATCAGCTCGTATTCATATTTCATCGCATTTTTTTTCATCCACCTGTTCTTCGAGACCTTTCTCGACGATATTGCCAATGAAATTTCCAGTCGAATGGCTGACTAAACCTCTCAGCCAGCCCGAGTCGGAGTCTCAGCTTCCCTTTGCTTCGCAAACTAATTTAAATTTAGAGGGTGAAAACGCAGAATTTGAGCACATCGAGAGTCCTCGAAGGTTCTTATTTTGAACACAAAACTCGCAGGGACACGAAGAGTCTATCTACACTCTTTCGTTGCTATTTGCGTCTCGATGGCAATATCGTCATGTCTAACCGTATTCGGATTTCAATGAATAAGCAAAGTCTTCGGTATTATTGGTGGCCATCTGAAATTACCGCCGAAAATCGACGTTTTCAGTAAGTTAGTCTGGCCGATAAACGCGAGCAGACTTGACGAAATCGAGTTGTCGTTGGCTGAAAATAATTTGGGATATGTCAATGTCGTGTGATATCGTTAATTAATGGATTTTTGCATGGATATTACTGGAAATCAGTGCATGAAAAATGTATGCGAGCAAATGTATCAAAGCCCAGAACGTCGTTGAGTATATCTGGCTCGCTCAAATTAGATTGCGCCATGTACATATGAAAGACGGAATTCTAATGAAAGCATTACGGTCTCACCAGAGCGTGTCTAACAAGGATCATTCAAGGGGTTCACTTCTCATTATAGACGCTAAAAAAGGCTTTTTTTCAGGCATTTTTTTGATACGTTTATCCTATAGATATTGATATAGAAGTTGTTACATTTAATAAATACACTTTCGAAATACATTTAAACGTTTATTTATTCATTTAGGTCACTATTTATAGACGAAAATGATGGTTAAAAAAATGTCCTAAAAAAAATTGTAGGTCTGCGGTGTTGATGAAATCTCGGAGATGGATCGTCCGAAACAAAAATATCAAACGGTTTTAGATTCAGTATGTTAAGGCGTTACCCCCACGTGCAGCGCAAAAAGGCCTTTTTCATGAATTTTTTTAAAGAAAACTACAAAACTTTTTTAATCGATCAATATACCATCTTAAAGAACACATCTTGAGGAACTTTAAGTAATTTTTTTATTGAAAAATATTACATTGTTTAGTGGCAAATGGCCGTCAATGAAATAATGTTTTTATATACACGGTTTGCGGTGACCAACATTGCGGCGAAGTGGATCATCTGAAGAAAAAAATGCGGATGGATTTAGTCAAATATAAGTATAAACTAGTCTTTAATCGAAGGATTTTAAAAAATATTCATTTTTCACAAAATGGCGGACAGTCAAAGTTAATGGTTCGATTTTAACGAAAAAAAACGGCCGTTTTTTGGCTATAAAACGGCCATTTTTTTCGAAAAAAAAAAATCGAACCATTAAAGACTACATTTTTATGTATTAAATAAGCCTGCAAAATTTCAAGAAGATCGGGTCATTAGTGTTCGAGTAATCTTGGTCACCGACTTCAGAAATGCCATTTTGAGAAAAACGCGTTTAAAGTTTCTCTTTCAACGCTCTTTCAACGCGGATTCTTCTCTTTCAACGCTCATATCTCAGTCAATTTTGTTCGGATCGACTTGACATTTTCAGGACATATTCTCAGATACTTAACTTCAAAAAAATGCAATAAAAAAAAATCGATTTTTTTCAAAATCGCAAGTGGGGGTAACTCCTTAATGGCTATAGCGCCTATCATGCGATTTTTTATATATGCAAAAATAACAAAATGGCGGACATTTTTCGAAAAAAGGAAAAAAACGTGTTCTTTTTCACTGTTTTTGGCAACAAAAAAGTAAATATCAAAATTAAAAAAAATCCTTGATATGCGCTATAACTATAGTTGCAAAAAATATGTGTTTAACATTTCATGAGGATCGGTTTAGTAGTTTCGAAGATGTTATCAACAAGCCGTCGAAAAACGTTGTTACGAGAAAAACGCGTTTAAAGTTTGTTTGGGGTACATAAATTCAGAAACAAATTTTTATAAATGTATGTCGAAAGTGTATTTATTAAGTGTAACAACTTTTATATCAATATCTATAATATAAACCCATCAAAAAAAATACATGAAAATAGCCTTTTTAGCGCCTAAAGTGAGAAGACCCCTTAAGTGTCCGTCTTCAATTTTGTTGAAACTCATATATGTGATAAAGCATAGAAAACTATTAGACACGTATTCGTTTTATCGGCGTAAAAACGTTTTTAACGGGAGAAACGACCCCTCAAAAAAGGCATTTCACCCCTTAATATAGATTTTTTTTCAATACTCTTAGTGGATTTTTCAGCGCTTTACATTACAAGAATTTTGGTTTTTGTTTCGATCAGGTTGGTGGACTGCTTGAAATTGCAAAATCACCCCTCGACACGCCTTTCTTTGAAGGGTGGTTTACCCCTTAAAACGGGTTTTCCGCCGATAAAAAACACGTGTCCAATCATTTCCATTGCTTTATCACATATTTGAGTTTCAGCAAAATCGAAGGCGGACACTTAAGTGATGTTCCCTTTAAGCAGTCTGACATTTTAGACGACGAGATAGGTATATGGAACCCGCTACACAGAACGCGGTGCTGATTTTCTTGGCTATTATTGGGTTAGAACAAATGTGCGTTATACCAACAGCATGTACGAATAAACAAGTTAAAATTAAATCCAGGCTGGATCGTGCTATTTTTTTTTATTTTCCCATTCCAAGCAAGGTTATGCTATTTACTATGCATTTGATAGATAATTCTAGCTGTGTGCGAGAGACAAGCTTTACGCTCATTGATACACACGCACACATATATATATATATTTGTAGGATCACAATCATGTAGTAGGATATTTAATGCAAGAAAATATGATTACGTTTTAATATAGTGAATACAAAATTCAAAGCCATTACAACATCATATGAGTCAAACTGCTCTCGATCTTCACGCTCACGAACTTCATCTTGACTGTTCGCCTTTTCGACGTTTCCTCCGGGCACACTCTCATTTTCTCTCTTTATTCTTTACATTCGTCTCTGTCACACCAACACTCGTTCTATGCACTATTTGTTCCATGGGTGACCTAACGGCTCGCCACACTGGTCACCCGCGCTCTTCCAAGGAACCCGCGCAGTCTCACTTAGGGTTGCGTGGTCCGAATCCGACCGCCTAATCAGCAAAGGCAATAAAAGTGCGGCAAATTAATTTTTTGTTCAAACCAAATTTAGATTCTTTAGAGGTAACGTAATTCTAAGTTTTGAGCAGCTTGACGAGGTTTTCGGGTACCGTTTGCTTAAGATACCGAGGCCGTGATGAAAGTCTGCGTATTGGTCGTTCTAAAAAATCGTGGTCCGAAACCGACCTCCCCATGGTCCGAACCCGACCCCCCATTTTTTTACAGCGCATCAAGGACACATAGAGAGGTCGGTATGGGACCGGTTTCAGATCAAGCTACCCTACGCATAAGCACGTTCGTCATAAATCCGCCATGCGCTCTAAACATTTCGCTCGCCCTACAGTTTTCTATTTCGTCTGTAAACTGATTCTTATTTAAAATCTTTGGCGACACATCGCCTTCTCGACCACTCAGCACTTCTCACTCTCTCGTGACATTTATTCCTTTTTTCACACAGACACGCACATACAGCCATGCGTCCAGAGCGCTAACCCCCCCCCCCCCCCACCCATACATATATAGTTGTATAAAGCATTGTTTCAAATATTTAATACTTTCTTTAACATTCTGAACATACGACTGCACAGCTCGCAAGGCACAAAGGTACCTATCCGAAAAACCCCATTTCAACAAATCTTTATCAATGGTGATCCATTATTAAGTCTTCCACTGTTAAGTAAACGAAAATGAGTATTATGGTTATATTTGAATACGCGATTTCATTTAATTAAATTACGAATATTGTTGAAAGCGTAAAAGTTGTGCAGAAACATTGGCGTGTTTTATTTCTATCAATTGAGCAGTGCAGACGAATAAGGGTATTTTTTTCCCTATAAAAGCGCGGTACATCACTCTATAATCAGGTGAATGGATTTAATAAATCAGGCAGTCCATTGATTTGCTGGAATAAGCTCCTTTTCAGTTTGTTCCTATCAATCGCGGTAATTACAGGTGGGTATTTGAGCGCACAAAAGCCTACGCCATAGTGTTTATTGGAACAGCCAGCTAATCAGTTGAAATTAGTGTCTATTGTCTCAACCGTCCTGACGTTGTTTTACACACAAAAACAATCAATCGTTCCGGCCATTTTGAAGCTAAACGATTGTTCAGCGAGTCCCTACAAACGTATAATTACACTGCGGGCGTTCATTCGAAAAGCCTTCTGGTCAAAGAGTCTTACTAGATGAGCCTTGATGTAAAAGTAAGAATGAAAGGCCAGTCTCGGGTGGCAGTTTCACCTCTGGGTACGACACGTGACAATTATACCAATGTACTATTTAGACCCGCCGAATTGTCGAGAAATGACTGAGCCAACGCTGGCAAACGTCTGCGCAACATCTCCCTACTAGTACACGGTGTACAGAACATTGTACAGAAACGAAGCGCCCACACACACACACGTCTATGGGGGTTCACACAATTGCGCGTATACTCGTGGAAGCTTACCCGTGAGTTATGGCGACGGACAGACGCGGGAGAACTTGGTCGGTTGCCGGTGGTTAATTATACGGTAGGATTAGCTTGACTCGTTCTACCACAAACCCACCTCTATCATTTTCTTGGGGGTTCGAATTCAAGTGTAAAGCTGGTAGCCGATTGCTGAACGCTAAATGCCCATCATTCGTCGCCCACGCCCTTATCCACGATCACCTACAAGGTTCACGGCTGATTGGTGGGCTATACCGAAGTAAACACTTTGCAAGATGGGCACAACCACTGAAGTGATTGAATTGGCGTTCGGTTGACGTGGATGTCCAGACCAACGTCTCGTACCTTAAATAGCTGGGACACTGTGCTGACACGCCAATTTCCACGAGTCGCCTTTGGGTTTTCGGGTGCGATGCTGGTTTATTCTATCTTATGGAAGAATACATCAATGGGCGAAGGATGAAATTGCCAAACCCTGGCGGAGCTTTTGAGGCAAGGGTGAATCATGCGAGTGGACACAAATTGCCATATTTATGGAAGGGTTCAGGTCCTCATGCGGACAAATGTATCGGAATCCCACAGTAACGTGTTAAGCATGCCTGCGCATTCGACAGTTACCCCTAACCTGAATATTCCGGCTTAACCTGGGTCGTAGTCCGTGGAAACAAGAAGCGGAGTGTTATACCACATGGAGGAGATCTGCCCAGTCTGCCTTGGCCTAGTTTCAAACACCGTTAGGGCTGATCCCTAAAGGACAAGGGTCCGAATCCTTTGTCGACCTTAACGAGGGTGAAATTGCGCTCGTTCTCGTGCGGATGAACTTTTTATAGTTCATCCCTCGGTACGATAAATAAGACATGCCACTTGGAATACATGATGTTCTAGGTGGAGCTGCTTCAAGAAAATTGTGTGTCCTGCAAACGCTCCTTCCAGAAGTTGACTTCCGCGTGATGACGAAACTTCTGATTTCTCAAGACTTTCGGGATTTATAATATTCAATTTCAGCATAGATATGTGTGACATCATACCAATCCAATTTCTGGTACTGCTCGTGACTGATTTCTTGTATGTCGCCGATAAAAAACTCCACATTCCCAACCACCGATCCCGATATCCCATTTCGGCTTTACTTTCGGTAGCAATAAAGATTATTGTCTTTTTAAATACTTGTTTTTAACGTTGTCGTTACGACCAGACATTCGTCTTCGAAGAACATCCCTGTCGATTTATATTGCCGCGAGGGTTCGTTATTTCGGAAATGCGTCTTGCTTTAATTCGCACGTTTAAATAAAAGCATCTTTAACATACAAGAACAAAAATATATTAACAATACCATTTATCAAATGCAAATGGTATATATATATAAATAAGTTCGTTGTGTTCGGTATTTCTTGATTCCACGTTATAAATGTTCGTATAGGGATTAATGTGTAAGCTTCAATTTTTGAATGAGCTTTTATCTGAAATGCTAACGTTCGGAAATTTTCCATCCGCGCATATACGAAATAATAAACTACAGACCGATCTCAATTTATCCGTATATTACACTTTTTCGAACAATTGCAATAATTAATTAATCCAGTACGTGATTAAAAGTTTCCGATGCTCTGTCATATTTTCAACAAAATCGAAGGCGGACACTTTAGTGACGTTCCTTGTTAGCTTGAGACGCACCGGTATCGCGTAACACTTGATGGGAAAAAAAATCCTACGTACTTCCATAGACAATGTATTTTTCGAGATATATTCAATATTTCAAGTGAATCGGTTGAAAATTGTCTGAGTTATGTTTCCGGCCAACTTAAAAATGCAGTTTTGAAATAAACGCTGCACAGCCGCCATTTTGGATAGAATCGCTTAAAAAAAATTATTGTATACAGTCACTGATATGTATGATGAACACCCTTTTTTGTAATCTCGATTTATTTTGCAGTTTTCTGGGAAAAAAAACCTTTAAAAGCCTATTTTTTCGGCTTCTAGAGTGGCCTAACCCCTCAACGAAACCAGGCTACTTTGTAACACTTCTCGTGGAGACGAGAGGTAAGTTCTCCACGTAGAAGTGCCCGGATCGATTTTTATTCACGAGCACTTCATTATCGCATTGGACAAATTTCGTTTACGGCTGCATCCTTCGACCAAGCGGTCCGTTGATTGCAATAACGAGCATCTTTTTTTTGTCTCTCCGCTTCGGCGAAACAAACCGTTCATCATGGACGTAGAGGTATCAAGACGTAGCTTCCGGTGCACCAACCGTTTTCCATTCAATGAATTTTCAAACGATGCTTCTCAAATATTTATGATTCGAGACCATCCGAGAATTGAACAGAAGCAATGGCTGGTGATCGTGACTATTGTTCCAAATGGAATTTGATCCTGAACGAAGGACGATCCTCGGACAAATCGAAATCGGCGATCGCCGGGACTAGGGGGGCGCGTCGAATAGCATGGTTTCAAAATGCAAGCCTCATGCAATTGCGTATGCCACGTACGTATGCATAGTTATGAGACGTTGGAGAACTTCTATGGATGTACAGTTTGGTATTCCGAACACGCACTGAAAGATCTGCCATTGGCGGGGTGCGAAAACATTTCCTACTCGGGGATTCTCGATCTTCGGGATCTGCAGCCAGTTTCCTCGCCGAGAAGAGCAAACGGTGCACGGTCGCAGCAAGTCGGAGACCGAAGGTGGAGAACCAAGGTGAGGAGAACTCGCGGAAAAGATACGGGCGGCGCATGACTCGGCGTAATGGCGCACTCACCTCGTACAATCGGCGACGAAGACACGTCTTATCTCGTTTAGTATTCCGACTCGAGGAATTCATTTCCCAATAACGATATACACGGCTACTCTCGGGACTCGCGACACTTTTCCACGTGGCTTGCGAGCTATGATATATTTACAGAAAGGGACTCAATTCCACGCTCTGTTTTCCCCCGTTGGTGCCAAGAAAATTCGGCTCCAAACGTCGGAACGCTCGAAATTCTTATGTGAATTATTGAAAGTTCGTGTAATGCATTATTTATTTCGAAGTTCGCGCAAATTTAATGTCGCCAAATACGTCACACTCGAAGAGGATAGATGGCAGATTTTCCTTCAGTGTGAGGCTGTTTTAAGGCAGTAGTCTGCTTTACAGGCTTCAAAAAATCGATTTGAAGAAGAGGAAGGATTATTGTATGGCCCGGAGATAGCTGATTAACATCTAATTAGTGCAAGTATCCAAAAACTTATATTTTTTTGGACCGATAACTTTAAAGCCCGTTTTCTCGAGTTTTCATTTTCACAAGTTTTAGAAAACGGTGCCGGCGATAGCAAAAACAATATATGTCCGATCGAAAAAAATCAAAGTGATCTAGCTTCAGTATTAAATTATCTTCTATTTGAACTAAAAAAGTTGGACAAAAGTACTATTTAAATTACTTGTTTTGCAACTTAAAGTGAATTTTTTTTTTTCAGAAAAGTGAATTTTTCTTTCAAACTTCGACAAAATTTGGAATTTCATCATTTCTTCGGTATTTTTTTAGTTCATATAGAAAAGGAACTTATAAAAACTAAAAAAAAATTTGGTTCGACTGTTTCAGATGCATCGCACGACCTCCATCACCGGCACCGATTTACAAGTGCAGACTCCAGGCGCCCCAGAAAAATCGTTACAACTTTGAAAAATTTCAATATTTTTTTATAATAAAAATTGTTTTTTAAAGCTTGAATATAATACACTATCGTCTCAAAAATTCGTTTACAGCAATCATTTCCTTCCCTTTCAAAAAAATTGCTGAAAAAACGCTTTTTTCGGCTTCTGAAGCAGACTACTGCCTTAAGACCAACCAGATCTAGCCATGTGCGATGATTTCACGTCAGCTCGACCCTTTTTTGTAAGCTGAAAAAGTCGAAAAAAAGACGAAACTTGGAACTTAACTTTTTCGAAGCGTGCAAAAAATGCAGTTTTCGATATTTGTACTTAACTCTAGTTCCAGTGATAGCCTCAGGTCTACAAATTGAAATGTCGTCCGATTTTTTTATTTCAGCTGAGCAAAAACTCCGGAATCATGGCAGTCGTCAACCAACTTTTTTTACACAGAGTGTCTTCCGAACGGTGTAAAGTCGATTCAACTCGTTATTTTTGTTTGATAAAATTCTGAGGGACTGCAATAATGTTAATAAAGGTATGGAAAAAATTCAAAGATAGAGTGTTTTAGGGGGTGAACGCTGGACATTTGGGTGATTTTCGAGAATTTTTTGGAAGAAAAGTACTCAATTAAATGTTTCGGAAAATTAAGAATATATTTGGCTATATTTGACCCATATTACATAATTTTTTCATAGAAAAATATTGACATCCAAGCGACTTATGCGCTGCCTTCGGAGGCGCCAAAAAAAAAAGTTCCTCCACTGCTGCCATGATTCCGGCCGATTGAATAGCTGAAACCGAAAAAGGAAAAAATGTCGTTAAACTGGAAGGTATTTCCTGTACAATGACGTAGGATTTTCGAAAAATATCAAAATCTAACGATATGGCGTAGTTATGAAAAAAGTCTGTGTTCTTTCCTACAAATGGTCGTTTTGTTTCAATGCCAAAACGTCAATCTTCATCCAATAAAAAATATCCTACGTCATTGTAGAGTAAATATATTCAAGAGTACTCAGTTCAAATTTCATGGCCAATCGGATAATAGCTCTTTGAGTTACAATGTCAGCAAATTTGAAAAATCTCATTCCGAGAAAAACGCGTTTAAAGATTTAACTATCGATTTTTGCTAGATAAAATTATATTGATATAAATTATATAAATGATAATGATATTCTTTAAAGTACAAACTGTCGAAAAAGGCATAAAAAAGTCGATTTTTTGAAAGTGTCACACTGGTCCCCCTTAATGGTTCATCAAAAAAAATTGCTGTCACATGGGATCACCGTCTTAACGGGAGGGTAGGGGTTTTAGCGTGAAAAAAAAATACTTTTTTGCGATTTTTTTTCATCTATATGGACAGAGTACATTTATTGAAACCTTTTGTACATTGTTAAGTGTCATTTCAAGAACATTACGTGAAATTTGTACGCGAAAATATCCACAAATAAACAGGTGACAAAGCTTTTCCAAGAACGCCTTTGGAAAAACACGATTTGCGGTGTTCACTGTATCTCAGTTAGACATTATCTGAAATCGAGTGCCATTAGAATTTAGTCAAAGTATCATCAAATCGTCCCCCCAACGATCTTTGATAATTTTTTTTTCATTTCTGAATTTTTGGTGGTCATGTAACGTGAAAAGTGCTATTTGTCACGAAAAAATTCCGCCATTTTGGGGGTGGAAAACCCCCTCAATGTAAAAAAATCTCAAACTAACCGTTGGGGGGAGGCATTTTATATGTAGAAAGTGTGTACCAAGTTTGAAATAAATCGGTCATGTAGTTTTCGGTCATGAAAAAGTGGTTTCGAGAAAAACACGGCACCGGCTTGTTTGTGGATATTTTCGCGTACAAATTTCACGGAATGTTCTTGAAACGACACTTAACAATGTACAAAAGGTTTCAATAAATTTACTCTTTCCATATAGATGAAAAAAATCGCAAAAAAGTGATTTTTTTCACGCTGAAACCCCTACCCTCCCCTTAAGTTTCCGCCTTCGGTTTTGTTGAAACTCATATATGTGATGAAGCACTGAAAACACTTGGACACGTATTTTTCTTCATCTGCGGAAAACGGTTTCTAGGGTCAAACCACCCCTCAAAGAAAGGCATGTCGAGGGGTGGTTTCACAGTTTTACCCCCAAGCAGTCCACTGATTTAAATGAAACGAGAACCAAAATTCTTCTAATGTAAAGCGATGAAAAATCCACCATAGAAGTAATGAAAAAAAAATGAAATTAAGGGGTGACGCCTTTCTTTGAGGGGTCGTTTCCCCCCTTGAAAACGTTTTCCCGCCGATAAAAAAATACGTGTCTCATAGTTTTCAATGCTTTATCACATATATGAGTTTCACCAAAATCGAAGGTGGGCCCTTAAGTGATGTTCCTTGTCAGCGTCTTTCTTTTCCATTTCCAAGATCTGCAATTCAATACTCCTCAGGTCCTTCACTAGCGCCTACCAGCTAGCCATGAGGCTTGCTTAGAAAAACTGCTTGTGCCCAGTCCACGGAGCAATTATAATTTTATTTCGAGAAGCATCATCACTGCATCATAGCTCACATCCCGCCTGTCATTAATCCGAGGAACGTTCATAATGCTTACGTAAAACTCATAAGGCCAAATTGCAAGCGAAATGACTTTTGTCGGGGCTGAGGTTCTCATCCGTCGGCCGGAAGTACATGCCATCGACAAGTGCTCATAAGTCACTCGTAAAATTCGATAACGGTCACCCGCCCTTTTCTTGCTCTTCCTCCTATTAGGCTACAGCTGTGGCCGCCGTAACGGGGTTGAGATCCGGCTTCGGGACACTGCTGAGCCAAGGGTCCATCCATTAACTATCATCGTAACCTTCGCATTTAACGAGCTTTCCAAACGCGTCTGATGCTTCAACACAGTCAGCGTTTTGATACGTCAGAAATTACCGGTAGATCTCGGCTTCCATAACTGTCACTTTCGGACGCATCGCGATAAATCTTTGACACCGAATATGCGATGAATCACTTGCGTTGAGCGTATCATCACCGTTACCATCATCATCGGTGTACGTAAAGTGGTGACGGGGCCCGGTGTGTTTTGGATGAATTGACGGCATTGTCCTTTAGATCCTGCAACCATTTTTCTCACGAGGAACAATGGAAAATGATGGTAACTTTAATTAAACGAGCCACCGAATACCCACAAAAGATTTTCCCACGGGTAAAAGGAAGAACGGAGGCGGCAATAAAGCTTTGTATGAAATTCTATCTGGGAAGCTTTCATGAGATTCAACAAGAAAGAGAATCTGCAACAAAGAATGGCCTCGCCCGGTTTGAGATATCCGCGTGCTAAAAACTACGCGCAAACGTTGCGAATGGGCTGAGCACGATAGGCGAATCTTCTCTTTAAGGATTTATTACTCCTCGCTCAACAGAATTTTATTCGCGCCTCGACGTACAGAGGAGAGAGCATCGCTGCGATTCTACACATGGTCGTGTAGTAGCCAGTAGGCGGTAGCAGTCGCGTAGTAAGGAGCTTTGGCCATCGGGCTGGATATGGACGAATGTAGCACTGAGACAGAAGATGAAGCACCAAAAAAAAGAACCGAGCCCAGCTGGGGGAGTATCGATCTTTCTCCGTCCATATGTTGGGCCGAGAGGAAGGAAAAGTGGAAGAGCCTTCGATGAAATGTGCACGACTTCAGGGAATATCCCTCTCTGAAAACTTCGAAAAATCGGATTTTTGCATATTGTTATAGTGTGAACTTTCAAGAATATTTTAAGACCAACCGGACCCTGAAATTCTAAAAGTTGACGAAGTTACACCCATTTTAGTGGAACAGTGTGCGTCGGGTTGAGGATGATTCGCGTGTAACGAAAGTGGACATCAAAGCACAAGGACACTCAACAGAAGCCCGAACTGCCCTTCGATTGCATAGATTAGGTGTGCAACACGATCTCGATTATGAGGAAGGACACTTTATGGTGCCGGAATCGCTGACTAGCGGTAAGACGACAATATTTCACAAGATCGTGTAAAATGTGTACCAAAACTTTGAACGCGATTATCTCGAAACTACATATCCTGACACGGCCGGATTGATATCTTGAGTAACTTTCACACTGTTGACGTGAATCTGCACAGTTAGCGTTCAAACAGTAGTCATTTTCGATTCACGATCGCATTTTTTCATTTGATGAACCGTTCGTTAATAACAATGACATCAGCATGCTGTTTTTCAAGAGAAAACTGAGGTTTTCTTTGGATAAGCTGTCATTTTTCGTACTTTTCGAAATTTCGAAAAGTAGATCGTGAACACATAGCCAGTTGGATAGATTTGAAGCATTTCTTTTGTTTTCGTTTCAAATTACATTCGAGCCTCGTAGAGATCCCGCCGTTTCGGGCGGGAGCCGCTGGAGGACTGCAACGCCAACTGCCACACCACGAACACTTTGAAATATTTTCTTCCGAAAAAATTACATCGTAACCACAAACATGTGTACAACATGCTGGGAAAAATTTCATTTATTTCAACCAATATGTTACTAGGAAAAAATTCATCATTCTGACCCTTCAAATTGGGCTTCCAGAGAGGGATACCCCGTTAAGTTTATCTGCACTTCTGAGCTGTAAGATTTCCCGAAAACGAAGCGGAATTAGAGGGAGAACGGATGAATCAATTAAACGAAATTAATTATCAATGGCAACGTTTTTTTTTTGGTTTCACAGAGAAAACTATTTTTTAAAAATATGATTGCCTTTTTTTATTTTTCTTCAAAAAATTCTCTAAAATAAAGTGACCCATTCCGCTTTTCCTTCTATTTCTTTCCGAATTAATCATATTTTTTAGAACATTTTAATAACTCCTAAAAGAGAAGAGATAGAAAACATTGGTGTGGTTATTCCTTAAATAGGGTACAATTTAATTTTTTTCGAATCAGGAAAACCTAAAACGATCGGGGTCACGGGCTAGGTGAAATGGCGTGGAGTGTCCCATATATACACGTATATATCCCTTATTTATAGTGTAATTGGTACATATACATCGTGCGGTCAAGACGAAAAAATTGTTAATTTTTCAAATATTGTTTCGAATTACTGAAAAGTCTAAAAATAAGTCCGACAGTTCGCATGGCGAATACTGCAATCTCTTTCTGTATAAATATGAGATTCCGTAATAATTATCGCTGATGATCAGTTGGCTCGCTTTTCGTTCGCGTGTCTCTAAGGAACCAAGAGATGACTAATCCAGTTATTTCTCATGGCGAATAACATACGACAAGTAAATACTATAATTCCATGAGAACTGGTGCGAAAAGGGCGGGTTCGCACTGAGACTTGCACAACAACGTGGGGAATAGCGTCTCTGTCGTTGTCGCGCGCACGTCGTTGTCTCATATTGTTCGTAGTTCCCTCGCGATGATGATAATGCTAATGTATTACCGCATCGCGGGCAAACTCCTTGCGCAAGCCATGTTTTCCCGTGACCCGGCTCGATCCTCGTCATGGCGCTATTATTCTATAGACATGTACGTTGGACGTTTCAAAATGCTTCTCTACTCATATCTATTATTTCTCATCTCCTTTCGCTTTATTGCTATTTACATGGATCTTCATTCAATCGCAGGTGGGCTTTCCATTTCCATAATTTTATGACTGTTCCAAAAGTTGGTGAAAATCGATGTCTTTAAAATTTATCAAAAAAGAAAAAAGAAAATCATCTGCGCTCAATACATCACACGGCACTTTGAAGAGATTACAAGAAAATGTGCAAAAAATGGAGTTACGAATCGAAACAGAAAAAACATCATCAACGAATGACTGAAGCCATTTGTTTTTTACCAAGATGAGAAAAAGATGTGGATTTTAAATATTCTTTTTACAAATCCATATCTATGTATTTTTACCTCCTGAAAATGAATTCACCATTAATTTCCCCTCAATTTTCTCTACAAATCATGGAAAATGTATCGAATGTGGTTTACCCCCTTAAGCTTGCTAACCGGAAAAAAAAAATACCTAAACTTTGATGTTGCCCCCCTTCAAAACGTTACTCGTTGCCTTCAACTCAACGCACCTCTTTTAAATATGGGATGAGCGAAATAAAGATAAGGGGGTGTTTCATCCCTTATTTTTGTTCATTTTTCAATGTACCCATTGTGGATTTCTAATCGTTTTTCCGCCAACAACAAAAAATACGTATCCAATAGTTGTTGATGCTCTACCTTAGACATGAGTTTCACCAAAATCAAAGGTGGACTGAAGTGATGTTCCTGACTAGTTCTCTCTATATCCTCTAAATTCCAGTGATATTTTAAACATGCTTTTTACAAATCCATATCTAAATATTTTTATCTGGGAACAAATGCAACAATACGTAAACTTTAATGTTGTCCCCCTTCAATTCAACGCACCTCGTCCAAATGTGGGGTGAGCGAAAGACAAATGAGGGGTTGGATCATCCCTTAATTTTTTTTATTTTTCAATGTACCCATCGTGGATTTCTGATCGTTTTTACGCCAACAAAAAAAATACGCATTCAATATTTTTGGTTGCTCTACCATATACATGATTTTGGCAAAATCAAAGGCGGACACTGAAATGATGTTCCTGGTTAGTTCTCTTTATATCCTCCAAATTCCAGTTATATTTGAGTATGAGAGCATTTCGTTTCGCGTGATTCCCGATAATTTAGATTTGCTCATACCGCACGCCATTGAACGTGCACCAATGGAGACCCAAATTAGTATAGGGTTTGAATATTCGCAACCGTGCACTCCGGAGTTCCGGTTTGAATAGCTCGCGTACGCGCATATTTAGCTGCGTAGTACCCGGGCTATTCACTACGTGACTAATGATACAGCTCTTGTTCCAATGAATAGCTTCGACAAATTTTAGGCGGTAGAAATAATAACGTTGGACTTGAGCGATGAATGAGTGAAGTTTAGTGGCTCCGTGGAGGGGTGAGGCCACAGTAGAATTTTCAAAAAATCAACTTTTTTTGGCTAAAACGGTGCTTTATCATCATAAGAATAAGTTACTGTTCGATTTATAGCAAGAAAATGTTTTTTTTCACCGACTTTGAGCGTTTTTCTCGAAACAGCTTATTTCCAATTGACGTGACAAATAACTTCAATAATTTTCACTCGATGTACTTCGAATTTAAAAGTTATGTTTCTAATTGCATTTCGCAGAGAAGTACGTACGGAATTTCTGATTAATCGAAAACTTTTCATTTTATGAGCAGTTTTATACGAAATTTTTCACTGAAAATTCATTCAAATACCTACAACGTTTGAATGAAACAATATTTTTTAAATTCCGTACGTACTTATCTAGGTATTCTAATGTAGATTGACGAAAATTTCTGTTTTTTGTTCTAGGTCACAAATTGTGGATGCTAAATGTCACGCCACGGAGCGCAAAAAAAAATTATAGTAGTCGGCCATTTTATACATCGAAAAAAGAAAAATATATATTTTCAAACAGCTTGATATTGATACTAAATAGATGTGTAATTAATTTTATGAGTGAATCACTTTTTCATACGAAAAAAAAAAATTGTTAAATTCGTACATGATTTTATGCTCGTTACTGTGGCCTAACCCCTTAAGACGTCCGCATCAAATGATTTGAAAACCATCGAATTGCATTCGATACTGATTGATCATATTTTTAATCTTTGGTTTTTGGCAATAATGAAGTTTTTGAAGTAGGTTGCCTCGACAACGAAGCAATTTCAAGCCTTTTGGAGGTCTGACAAGTAATTTATGAACTGGTGAGAGTAAAGAAGGGGCGGTGGGAAATCCTATTCAAATATATACACGTATACATAGTTATATATATATATCATACCGATTTGTCGGCGGAAATCGAGATTTTGCCGATAATTGCTTGCATCGAGGAACGATTTTTGCCAGCCGTGAGGAAACGGCAGGGGAGAACGGTGTGCCGAGAAACAGCAAGAAAATGAGGAAAACGAGACTGTGTAAAAAAGAAGATTGGGATATTACGAGTGGAAGGAGAAAGTTGAGCGTCGATCCGGAATAGATTCGCGATATCGAAAATATCTGTCCTGTTCTTCACCCTGACGGCAAACTTTTTTTTCCCCATCAGCCTACTCTTCATTCTCGTAGAACGTGGAATATTTCTCAAGTGGCGCAATATATATTTCTCCGCCTGAATTCATATTTTTTTCCTTCGATTAATGATGCGCATCGCCCGTTAAAATCCGACACTGCTCAATCTGAAACTATTCGTTCATTCGCGCGTCATATAGGGTAATTCCGAACGAGTTGGCCATAAGGGAGAGATGGCCGATAGAAATATTTTATAGCGCACCAAATGTCACCTGTTATCGCTTAACTCGCTTATCGTCATGTGCAGGTGTAAGGCTACGAGTAAAAGTTCGGCACAAAATGAAAAAGTAAGTCAAATCCTTTTTTATTGATTTGTCTACTGCTAAAATCTTTTTAAAGGGTTCGTGTTTTACATTGTGGTGATGTTATCGCGTAAAAGTAATGGTCACTTTTGTATTGACTGAATAGTCCACGAACAGTGCTTTGTGGTAATCGCAAGACTTCGCGTGGATCGGTTCTACTTATTTACATTTTAGATGTGGCCATCTTTCCTGGAAGATTAGAAGAGATGGCCATTTTTTCTACATTTGTTTTAGATGCCTAATGAGTAGCGAAAGCAATTGCTCCGCGAGGGAACTGCACTGAAGAATCATTGAAAGCAGCGATTAGAGCTGTGAAAAATAATTAATTGTCAGTTCGTGCGGCGGCTAGGACCTACGAAATACCGGGAAAGACCGTCGAAAGTGGACACAAGGAGAAAAATAACAAAAATTTCTGCGGAGAAAATCATTCTAAAACCTGTCTCATCCAAAACTGCGTAGTGCGTAGTGTGCCAACGTTGGGTAAACGAAAATTGTACTAGATTCGATAATATGTGTTCTACATACGGCCAAAAGAAAAAAAAGTTGAGGATCAAAATATAAACCCAAAGAGAAGAGCCGAGAGTAGAATAAAGTACTGGCCATCTCTCCTCTACTCCTATGGCCATCACAACCGGATACTCCGGAAGGGATGCCCAATCTTGGTTTTTGTCAAATACTAAATTTGCGGTTAATCTTATAGGAGTTTTTTTTTCTGTACATTGTCTTAAAGTTAAATGTTTAATGTTTAAGAACAAATGGAGATGAGTAAAGAAACGTCTATACTATTGTCAAATACATCAAACAATGACAAAACTATACCATCTGACACAAAAAGCACCTGGAACTCATGCCTATCCATCATCAGAGCACACTTGTATAGTTGAGATGCTGATAAACATTTTTAATAACCATTCGAAAATAGCTGGAAGCCAGTACTATCCTTAAATACATTAAACAATACCAAGACTATAATATCTCCGACAAAAAGCACCCAGAACTCCAACCATCAGCATATTTCTGTAGGAAGTTCCACAAAAAAGAACTCCGTCACCTTTTTTTTGTAAATTCACCAGAACTATGGCTAAAAACTATCAGGAACTATAGAACTCAGCCACATGCACAAAGAACTCCCGGTAATTTACTACGAAAAGTTAGCAGATCATTTTGTCAATCACATATTTTAATAAAATCACCAGAACTATTGCTAAAAACCATCAGGAACTATAGAACTCAACTGCATGCGAAGAGAACTTTCACTTAATTTTGATCTGCTGGAAAATGCTCTGCTAACTTCACTGACACGAAGTTACCCCATGTGAAATGTGTCGAAGTCCTACAAGGACGTATCCAGAGCTACTGCTTCGAGTCTTTGAATTGTGTTCAGGTCTGTCAAGCTTTCACCGGAAAGAAGTGTTTAGGCAGGATTCGATCTATCAAAGCTTGGACCATGCAGTGCTGTCGAACAAAGTAAGATTGCGACGTTTCTTTGAGCACACGTCATTCCTGTACTGTATTGAAACGCGAGTGCATTCACGACCCACGAAGCACCCAGGAAAAGTCCATGTAAGCCTTTGCCTTTATGCACGGATGGAGGAAATAGTATGAAAGCGGGGCTAGACTTCACGATGCGTATGAAGTTGCTGTCAATCGTGACGGTCCAATGCGAACACGTCTAGTGTAGAGAAGCAGAGAGTAATCGGCGGGAAACGTACAAGTTCTGCTGGTCTGACCGCCTCTGGGCTATGTACAGGTATTGCCAGAGGGTTGGCAGTGATGCGGGTATTTCCGGTGCCAATACTTCACATGAAACGTGAAGAGAGTCGGCAAACAAGCTGGTAGGCTTATATTTCTCTCTGTGCATGTTCGCCTCTCCATCTCTCTCTCGCTATCTCTTTCCTTTTCTCTCTTTATCGATCGATGCGTGTGGGCGCAAGTGTGCGGATATTCGACGATGTATTTATCTATATTCATATGGGAGGGTATATAACATGATCAACAGAACAGGAGCAAGTATCGGAATACGAGCACAGAGCGGAACTCTGTACACTCATACGGCTGTACTATTCCATCGCATCGGGGTTAAACGCTTATGCATCCTAGAACCCTCATCGAACGCATGGGAGGATCATCAAACGATTCAACGCTAGCGTAAGGCCGCATTTATATTCCACTATTGCATGGTACTATTGCAGAAGACCTGGAGGACTCTTACACAAGCGCGCACAGTGGCAGCCCGAGATCGGCCAGCTATAACTATGAGAACGCGATGCTCTTTTCTCGCTCACCGAATCTCTCAAGTGTACACATGAGAGACAAACATCGTATACGAGAAAGACATGTTCCCAACGGCATTGAAGAGACCTGCCTCAACTCACCTGTATAACTTCTTCGTTTAGTTCTAGTAAACAGTTTTATCGTTTAGGGTCTTCACTGCAATTTGCAACAACAATTTTGTAAAATTTCTAAACATTGACCCAGTTATGACGATTGGTTTTGTGAAGCATCAGATCACTCACTGGGATCGACAAAAAAAACTGAGATTGAGGGATCAATTGCACCGAGCTGATACCAGGTTGAAAGAGTATGTTCCGTATGTTCTTTTTATCGTTGACAGCTTTCACACCTGGCTCATCTAACTGTTGTCCGCAGTGCGACATGATATAATATCGTCTGCATATGTAATATTTGTATTCGTTCCACGTATTGCCATGGAAGCCCGTAGCCACGAGAATGTATTACTTCCGTGTGAGATCTTCAACAAGGGCCGATGTTTCGGGAGCAACGATCCAGCAGAAGTTGCCTGCCGAATGTGTGACATACCAGTTTGCACTCATGGCGTGGATGCATCCGCATATTTTTCCCTGGCAACTGATGTCTACTGAAAAATTCCATGCATTCTCGAGAGCGTTTTCTCTCGTACGGGTTTGCGTTGCAAAGTATAGATAGGTCCGTGCAGTCGGACCATGGTGTTCCGGTTGCCAGTCTTACCGCGATACTGCAATATGCAACATCGAATAGGGTAAAAATGTTTACCCCCGTAGCACGCGTCAGAGAACAAAAAGTGAACATCGGAAACTCGCCAGTGGAAGTGCAACTTTTTTCGTAGCAGTTTAGATACATTTTTTACAAACAAACCCAAACAAACGAATTGGGGAATCGAGACTTATCCTAGCATTGCCTCAAGCTTGGATGAATTGAGCATACAGATTGCAGATAACGAATTGTTTCGTCGTTGGCATGCTCCCGAAATGTAGGAATTCATTGTCAATAACGCATCGCCATCTGCAATTCAACCACAACCTTCGGCGTTTCATTCAGGACAGTTCACTTTCGCACTAGGAGAATGTCATCTGCAACAGGGAGGAGGGTTAGCCTGCATCCGTGCAACAGGTTTCTCCGTGGTAGGGTGCATCAACGCGTTCAGCCGGGGAAATCAAAGTTTTGCCATGCACTAGCTACGGTTCGTCAATATCGAGCTATTTGTTTTCACTTTCCACCCAAAATCATATCACGATTAGACATTTCATATGTGGCCACGTCTCATCCCTCAGTGGTTAATCCACATTCAGCTTGGACGATGCCTAAACTGGCGAACAAAGTCGCTGAAGCTTTTGGAAGGATTGCACGAATTGAAAAGTATTCTTGTGATTGCTGTCCGCGTAATGTGACTGTTCCCCCATGTATGTGGGTGACGGCATGGAACAAGGCGATTGTTGATTAATGAGGAACACAGAATGGCGACCGGACGCGGTATTGTTGATTTACCCCACACGCTCTTGGTCTTCAATAGCAGCGGCAACTCTATCCATAAATCAATGAATATTCAACTACCGTTAGTACAAAGGTCAAAGATTTTGTTAAAGGAGAACGGGGTTTCTATCGCTGGCAATTAAACTCGTGGCTCTTTGTCTAAACGTCGTTCAAATGCTGTTAAAGGGCATGGCCATTTGAGGGGATTCAATGAACCTCGAATAATATAGAGCCCTTTCAGAGAGCGTCACGTAATAAGTCTTCTCGAAAATTTGTACCAGACGACATCGTAGAGCTTCGCTACGTCACGAACACATTGTCCTTGCGCGCGCATAGCAATTTGAACCGGCCGTTATAGAGAGGTGTACAGTATGAATTACAAAAGAGCGCAGAGGGCTGGCATAACGCTTGAGGTAAAGTTGTTATCAGATGCTCACCCATTAAGGCGGAGTTGCGAAAATTAGAGGCTTCGTTCACGACTGAGAAAGCTCTGACACAGCGATGATTGACTTCAAATACAAGAGCGCATAGGGTGTACGTTGCGTCTGCTTTGAAAATTCTCTAGACATAATGAATTCTCTGTGAACACTTAGACGAGAGATTGAAACGGTGCGAAAGTAGATGCGGGAATGGAGTTATGGATGTAACAATAGATATGAGAACGTTCGACGAAGAATCGTAGCTTCGACGGGTTGATTTACAATCGTCGGATGCGGGGGTTCCAATATCCCGCAGGAAGTATAGGTGGCATGCGCGATGCAGTATCGGTGGGCGGATGATACCGAGACGGTTTCCCGTAGGGTGTCAGTGCGCCGGAGATCCTTAAACCCATAAACTTCACGCTACTGAAAGTTTATGGACGTTATACGCGGATTTATCACGATCAACGGATGGCTGTAAGAGAATAAGATAGGGATAGGTTTTTACAGCCGATCAATGTTCCGCTATGCCACCGTCCCATTTCCTTGCACTGGTGCAGTATGGACGCGTTCGGATAAATATACGGACATGCGTTTGCGCGCATGTGTGTGGAGGCAAAGTGAGTGTGGGTGTACTCAGTCTGTGTTCGTGCGATGTACAGGTTGTTCCAATGTTTCTACGTTAGTCTGTCAGACAGAGGTTACCTTTCAGACCTGGAGGCCTTATCCTTGGAGCTTGATAACAGTTGATAACAATCTTCGATATACGTAAAAGGCAAAACCCTGACTGACTGACTGACTTATCATCGCCCGGCCAGTAGGCACGACTTAAGAAGGGATTTTTCGGAATTCACCCTTAAAGGGAGAAAAGAAATAACAAAGTTTGTATGGAAATTTAAAAAATCTAGTCGGGTTTACTTGAAACTTGGTGTTCATGCTTCTTGACACAATCAATGAAACGCGTATTCCAGCGTTTTTGGGAATTCAACCCCTAAGGGGAGAAAGGGAGTGGCAAAGTGTGTATGGAAAATTTTCAAAAATATGATCAGCTGATTATCTTTAAACTTAAAATTAATACTCTTCAACACAATAAATAAAATACGCATTTAATCGTTTTTCGATATTCAACCCCTAAACGAAAGGGGGTGGCGAAGTTTGTACGGAGACAAAAAAACGGGTCAACTTTACTTCAAACTTTGCATAAGTGATCTTAGATACAATTCATGAAATTTCAGCGTTTTTGAAAATGCAATCCTTAAGGAGAAAGGGGGTAGGAAAGGTTATATGGGAAAAGAAATATCTGGTCAGATTTACTTGAAACTAAGTATTAATGCTCTTTAACACAATTCTACGTGTTCCTTAAGGGGTCTTCTCACTTTGGACGCTAAAAAATACTATTTTCGTGCATTTTTTTATAGGTTTATATTATATATATTGATATAAAAGTTGTTACACTTAATAAATACATAAAAAATTTTTTTTATGTATTTATGTAACCCAAACAAACTTCAAACGCGTTTTTCTCGAAACAAGGTTTTTCGACCGCTTGTTGATAAAATCTTCGACACTACTGAACCGATCCTCATGAAATTTTAACTACATATTCTTTACAACTATAGCTATAGCGCAAATTAAGGATGTTTTTAATTTGGATATTTACTATTTTTTTGCCCAAAAGGGTGAAAAAACACGTTGTTCATTGTTTTTTCGAAAAATGTCGGCCATTTTATTATTTTTGCATATATAAAAAATCGTATGATATGCGCTATAGCTATTAACATACTGAATCTGCAACCGTTTAACTTTTTTGTTTTGGATGATCCATCTCCGAGATTTCATCAACAGCGCAAACCTACAATTTTTTAGGACATTTTTTAACTACCATTTTCGTCTATAAATAGTGACTTAAATGAATAAATTTTTGTTAAATGCATTTCAAAAGTGTATTTATTAAGTCTGACAACTTTGATATCAATATCTATAATATAAACCTATCAAAAATTCATGAAAATTGCCTTTTTAGCGTCTAAAGTGAGAAGACCCCCTAATGAAACATTTCAGGAGCACATTTCATTAAGGAGCATTCAACACAAGTCACAAGCGGGCGGAAAGCTAGTTTAAAAAAAGCTGTTTCAAAAGTGCACACGATGACTGTTTATTGCGGGCACGTGGGAAAATATGTTCAAAGTAGGAAGAGTACGTAGCCACAAGTTAAACAGAAGGAGCCGGTGTTCAAGTAGAATGAAATACTTAATTTCCTCGAGATAATGGATTACATGGGGTGGCTAATATCCGTTTGGGAACATAGATCGAGTACTATGAAACTGAATTTCGGTGATGTTGCTGTGCTTCTTTGTCTTAGTTTCTCTCTCTCTTCTCTTTTTCGCAATGGGTTAGCGGGGAAGGCGACGGGCAGCAGCTGGTGGAGCAAAGACAGAAGAGTACCCACTGGAAAGGGACGTGTTTCTTACGTGAACGTTTCCTCGCTACCCGACATTCAACCGCGCTAAAATGGAGCGACTCAGAAATGAGAAAGCGTCGAAAGGAAAACAAGGAGAAATCAGAGAAGAGAAGCATGAAGAATCAAGTGAAGTACAAGGTAGAAGCGTGAGAAAAGATGCAGCTTGGTATTTCAATTTCAAGAGGTGAGAGCAACACGGACTTTTGTAGCCGTGGTGTCGAAGTCCCTTTCACGACGACGGGCGCAGTGAAACGTCCACGAGCGTAGGTGTAGGCTTCAGACGCTTTAATTCCAGAGAGTGCATCATTTGGTTCGCGGTCGAAACGAAAACGAGAAACGGATTGGTAGGAGTGTCGCTGGGGCGCATGTCTTGTGTTGGATGCATAGAAGACGAAATATCGGAGAGTGCGAGCGACCGAGAAAAAAGGATCTGCCGAGGCTTTTTTTGTGTTTCCACGTCTAGGTTGTACGCTCGGCTCGAGTGGACACTGCGAGAGGGCTAGCGCCATCAAATGGGCACCGGCTGGAATCCCCTGATGGATGGCTCGCATATTTTAAAACGGTTGGAGGATCTCTGCCCTGGCGAGCCCATCTCGTCGGTTTCAATTCCCGCTGTACACCCTCTTCTATCCGCTCGTCGAGCCGGCGGGGTCGTCAGTCGCCTCTTCGACCTAGCCCTCTCCGTATGCTCACCTCCAATCTTTCTCCCTTTTTCTCGCCACCCTCTCAAGCTCGTTGAATGATTCGAAATGCAGTCTCTACGACACCGGAGAGAAATGCCGCTTCACCTTAAAAAATTGACGCAACCGACGAAGATAGGTACTACCTCAGCGTATGCGTCCAGGCATTTTATCCCTGTCGTCTTGTTCACGTCCACATAGGAAGCAGAAGATTAAAACGCTGTCGCAGCCACCCGGTCCCGTTTTATACTCGCGCGATCCCCAAAATGTGTTGGCATCGTGCAAGGCTGATGATGCGGAAAAGACCATGGAAGTGTAGCCAAATGAAAGTAATAGTGGTCATATTCGCCAAGCACTTTCCAATAGCTGCATCCAATCAATGAGAGATTTCCCAAATGTTGTTATGGAAGGACGTTGTTATGTCACGATGAACTTGCGATTTGTTGTAATCCACTGGAGTTGTAAATTCAGGCGCGTTTATGATACGACAAATTCAAGTTGACATGTTGGCATCAAAATTAATCAATGACAACTGGTTTCGCGTAAATTCATAAGGATCGAAGACTTTGATGGTAAACTTGAAACTTAATAAATAATACAGTTGTTGGTGTGTAATATGAAAAATGTGAAATGACTTTGCTTTGATGTGTAAATGTAAGATATGGTTGACTCGGCAACCATTCGGTTTTGTTGAGAGTTGTTCGCGTTGAGTTCGAGTGTTGCACTGTCTGTTATTTTTCAGCAATAGACAATTCTTGAATTTGCGCCCCTTTTTCCAAAGTTTGAAGGAGACGCCCACCGAAATAAATCGCACATTCTCATTGGATCTTTAAATTCCTGGAAGAATTCACCTATTGAGTGGTGGTTCATTTACGGGTTAACACCCTCCACAGGTATTAGCGAGTCGGCCGCGATACGTGGGTCCGCATCTGCCCGCGGAAAACCCTTAGCGAGAAAAAAAACTGCAATAAAATGTTGGCCAGTCAAAACTGACCGCTATTATCCCTTCGTTGGCGCGACTGGCCGAGAGACTCGTGTATTGTTTCGGATAATAAATTATCTGGTCGCCAGGCGAATCCACGTATTTTCCCGGCTCAAAATGAGTTTTTGAAATTCTAAAGATCAGAAACCATACGGGTATACTAGATTGTACGATTCTTTGAGGATACGAGATATTTCGAGTAATACAAAAATAGCTAGACCTTTCTTTTATATAGGTTTGGAAATGTTTGTGTGCCTAAGTGCCTATCGGCTATTGTGTGTTTTAGTATTTTGTTTTGTTATATGGTCTTCAACTAGGCAGCCTCTCATGTATGTGCACTTCTCTAGCTATGATAAGTTCTAACTCCAACGAATCCCAAGATGTCCCGGACTTGTCTTGCTTTTCGAGATTGCAAATCACACTGGCCATCAAGAGATAAGATACTAGATTGTATAAATTCGGCATAATGTTTTGGAATACGTACAAAGAGGTGGGACCAGCACCATTGCCGGACTCTCATTGCGACGTGGTTGAAAATGTCATCAAGCTGGATGGCAGACAGCTGGCATGTAGGATTTGACGGAATGGAATCTCTCATACTGAGTTAGACCATTTGCATTAACATATCATTAGAGCCAGACCTGCAATATAGTCTTTTATGTGGGATCCCATTGAGTGCACGTGAACCGTGCTATGTGTTCCTCCATGTACGTCTATTCCTGTGTGCACAGATACTCACGGACACATGGAAGTATACATGGACGACGCTGGTGGTGACGGATAAATCGCTTGTGCGGTTTTGGTAGCGGCGTGAAATGTTCGGTGACATAAAAGACGGGTAGTACCAGAGTGGAGAGCCAGCAAGCTAAACCTTGCGCGAGCTTCGTGTACATAGCTTTGGATCATTTCTAGTCATGCCTGTCGTTGTTCAGTGTGTTCTTTCCTCCGTTTCGCTCCCCCCCCCCCCCCCCCCAAGTCCTCTACTCTCCGTCACTCTTTCATCCCCTCGGTCTTCTCTTTTCCGTCGGCGACGCTCTGAAGAGCCAGCCGGAAAACCGGTGGGCTGTTATTGTCGGTAGTTTGTACGAACAATAAACCTCGTGCATCCTTTCGTACCATTACCAGAGATGCCTCGTTTGCCGGTAATGTACTCGACGATGCAACTAGGACGTCCGACGAAAACGGCAGCTGCCTGAAGCGCTGCGTACACAAAGAAGAGGCCAGAACGGGAGACTTCGCATGCGCACATTGAGAATCGGAAGAATGCTCGTCACATCATGCATCCAGAGCCCCAAGCGATGTTTTAATGTCCCAGATATCTTTACACCTTTCCGTGCAGGCGTATATGACGTATGACGGAACGAGTATCACCCAACCTGAACTTACTGGAGCTATAGTCGTTTTATTTCTGATATGCCGATCCACAGCATGATGGTGCAGCCATCATGAAATCAGGTATTGACGAATTGAAGAGTGAGATATTAGTTATCCATACATACAAGACAGTTCCGTGATTGACTGAATGACAGACTGGCTGACTGACTGAATGACTGACTAGACAACCCACAGCCTGAACCGCTGGATATAGAAACATAAAATTTGGAAGAAATGCACTTCAGAAGGTTTAGAAATGCAATAGGAAAGGATTTATCGAAAATCAACTCCTAAGGGGTGAAATGGAGTGTAAGCGTTTGTATACAAAATTGTACTCCTTGCGTGTATCAACGCGGGCGAAGCCGCGGGCGGGCCAGTGCATTGATGAATCAATACTGTAGACGAATAAACACCGTTTGTCAAGGGATAATGTCAAAATATTTGGCCATCTTTTCCAAAATGTATCAAGTAGCGTTCACCCATGAAATGAACAATTTCACCAATTTGCCCTCACGGAACCCATGGATGATAATACCTAAATCCGTAATTGAATAATCCCTAGCGCGTGAGTCTACGACTGTAAACTCCCAAACTAATTTCTACTCTTTAATCCGGTGCATCAGTTCACTCGATATCGAATTATTTAGAGATTCGATTGTAGCGTGTACGTGTATAATCGTACACTTATAGCGTGTACGTGTATAATCGTACACTTATAGCGTGTACGTGTATAATCGTACACACCAACACGTACACCCAACAATGGGCACTCCGTTTTCTCTTGTATTCCAATTGCCATGGGTCAACCAATTTTTAGGCATTCACCAATACCGCAATCACCCGTGCGGAAATTGAGTTGGGGCTGTGATCGGGCGCCGAAAATATTCCCTTAACTTTATTCGGGCCCTAATCTGGAAGCCACCTGAGGGCCGTTAGCGGCCGGTCACACTTTGTCAACAAGGGCCATTAAAGGCGCAACGACCGGGGCCTTATAAGTTGCCTCAATGGCGCCTCATCAAAACCATTTTAGCGCCCTGAAAATGCCTCAACGGCGCCTCATCATAACCATTTCAGCGCCATAAAATATCCGTATCAGTGGATGTACGTGTATGTTAAATGCGTCAGGGTATATCTGTATTCGTTTTTATGTAATTGTTCATGTGCATAGGTGTGGGCGTGAGTACATGTGTATGTATGTGTGCGCGCGTACAAATGTGATTGCGTATTTGCATGTGAGCCTTTATGACAAACTGCCACGACAAAATTAATACAAAAAATAATCCATTCTGAGGAATGGACGTGTAGTACAAATAAAAAAAATATATGGGTCTACTGATTCACTAGAATCTATTTCCATCGAGGGAGAGATCTGGAAAACAAAGACCAATTTATTTACTTATCCTACACAGTCAAATAAAGTTTATAAATGGGAAATATCAGCGAAGTCTTCAGAAGAAATAATTTTCCCTATGATGAGTATTGAGCGGAAATTAGTTGCTATAAAAATGTCGAGAAAACCGGTTGGGACTGTTCACACTTGTGCGCTAGCATTACTCCATGTATGAGTGAAACCATGAGTAATTGTTTGTATCTATGTAAAAGGTTTCTTTAATTTGATAAATAAATACTGTCTGATGTTTATCTGCATATTCGTGTTTATCGTTGATTTTTTATTTGCTAATGCCCTTACACTTTTTCCAAATTTGCGTTCGATATTATTATTCGATCGATGTATATAATCGATTTGAATAATTGAAATACCATCACCCATGTAGCCTAAGCTAGTTATACTGGTTTATCGCTATAATAGTCAGATCTGGGCCTATTGTGGAAATCCCTACTTGTTTATCCCTATACTGGCCAAGTCTGGGCCTATTGTGGAAATCCCTACAGGTTTATACCTATAATGGCCAAGTCGGGTCCTATTGTGGAAATCCCTACAGGTTTATCCCCATGATGGCCAAGTCGGGGCCTATTGTGGAAATCCCTACAAGTTTATCCCGATAATGGCCAAGTCTGGGCCCATTGTGGAAATCCCTACTAGGGAAAGCACTAGAGAAGCCCTGAAAGGCCCTTATTTTTATTAGGGATGCCCTATCAGTTTTCCGCACGGGTTTCGAAAGTTTCCGAGTAACCTCCAAACTTACAAATGTTACTTTGACAATCGGAAGGAACTTCCTGCACGTTGAATGGAGGCGTTGGATAACGAAAAAGATTCCATATAGCGGCATACCTTACACATACGTGAAAATCCGAAGCAGCAGAATATGGCAGCATGCCCGCCGGTTTGTCCGAAAATTCCTGATAAATAGCGAAATCGTCCATGTGGAAAAATCGTATTACCGAAATGTACGTAACGTACAACAAATGAATTCCCTTTCACTCGTTGGATGGCTTGTTAGACATCGAAAGTTCACGCTCGATGCTCACAACCAGAGTGAACTGTTCTGCTGGTCCGCTAGAATTGCACACTATAAAACTCTTCTCCTGTGATTGAAAGTAACTCATTGCTTCTCCACATTTCCGGAGATCGATACCAGCATTGGTACATCCTGCAGGAATACAAAAATTTCGTCTCCACAGGCGATTCGTGTGTTTTCACTAAATTTACCCGGCTATGTGTGTTGCAGTTCGTACATCCGCACGCGATAGTCAAATTTAGGTTTCACTGTAGGATCTGGGCAAATATTTGATCGGAATGCAGCGTTGGTTTCATCTAGGCAAATTCTGTGATGTACAGTGCCTGTGACAGAGAGAGAGAGAGAGAGAGAGAGAGAGAGAGAGAGCTCTTCTGCCTTCCGTCCATGGTAGCACATTCTTTGGCGCCATTAATATCGGACATATATATCGAACGATATTTACACGGGCGCGAGGTCTTCGTGCTGATATCCGTATTTATGCAAACAGCATGGAGGATCGATCCGAATATCCGCACAGAGCAAATATTATAGTGGCTTCAATTTAGGGATGATGTATAAGCACGAATGCGTGAGTTACCACGATAATCGCGTGTACATTGGCTGAGTTAGATAACTGGCGCAGATCGAAATTATACCAATACAGCCACATACCAACAAACGGATACACATATACGCATAAATGTGACATGTTCATGAATCGATATGCAGGAGCATATATATTGCATGGATATTGATGTAAAGAAAATTACATCAAACTACATGGGGGCATCGCTGGGATCGCACTACAAGTACGTGAACGCGAATGACAAGTTACACAGTGGAGATGTAAAAATATAAGACAGTTATTTCGGAAAATCAGAACAGATATGATACCTGGATCAGGGAAAAGTTAATTGATTGTTCAAACTATAAATCCATTTTTTTGCAGTTCATGTAATGTGCTCCAAAAACGTGATCGAAAGCCAGCAAACAGCCAATAAACGCAACGTCCTTTGAGTGTTACGTATATATAGTTGTTTTGAAAGCTTTGATCCAAATGTACATAGCAAATAGTAAAGGTAGAGAGTTGAGATCCGAGACGGGTCGTATACGAGGGTATTTTGACAGGATAAATGTTGATTAATTGACGTTGGAAGGAATAATACAGAAGCATCAGCGCGCAGTCTCGGGTTAACGAAATTTAACGTTGTTATGGGGTTTAGCCGTCGGGGGTGAAGTACGAGGGGAGCGCCCTATGCTTATGCATGGAGCCGATTTATTGATACCAACTGTTGGCTTTCAAATAATCGTCACATTAAACGTGCGCTTTCGAACTATTTTTCTACATCTATTCGTCAAAATATGCATTTTGGAAAATTCGGTGATGACATTAAGTGTATTCATTACTTTGTATAATAATTTTCTATAACTTTTTCTCGCGAAATTAACGCGAAACGAATTGGCAACGTCGTGAATCGCGGAATATCATAATGCCCAGATTGGTAGAAGTGTCGCAAAGTTAGAGACATATGCGCCCCGTTCGTAACCTCAATATCGGTCCAAGGAGCTGTCCAAAATGAATATTGGTTCGAGTAAAAAAAATTCCGCTGGAAAGAAAAAGTGTGTACTAAAGCTGTCTATAATCTCGAAGAAATCAAAAACTAATATTTTTCCGATATTCTAAAAAAAAAAATGATGTATGAAAAAAAAAAAATCCGCGTTATTTCTAGCCCTAGAAAGGTCTAGAAATGTATAATTTCTGAACATAGTTGTCAAATTAATATTAAGTAATTATTACTAATTAAGAAAATAAGTACCAATAATATTCGTTGTTAATTATCCTGACCGAGTAGTTTGAGGTTCCTGGACATAATTACCGAATACCGATAAGATAGGTAGCATTTGTGCCGTCTACGACGTTGCCATGATTGCACAGTTTAATATTTTGTGTGCTTGACTTTCGCACAAATTCCCTATCAAAAACATTAATCATTTTATAACGGTACTGTGAATTGTCATTTTCACGGTACCAAGGGTTAGTCCGATAATTAGTCGAACCCTACCTATTTCTTTAGCTCCATGGTAACATTCATTTAGAAGATATTATGGCGTTATACACAGTTAGAAATTTCGAAAAATCGATTTTTTTTTAATTGCGTTTTCTGAATGTACAAATATGTGAGTATATTCCCTAAAAATTTCAAATCGATCCAGCAAATATTCTCGGAAATACACACATATTTGTAAGGACGCTCGGAGTAAGTTTCAACATATTGTTGAAACTTCAAACGCGATTTTCTCAAAACGGTGTTTTCAAAGTCGGTGAGCACGATTTCTCAAAAACGGCTCAACCGATCGGTCTGCAATTTCAACACAACCTTGTCAGATATATTCTTCAGGTATTGATCGAAGGAATAAGATTTCTGATAATTATTTCTATTTTTTTTTAACGGTTTAACGAAAAAAAATTGGTCGATAATCGAAATTGTTTCTTTCCGGAGCCACCATTTTGTCAAAAATTAAAATTTCGACTATTCCTTCGATCAATACCTGGATTCATCTATCCCCTAAAAGAATATTTTTGGTTTTTTTATTTTAGATAATCCAAACCGGAGATACTTTGCTCACCGCCGGACACTTTTTTTCGGGGACCTCCAGGAGACTTCCTACAGGAGCGATGTTAATGAATATTTTTGAAAATAGAAAATGCCAATCTAAAGGTACAAGATTCCACTACACTGCCTTGTAATTTTCGTTTTGCCCAAATGAAATCCTTTTCCGGAAAAAATTGGTGAATAACTTTTTCATTGGCCGACTTTTTTTGGCCTTGCAACTGCGTATAACGTCTTAATAATGTACTGAAAAATGATCGGGAGTTTTACATAAACGTAATGTAATGAGCCCACGAGATACGTCGAGTTGCCGATCTTTTTTTCTGAAAAAACGGTACCGTGGATCGCGTTTAAACTGCACAGGATGATAAGCAAAGAGGTTATAAAGGTCCAGAAAACATTACAGCACGGTGGTAACATGTTAACCCCATAACAACCTTAAAAGTGGCCACAACCAATGACGTTGAAGTTTGCATCGTTGGAATACAACGATTTTTTTTACTACTAAATTTTTTTCACCGATTTTGGATGTGAAAGACCCTCTAACGTTTTAACGTATTGTTATAAAAAATTTACGACCTGAATAAAAGAAAAGGCTTTGGATAATGATAAAAAACGAAAAATAAAAAATGAACGAAGAAAATATCGTTGCATTCCAACGATGTAAACTTCAACGTCATCCGCAACCAGCAGTGCGTTGGGGAGTGACAAATTAAGTTCACCTCTGTATTCATAGAGATTAATATGCATCGCTACAAAAATCGGATTACTTTTCATCCGCGTATTCGTGGCTTCGCTTTGGGGGATTCTATATCAACAGTGACAGGCTTTGAATAATTCCATCCTGAGGCTTTCAATATTGATGACCAGCAAGAACTGCTTGTAGCGGACTGTTGCTACTTCGATCATACTTCGAGAAAGATTAATTCACCCCGATTAAACGAATCCCCTTCTTGCTCCCCAAAAAAAAAAACAAAATAACCCAGATGCTACAACGTCGATGAGAAATGTGCCTGTCAAAGTCTCGTGTAATTACTTTGAGATTTCGTTCCATTTCAAGCGGATATTTCCTCTCCTGAAAACCAACGGCTCACTGCCAACTTTCGGTTTTCCTTCTTCGTGTCTCTTTTATCGATATCGACTCTTCCTCTCCTCGGAGAATAATTAAGATTCATCGAGGGTAGCGAGAAGGCTCTGAACGATTGTTCCCGTGGCAAAAAGGGTCAAGGAGTAGGGGGCGGGGGGGGGGGGGGGTAAGGACGAAGGAAGAACGTAGAACGCTCGGGGAAGGGAGGGATGGAAGCGATTGTATCCCTATATCGCGCAAAGAGGACTTTAATCAGTGGGGGTTGTCCGTGGCAAAAGCTGGGATACTCGGTCTCCGGAGAACGCCGAGACAGATCGGAAAACGAGCTTTCGAACGTTCTGTTAAACTTTCCTCAGATTTCCGGAGTAATGGAAAACGGGGGTGTAACTAAATACGGGACGACCGAGGCAAAGTACTCGAAACTTCAGCGCTCAAAGCCAAACGAAATGCTCGAAATATTTGAGGAATATCTTTGTAAATATGTTTTCTTTCCATACTGTGTTGTTCGTTGTCCCATCAATCAGGGAGGCATCATTAGAAAGCGATCAAGTAAACAGCGGACCCCGCAAAGTGTAGGGTTCCGTAACTCAATAGGTACGCAAATAATTGCAATACTGAATAAAAACTCAATTACTTTTGATCCGACACTGGTGGATCGGCGGTAGGGGTTCGGCTCTGGCGGTAGTTCAAGTGACGGTCTTATATACGCTATTTTTTTTATTTCATTTTTTTTTAATTTATTTCATTAGCCTAAACGGTTATGAATATTTTAAGCTTTACAGGCTTGAAACATTCCAAAAATTCCAAAAATAAGCTAAGATTGCATTTATAATAGATACACTTTTTTGAACCTTGTGAAAGTTCTAACTCTTGAACGAAGGTGCAGATCGCTTTGAAATGTTTACAACATATTCTTAGTATTATCACCTATCGTGTGATCCACAGAAACATTTCAATGACACATAAAAGTAAAAAAATTGAATACCGACAGAAAATTGAATAAAAAAATTTTAGGTTTTCAATTTTTATTGTAATTTTTTTTAAATAATATTGTTGGTTCACACTAAAGATACATTCATTATGCAATTATAAATATATTTATTTTTTTCAGACACCCACATCGATGCCGAGAACTTTTACCATCAACGCGCGTGCAAAAAAAATACATTGCTTTATTATGTTATATCTCCGCCTTTGTTAACATTTCTGATTTTTTTTTACATATACTTGACCATGTGCATAAATTATCTGTAAAAAAATGTTGTCAATATATGCGCCATCTTTTCAACCCCGTCTAGAAAAGTACCTTTGGAAATCGGCGAAATCGCGTATATGAGGCCTAAAGACGGGAGCCTGAATTAGAAGGTAGAAACAGAGGCCAATTGTAAATATTTTCGAAGATACAAGGCCAAAAGCAGAAAAGTTTTAATTTTCACGATTTTTCCAAATTGGCGGGCGTGATAGCAAAAAAAAAGACCTATTGAACCAACCCAAAGTTTATTTTCTCCAGTATGAAAATCTCTTCTAAGTGAATTAAAAGAGTAGGTGAAAAAGTCTTTCAAAATCATTTGTAGAGCACGTTAAAGTGTTTTTTGTTTAAACACATTTTTTTCTTCAAACCTGAGAAAAGTTATAATTTCACAATTTTTTCAAAATTCTCGCGATAAGTGAATTTCAGTTACAGAATTTTTGTTACAGAACTGTCACACGGTGGTAGGAAGGATTAAAGACTAAAACTGCCACTTGCCCAAAAAGCGTATTTTCCGAGAAAAAAATTGAACTTCGGTAGTTGAAAAGTTTGTTACAATTCTGCTAGGTTCGTAATACGGCGATTTGGCAAACTGATGGCTGGCACTGCTGCTAATATCATCACATCGTATTCCATAGGCAAGGACGAAATAAGCTTTTCTGGCTTTTCGCCAGTTCCTCCATTACGGTAATATGAATTTCAAAACTTCTTATGATTTCTTCATTTTATTACGTATCAAAGTATGCACGTTGGTAAAGTCACTAATAAATTACCACTTTACATCAATATTCCAAGGCAAACAAGACTACACTTGGTTACCTGTAAAAGTCATGTTTCACCAAATTGCGTTAATTATAACCGCGAAGAGAAAAGTGGTAAGCGTTGAAGTAATTTTCATTAAACGCTGCGAGGATAATTCGGCAAAATTGATAGAATTGCAATTATGGAAACACTCGTAATGTCGAGTAAATATAAATATTATAATACGGAAAATTCGTATGAGCTGCATGTTATTGGTGTCACATGTTTCGAAGGCAAATCCATATTGTCACGATGTAAATACTTTTCCGCTTTTCATCTTTCTCTCTCTCTTCTCTCTCTCTCTCTCTCTCTCTCTCTCTCTCTCTCTCTCTCTCTCTCTCTTTCGTTGCTCAACTGTATGACACGATGATGTTGTACAATGCACCCTGACGTTCGTGTGCATGTTACGTGTGCGCGAATCGCGACCCCACATGGTCTCGGTTCACCGGACGATAATTGTTCAAGCCCTGGATAAATAAATACCTGTGCCCGTGTATGCATTAATTGTCTATATGCTTGCGAGCCCCGGAGTTATTAATATAGCAGCGCGTACATGAGAATTTACATCGCCGCCAATGTGACGGTAAATGAGCGCTTCTTCATATCGCGCAAATTCTATCGCCAGCGAATTACAAGAGAGAGCGAGTAAAAAAAGAGGGGTGGGTGATAGAGGCAGACTCGTCTGGCATACCAGAATATTTATATCCTGCGAATACTGACGACGCAGCCGCCTGATTATTGATAATCCATGGTATCGAAGTTTGCATCGTTGGGATGCAACGGAATTTGTTTTTTTTTTCTCGCATTGCCCAATTTTTTTGGCCCCTTTAGGCTAAAGAAATCACTGAAACATTTTTGCAGATATTTTTGAAAATTCAATAACCAAAACTTGGAAAAAAAGGTTTGGATATAAATCAGAATGAAGAAATGAAAAAATATAATACGGTTAAAGGGCTATACCAGTGTGACACTTTCGAAAAATCGATTTTTTCTTTGCCTTTTTCGACAGTTTATACTTTCAAGAACATGAAATGAGATTTTTCAAATTTGCTGACATTTTAACTCAAAGAGCAATTATCCGATTGACTTGAAATTTGAACTGAGTACTCTTGAACATATTTACTCTACAATGACGTGGGATATTTTTGATGGGATGAAAATTGACTATTTGGCATTGAAAAAAACTACCATTTTATAGGCAAGAAAACAGACTTTTTCCATAACTACGCCACTTTGTTTGATTTTGATATTTTTCGAAAATCCTACGTCATTGTACAGGAAATACCTTCCAGTTTAACGACATTTTTTCCTTTTTCGGTTTCAACGACTTAATCGGCCGGAATCATGTCAGCAGTGGAGGAACTTTTTTTTTGGCGCCTCCGAAGGCAGCGCATAAGTCGCTTGAATCTCAATATTTTTCTATGAAAAAATTATGTAATATAGGTCAAATATAGCCAAATATATTCTTCATTTTCTGAAACATTTAATTGAGTACTTTTCTTCCAAAGAATTCACGAAAATCACCCAAATTGTCCGCGTTCACATTGGTATAGCCCCTTAACACGACGATGAGCGGAAAGTATACGCAAACATGCGATTCGGGTAGCGGGTTTGACTATCTATTATCCCCGAAATTATCATTCAACGTTGTCAAAGGATCGACAATATAGATATAGTAAATTCACTGCTATAACAAAATCGGTGTACAAATACCAATGTTGTATACTGTACGTCGAGTTTTGTTCAGTCAAACTTCTACTATTCTTTTCAAGTTTATACAATTCATATGGTTAATATTAACGTTTTTCGAGTATAATTTGTTAGAAGACCTTATGAAATGTGACTATTCGAAAAAAATCATAGTAAAACTTACTCGTATCGAAGACGTTAATCATTTGCAGTTCGAGCAACCGCAGATTAATCGTTTTAAGAACTACGCATATCTCACAAACTGTTAAATGGTATTTTTGTTGCATTGCAAAAATAGGACATCAGTTCAACACTACTTCTTATAGTTCACCTTCTGTTCTTGCAGGACTTACATTGCTATGCATGTAACGGGTCGTATCATATAATGTGATATAAATCACTATTATATGGTAAAAAACTATTGCGAAGCGCCAAAAGTCCATTTAAACAGTGAGTTATAAAAAAAAAAGATCTGTGCAAAATTTCACCTTAATTGCAGGTAACAGCTAATCGGAAGTACAGCCGGAATTACGTTTGTCTCTTATGCCATATCTGCGCTAAAGATGCCAAAAGTATTCGGTAGTGTAGTGGCAGCGGGGGTAGGATAGGCAGAAGGTAGGCAGTTAGGTTCTAGGATTGATTTCGATTAGGCGAAATATTTTCTCCGAAATAAATCACGACAGGAGGTCAGGGAATGCCGAATAATAATCAAAAAATCATCCAGGTAGAACTCTCAGTTGCGAATTTTATTTTATTTTGCATTTATGAAATATTCTATGCATTTAGTACACGGGCATTGATGTCTTGTACCAACACTTGAATAACACACCAAATACGCATATAGCAGGTCGTATCTCATAAAATGGTACAAATCACTGTAAAAATCGTCGCAATCCCAGGCAACATTTTTAATCAATGTATATATATTTCAGTTCACTATTAGAATCTTGCGGAAGTACATTTTTAATAGCATAAGGGGATGTCCATTTTATGAAAACCTACTATATTATATAGCATTGAGGAATAAACGTATGTTTGTCAGATTGGTGGTTGCGGTTAACATATGTCCATAATTCATGCAACTGGTAAAATATCAAAAAGCAGTACTATACTTTTGGCAGTAACTATGGCTAGAAAACATTATTGCCCCCTCAGGGAAATATAAAATATACTTAAGGGGTTACCCCCACTTGCCATTTTGAAAAAATCGATTTTTTTTATTGCATTTTTTTGAAGTATACGTATCTGAGAATACGTCCTGAAAATTTCAAATCGATCCGAACAAAATTGACTGAGATATGAGCGTTGAAAGAGAAGAATCCGCGTTGAAAGAGCGTTGAAAGAGAAACTTTAAACGCGTTTTTCTCAAAATGGCATTTCTGAAGTCGGTGACCAAGATTACTCGAACACTAATGAACCGATCTTCTTGAAATTTTGCAGGCTTATTTAATACATAAAAATGTAGTCTTTAATCGTTCGATTTTTTTTTTCGAAAAAAATGGCCGTTTTATAGCCAAAAAACGGCCGTTTTTTTCGTTAAAATCGAACCGTTAACTTTGACTGTCCGCCATTTTGTGAAAAATGAATATTTTTTCAAATCCTTCGATTCAAGACTAGTTTATACTTATATTCGACTAAATCCATCCGCATTTTTTTTTCAGATGATCCACTTCGCCGCAATGTTGGTCACCGCAAACCGTGTATATAAAAACATTATTTCATTGACGGCCATTTGCCACTAAACAATGTAATATTTTTCAATAAAAAAATTACTGAAAGTTCTTCAAGATGTGTTCTTTAAGATGGTATATTGATCGATTAAAAAAGTTTTGTAGCTTTCTTTAAAAAAATTCATGAAAAAGGCCTTTTTTGTGCTACAAGTGGGGGTAACGCCTTAAAATAAGGTTGAGAACACCATACATTTCTCTCAGTGCGCTCTTCTTATTTATTCATCGTTATCAATACCACGAGTCGATACATCGCTGCGTGACGATTGACGGATATTAATCGATGCGGCTGCCAAGTGCCGTTCCCATCGATCAGCCTGTACACACCGGAGGCTACGGTCTATCTCGTGAATTCGGTGAATCCGGGTGGGGGCCAAACGCGCGCCAGTGCCGATAGGAAAATCTCCGCGTTATTACGAATATAATGCCCACTGGGGGAAAAACGGTTTATCGCGGGATACTCGAAAAATCGTATCGACCGAACGCTCGGGAAATGTTTGAAATAATAAATAAATAAACGTAGTGTATCGGTGACGGTGAGATGTGTATAATGTGAGCGGGGTGAATGTTAAATGGTGTGGAATCGGCAAAATCGGGCGGAGCGCCAACGAAATTCCGATTTCACAATTCGAAACTGTCGACACACGTACACAGTCAAGTGCCTGGTATCTATCAACACCACAAAGCGTCGTTGCACTTTCAACGGCCAGTTTAAAAGTGCGTGTATATTTTTACATGTGTGCGTCTGTGTGTTTTTAAAGCATTTATAATTTTATATAATATTTAGTAATTATACATAATGCGTATAATAAGGTTAAGTAAGTATACATAAGGTCAACTAGATATTTGTGTATACGACTATGCCGTTTAAGTTTGCATCACTGGAATGCAACATTTTTATTTATCTATTAATTTTTATCGTTATCAAAAACGATTTTTTTGCTAATTGTGATCGTGAATCTCTAATGAGGGTACGTAAAAGTATTCCAATTTTTTAATTAACTTCAATCGAAATTTTGAAATCAAATTTCAAGATCGTATGCGAATGTACGGACAAATCTCTGACATGTATATATATATATATACATGTATATGTATATATGAGTGTGCCAGAGATTTTGTTTTCCTTTTATTTTTTCGAATTAATCATATTTTTGTAGACGATTTTTATCACTTTAATTTCCAATAGTGCTATTAATGATTTTGTGATTTGCAATTCGGCTTCAACAGGCCTAAAACGGTTTTATTTTTATTTGTGCTGAATTTAACGAAATGAAATTTTTTTATTTGAAATCACCTGTTTTCGTTAAATTCAGTACAAATGAAAAAAAAAACCGTTTCTGGCCTATCCAAGCCGAACTGGAAATCACATAATCATCAATAGCATTAATGGACATTGAAATTATAAAGATCGTCTAAAAAAAATCATTGATTCGAGAAAAATAGAAGGAAAAATAGACCCACGATGAGACTAGTTTTAAAAATCATGAATGAGTTACTCTATTTTAAAGATTGGTTTGAAAAAATAAAATAAAGGCAATCGTCTTTTAAAAAAATAGTTTTTACTTTAGAAGCAAAAAAACGTTGACATTGATAATTCATAATTTGTTTCATATTTTTTTAACGAAAGCATGGTTCAAAATGAAAAAAAATTATATTGTGCCTTTTGTCGATATGTCGATTAGTTCAGGAGTTATCAGCGTTTCTACGTTTCCAAAACTTCTGAAATCAACTTTTTTGGAAAATTATGACTCCTAAAAGAAAAGAGATAAAAATCTAAAAATTGGTGTGGACATACCTTGCATGGGGTGCAATTTTACAACAACAAAAAATCAGAAAACCCAATAATGGTCGGGGTCACGGGCTAGCTGAAATGGCATGGAATATCCCATATATATATACACACATATACAGGGTGTCCCTCTCATCTTTGCCACCCGAAATAACTCGGTAATTATCGACGTCACAAAAAACCTTTCCAGGCAAAAGTTTTACGGTGTGAAGGGGGCCATCAAATGCGACCAATTTTTTATATTATTTTGGTCGAGGTGCTGACGCACAGTGGAGGCCACCTCCATTTTTTCAAATGGAATAATACATTTTTTTTCAAGGTCAGTATCGATTATACAAATCTAAATATCTCGGATCACTATCAAATATTTGGTAGTGATCTGAGATAATCAGATTTGCATTTCTTTTAAATAGGTAACCTTGAATGACCTTGAACGACTTTGACCCCACGATGTTTTTTATGCGGCTTCTGGTGCTCCACAAGATGGTTGAAAAAGAATGTACCATTCCATTTCAAAAAGTGGCGTTGACTTTGACGTAGCTTTAGCGCCTACACCGATAAAAAAAATAGGGTGGTCCAATATGACGGCCTTCTCGAACACTGAAACTTTTGTCTGAAACATTTTTTGTATATGATCAATAGTTTGAGTGAAATTGCTCTGTAACACTTTATGTGCCTCACCCTGTAATTATGTATGTCGCTAGTAGATCCGCCCTTTTAAAATCACGTTTGATACATATATATGTGTGTATATATATATATATATATATATATATATATATATATATATATATATATAATTATTATTTTAAAAAAATATATAAAGTGTAATATACGTGTTTTGAAATACGCTAATTGAAATAAATATTGTTTCCTACATGCACAATTATTATTTTTACAAACTTATGACGCAAATAAGACTGCCTTTTAATGATTGAAATACTGTAAAGCACCAAACGGCTAAAAACAGGTAAATTTGCTCATCAATTTGCCGTCGCGTATAATATGAGGGGCGTGGGGGGGGGGGGGGGGGGGGGGGGGGTGAGAGGCTTGTGATAACGCCTTGTAAAAAAATTTACACGTAGATATACCAATTACGAATAGATTTATATAAATAATTTTTTTTTCAATGCTTAGGAGCACTTTCAAAAAATAATGACTGAAGTAGTCTGAAAATCTCATGTTATTCAAACGAGTTTACAGGCACGTCTTCTCATTGGACTACAGCGCTGGGGTTTCGCACACATTTTTATGTATTTATTTCGAACCTATCTGGGGGGCGCACTCGTCGAAATTCGTTAACACCCCCATTAAGGACCACCCTAATATATATATATCACAAGCGACAACATGCCCAATTGCCGATCGTTCCTCTCTTCCCTCTCCTTTTCCTTCCGCCGAGGTCTCGCTCTTTCTCGCTCTCTCTCTCTCTCTCTCTCTCTCTCTCTCTCTCTCTCTCTCTCTCTCTCTCTCTCTCTCTCCCTCCGTCCATTATCATAAATTCCTACATTCCCTTGCTCCCGGCGCGCATCTTTCGAACTTTGATACCGTTTTCGTTCGTGTTTTGCGATTGTGCGGTTCCTCGCGTACCGGCTGGCACTGGGCCATATCAACGGCGAGGGCATATAAAGGGAAGAACGCACGGTGGTTCGCCCGGGATGAGCGAGCGAGAGGTCTCTCGCCGTATAGCGCCGTTTGCGATAAACAACCCTCTCGTGTGCAACATACAGCGGAGTTTTCGCCCTCTCGAAGCTCCCTCGAGGGTACCCTCGATCGATCGAATGTATACAGCACTTGCGTAACTACCGACGTACGTGAATTCCGTGAAATCGTTGTATACGCTGCTGCGACCGTTCGATCTTTCGTCATTAGAGGGGAAATTCCATAGGTTCCATTTGCGAACGATTCCAACCCCCTTAACCTCCCGAACGCGCACCAAAATATAGAGTTTCGAGAAAAAAAAACGATGCAAGTACAGAAGCAAACTAAATATTCCTCATATCGGAAAGAGATTTCGAATTTATTTTTCGATCGGTTTCCAATATTGATGACTTTTTATTTTCGATAGAGATTCTCGGAACTTGAATATTACAGGTGGCCAGCGCAGGTACGCAATTACCTCCCTTTCGAGACTATTTTTACCTCGGGAAACTCACGAAATGAGTTTTACCTTGACAATCATAGGCAAAAGCCTCCAGCTATATTCAACCCCCATTTTTTCATGTTCCCTTTTCGTGCGTTCGTCGCTTTTATTACTGGTGCAATTCTTCACCATTCGTGTGGGTTTTCATCCAGTTATATCAAGTCCGTCGTGCCTGGCCGCAATTGGATTGTTTTTTGGACTCCCAAATTGAACTTCGGAGAACTGTTTCCCTACAACGCATATGCTGAATGTGATAATGGAAAATGTCAATATACGATTAATCTCGCTCTCTTTTACTGCCTCTCTCCCGTGAAGAATTGTTTGGGGAGTCCCCAGATCCTGCAACATTCCTATAGGGACTCGATAGAGGCACGTAGGGAGTCCTCGTTGGGATCCAATTGGATTCTTACGATTCCCCGATGAATGCCGTGTGACAATTATTACCAGGCTTGAATAAAAAAATTGTGAACAGTCATGAGAAAAAAATTCGGCGTGTTGAAACATAATCTGCACGTTTCGAGAGCGTGTGAGTGTGCAGTGTTATGTCAAAGTGCAGTAAAATAAATAACAAACGATGATTACAGTTATTTGGGCATGATTTTGACACGCTGGGTCAATTTGACCCGGATAGTACTTTATTCATCTGCCGTCAACAACCCTTTGGTCGGTTTTTATTTTTTTTAAATCAGGGATATACTTCAAACATTTCTTAATATGTCTGCATAATTAAAATTGGAAAAATAACAAATTGAATCGTTTGAAAACATTATTAACATTGTTAACATTTTTCAATTTAGAAAAAGTGAGAATTTTACTGACAATTCATCCGGGTCAAAATGTGCCAACGTAGGGTTAAGCGATTTATCCACGTCAAATATGTCAACGTAGGGTAAAGGTAGGAGTCTCGCTACAGTCGTTATCAGACGAATGCTTGATTTAAAAATATATTTGAGTTTATGTGATAAACTTTTATTTAGTGAAAATATTTGATAGCTCACCGAAGATTCCAACAAGTAATGTTACGTTAAAAAAGGAAAAATCAACCAGTCGTTTTATGGAAATCCAATTCCGTCAACTTTGTAATTACCGAATTCATCCCCCTATCGAGTTGATAGCATTGATATTAAAGTTGCTACTTGTAAATTAGAATCTTAAAATTCCAACACGATTATAAAAATATAGGTTCACCGAATTATTCGAAGAGAACTTTTAAGATAATCTTGATAAAAACTTTATTAAGGCCTTAGGCCACAGTAACGCGTATAAAATCATGTGCGAATTTAACCATTTTTTTCGTATGAAAAAGTGATTCAGACATAAAATGAATTACACATCTATTTAGTATGAATATCAAGCTGTTAGAAAAAATATATTTTTTTTTTTCGATGTACAATATGGCCGACTTCTAATATTTTCTTTTGTTATCTTTTTTAGGCGCTCCGCGGCATGACATTTAGCATCCACAATTGTTTACCTAGAACAAAAAACAAAAATTCTCGTCAATCTACATTAGAATACCTAGAGAAGTACGTATGCAATTTGAAAAATATTGTTTTATTCAAAAGTTGTAGGTATTTGAATTTAAGGAATGAATTTTCAGTGAAAAATTTCGTTATAACTGCTCATAAACTGCTAATAAAATGAAAAGTTTTTGATTAATCAGAAATTCCGTACGTACTTCTCTGCAAAATGCAATTGGGAACATAACTTTTGAATTTGAAGTAAATCGAGTGAAAATTGTTGAAGTTATTTGTCACGCCAATTGGAAAAAAAAACTGTTTCGAAAAGTTTCGAGTAGTCGGCCATTTTGTACATCGAAAAAAATATATATAAATATTTTCTAACAGCTTGATATTCATACAAAATATGTGTGTAATTAATTTTATGAGTGAATCACTTTTTCATTTGAAAAAAAATTGTTAAATTCGCACATGATTTTATACCCGTTACTGCGGCCTTAAATAGCAGAAGACCGACGGCCGCGAAGTAGTTGGGCACACTGTGCAACATTGCACATGTGCATGTACCCATCATACCTTTCGGGAGCTCTCGCCAATATATAGATATATTACCGAGAATGGCCGAAGTAAATTATATGTTCATCTTGCTCTGAGCAAGTATATACATATTTTTTTTTCTTTTAAATTATTATTCTGCAGCTATTACTTTTGTTTATTATGCGAATGAAGCAAATAGCACTCTCAAAGTACAAATGAACATACAAATTATTTCATTGCATATATTTTATTTATAAACCATAGTATGCACTATAATTCTTTCGCGAGGTACCCTAATGCAACTACTCGACGACCTGAGAAAGTGTACTTTTCCGTCGTATCCACGACTTTTTTTCGATGCGAGAATCTTTTCTCGCCACTGTTTTCTTTTTCGAGAAATAAACTGTCCTTTGTCAATGCCGCGTTCGCACCAAATATTGTGTAGCTCCATTTGCAGATAACCGTCGTAAATTCATGCACCAATAACAATACAACCGGCGAGTACAGAGAGGTTGGGGCTGCTATTAGGGGGGATCCGGATTAGAAACCAACCTACGAGCGTGACGTTTTACTATAGAAATCCAATGCAATGACCCATTGGGTTCCAATCAGGAAGTAGGCACAAGCGTAAGAATCCAATTGGATCCCTACAATTTCTGCACGGGCTGTTACCCCGATCGTCCAAATCGGTTACTCAAGAGGGATTCAATTCTGCTGAACGTTGGTGTCGATAAGTGAGCCTAATGAGCGACAGTGTGCTAGGCGGAAGGTAGCACTGGGAAAGTTGGCGAATCCGTTTGCAACTCTGCAATATGGCGCCGCGTTTTACCTCGACGCGCCCAACACGCGATACAAACACGAAAGGGGCGACTACATACGCGAGAGTACAGAGACGCATTGAGTTGTACGCGTGTAAGCGAGCAGGGGCGCGTGCAATTGCCGGCTCGGTCGTACACTGCTGATAAAGCTAAAACGATCCCTAATCGCGCGGAGTGCCGCTATATATAACTACATATATATCCCTTGGAATATAAAAGCTCACACACGTGCCGGCATTCGAGACTGTATGCGGACCTATGCAGGTGTATTATTGAGCGTCCTCTCATCCGCGTCGAGGAAACTTCAAATTCATACCTTCCATCGGTTGGGAAACGTGCGAACCTTGGAACATTGGAAGGCGAGTCACGTGCGTGCATTAGCCACGAAGGCAAGACAATATTTGTCCTAGACAGTGGCTTTCAAAAAACCACACGGTAAGGGTTTTACTTATCGTCTGGCGAAAATCGATATCTTATCAGTGGCAATATTATTTTTCTCATCCACGTCAGGGGGTGGAAAAATGACACTTTGTGCTTTCTTTCGCTTTCTCTCCCCTTTTATTTTGGCAATTACCTCGGATCGGAGCTCCAGCCGGAATTCGATGTTCGTTCAAAGATCCAGCAGTTCGCCGCTGTCCGGTTTGACGGACCTATTTCACAGGTAAATCATAAATAGAGCGTTAAACCGCAGTTCGGTTTGCCAAAGCCACAGCAGAGTCGACCGCTGGACGTTCATATCTGCTCTCCAGCTTTTATGTTCAATCGTTAAAAGATGGACCTCGGGGATGGAGAATATTGAGGGCTAGGGCTGCTGATGGTCCATCGCTTGGCTGCAGCAGCAGTGAAAAGCGGTTCGCGAGGTGGATTGCGCGTTGCATGAGACGTTAATCGCGTATGGCGTCGTACACGTCCTCGTGGGGAGGAGGGAATCCTGAATGCAATTTGGTTTTCTTTTTATCACGCACACGGGTACGCAAGGAAAAAGGGACCTGAACAAGGGAAATAGCTTAATGGGATGAGCGGTCGGGGTTCAGCTCCCGCGGTCGTTCGAGTTAAGGGGTCTTCTCACTTTAGACGCTAAAAAGGCTATTTTCGTGTATTTTTTTTGATAGGTTTATATTATAGATATCGATATGGAAGTTGTTACACTCAATAAATACACTTTCGAAATACATCAAAAAACCAATTTTTTTATGTATTTATGTGACCTAAGCAAACTTTAAACGCGCTTTTCTCGAAACAACGTTTTTCGACGGCTTGTTGATAAAATCTTCGGAACTACTGAACCGATCCTTATGAAATTTTAACCACATATTCTTTACTATTAAAACTATAGCGCATATCAAGGATTTTAATTTTTTTTATATTTACTATTTTTTTTGCCAAAAACGGTGAAAAAACACGTTTCTCTTTGTACTTTCGTTAAATGTACGCCATTTTATTATTTTTGCATATATAACAAATCGTATGATATGCGCTATAGCCATTAATCCTTTGAAGCCTACGTTTTTCTTTACATGTGCGTCTTTTTGCACTTTCGTTATTGACGACACCCGCTACGTGAAAAATAAAAATGTAATAGGTATGTTTTAGTAGTTATTGAAGTCCTAGGAACCTTGAAACGCATCTACAACCGCCATATTCAATTAAAAAACACTTCTGAATCTTCAAAATCTGAATTGAATTAGGTGTAACACCAGTGTTACACTATGCCGCAAAGGGTTAACTTTTTCGTCTATTAATAGTGACTTAAGGCCACTCTAGAGGCCGAAAAATAGGCTTTTTGGGGATTTTTTTTCAGAAAAACTACAAAATAAATCGAGATTACAAAAAAGGGTGTTCATCATACATATCATTGACTGTATACAAGATTATTTTTTAAGCGATTAATTTTAAAATGGCGGCGTGCAGCGTTTATCTTAAAACTGAATTTTTTAAGTTGGCCGGAAACATAACTCAGACAATCTTCAATCGATTCACTTGACATGTTGAATATATCTTGAAAAATACATTGTCCATAGAAGTAGGTAGGATTTTTTTTTATATTGCATAGTTCATTTGTTATCAACAATTATCTGACGATTTTTCAGGCAAATTTTTGAAAAGTGAAACATTTGCCTGAAAAATCGTGAGATAATTGTTACCCCCCTCCAGCGTTCCGAAGAATTAAAGTCGTCGGTATTTCTTTTCGGTGCCCCTTCCGGGCCAAGCTACCAACAGCATCGTGGAAAAAAAAAAGTATTATGTGGAACCCGCGAGAGATAGGACTTTCTAAACCTTCACCCCCTCATAAGGGTGGGTGCCGGAGAATTAGAATCGTTGAAGTTTATTTGGGCTCCTTTCGAGCCACCGTACAAACAACGATAATAATAAAAAGATAATCTTCAACCCGCCACCGAGAGAGCATTTTTTCCAACTTTCACCCCCCGACAAGGGTGGGTGTCGGTGAATTAGAATCGTTGGAATTTTTTCGGGAGTTTCCTTTCGAGTCACGGTACAAACGACGCCTATAAAAAATAAATATTATTTTTAACCCGCGGGAGATAGGATTTCTTCCAACGTTCACCCCTCGATAGGGGTGAGTTTCGGCGAATTGAAATCATCGGTATTTTTTTAGGGTTCGTTTCGGGCCACGGTACAAACAACGTCAATAAAAAATATTATTTTTAACCCGCGGGAGATAGAGTTTTTTCCAACTTTCACCCCCGATAGGGGTGGATTTCGGAGAATTAAAATCGTTGGTATGTTTTTCGACGGCTTCTTTCGGGTCACGGTAAAAACTACGCTAGCAAAAAAGTTGATAATCTCCAACCCGCAGGAGATATGATTTTTTCCAACTTTCACCCCACAATAGGGGCGGGTTTCGGAGAATTAAAATCGGTGGTATTTTTTCCTAGGTTTCCTTTCGGGCCACGGTACAAACGATGCCAATTAAAAAATGATAATCTCCAACCCGCGGGAAATAGGATTTTTTTCCAACGTTCACCCCTCGATAGGGGTGAGTTTCGGCGAATTGAAATCATCGGTATTTTTTTAGGGTTTGTTTCGGGCCACGGTACAAACGTCAATAAAAAATATTATTTTTAACCCGCGGGAGGTAGGGTTTTTTACAACTTTCACCCCCGATAAAGGTGGATTTCGGAGAATTAAAATCGTTGGTATGTTTTTCGATGGCTTCTTTCGGGTCACGGTAAAAACTACTCCAGCAAAAAAGTTGATAATCTCCAACCCGCAGGAGATATGATTTTTTCCAACTTTCACCCCACAATAGGGGCGGGTTTCGGAGAATTAAAATCGGTGGTATTTTTTCCTAGGTTTCCTTTCGGGCCACGGTACAAACGATGCCAATTAAAAAATGATAATCTCCAACCCGCGGGAGATAGGATTTTTTTCCAACGTTCACCCCTCGATAGGGGTGAGTTTCGGGGAATTGAAATCATCGGTATTTTTTTAGGGTTTGTTTCGGGCCACGGTACAAACAACGTCAATAAAAAATATTATTTTTAACCCGCGGGAGGTAGGGTTTTTTCCAACTTTCACCCCCGATAAAGGTGGATTTCGGAGAATTAAAATCGTTGGTATGTTTTTCGACGGCTTCTTTCGGGTCACGGTAAAAACTACGCCAGCAAAAAAGTTGATAATCTCCAACCCGCAGGAGATATGATTTTTTCCAACTTTCACCCCACAATAGGGGCGGGTTTCGGAGAATTAAAATCGTTGGCATGTTTTTCTAGGTTTCCTTTCAGGCCACAGTACAAACGATGCCAATTAAAAAATGATAATCTCCAACCCGCGGGAGATGGGATTTTTTGCCAATCCCCCCCCCCCCCCCCCCCCACAGGGGTGGGTTTCGGAGAATCAAAATCGTTGGTATTTTGTTCAAGATTTCCTTTCGGGCCACGGTACAAACGATGCCAATTATAAAAATTATAATCTCCAACCCGCGGAGAATAGGATTTGTTTCATCACTCACCCCTCTATAAGGGTGCATCCCGGTTGACAAAAACACAAAAAAAATGACTCTACAATGTTTTTGAAAGAACTAGTGCTTAAATGTGCAAGAAGTTATGAAATTTGAAGAAACATAACATTAAACCGTTGCAAACTTCAGACCCATTGTACGTCGGAACTGAGGAAATCAAATATATATGTATACATGATACGAAATAGGCCCATATGTCCGATAGCTGTCGATGCACGGTGACCATGTGAATTTATGACAAAAATAATATTTGCGCACGTGAGCCAGCCTGCAGCGAACTGTATTATTCGCGTGTCCGTTGCTGCAGAACTTTCGCAACGTGGACGAATGCATCCGGCATATTCGTCTCTATGCCCTATTTGCTGAACCCTTCTGCTCCACGCCGTAGGTATAATACCGTTCATATAGATATAGACACAGCTGCAGATGTACGTATATGAATTGCCCATATCTATGCCCTGTAATACGTTAACGTTTTTTTTTTCATTCGTGCCTGACACCGTTGCGCTGGCCGAGCAACGCCAATAACCGAGCCAATAGAGGCGGCAGTTTCATCCGGCGAGCCATTTCTCCCTGCATCCACCCTGTTCGTGGATCAATCGGTCGGACAGTTGCATTGTGCCGAATCGCTTCTTTTGTCGATCTCGTCTGACTCGTTTAACCGGAAAAATGCGTTCGTTTTTACCATCGTGGCTCACCGCACATCGTCACCGATTCTCTGCCGAGAGTACTGCATTCGGCGCTCTATCTCTCTCCCGCTCTCGCACGCTTTCTATATTCTCCTATTTTTATACATGTGTCAAATGTTGTTTTATCGTCAACAGATATAGGACGGAAACCGCGTGGTCGTCTACCAGTTTTCCCACCGTCCGTCCCGATCCATTCATCCATGTTCATCAATGGCTTCTGCAGTGTCGCAACCAGGAAGTCGAGCGCAGCTTTTCAACTCTCCCTCTCGGTCATTATTTGCGTTTTAACACATTGTCGAGCTGCCGCGTGTATCCATTGCGCCACCCGATCTGCTTCAATGGAACGCCAATGCAAACTGCCCGGCCGAACTGCGTCAAGATACTTCCGGATGAGAAGTTCGTTGGGGAGTTTCAAGATCCTACCACATCCTTACGGGGCAAGACGAATACGCGGAGTAAGATGCATCATAAGCCTGGCTACTAAACAATGCGTGCAAGCACAGTGCGCCCTTTGGAGTTTGGGGAGTCAGGGTGAAAGTATCAACTGTGACGAAAGCACGCGTCTCGAGTGAGAAAACAACATCGATTTTTTGACAAAACGATCTAATTTTTGGTAAAGTTTACCATCGTTTCGGTTCATTTGAGTTGCTGATATTGATTCGAGACAGGTAGGTAAACACAATGAAAGTACTAATTATTAATATAATAAGAACGGTTTGTCAGAAATGTTCAAGGTTATTGCGTGATTTTTTGTTAATTCGTTAACCGTCTAATGGGGCAAGATGAATACAAGCTGTCGCAAAGCCGCAATATTTTACAACGTACCACTATTTACGTTAGAAAGGGTGAAATGAAACTAGTAAAGCCTTTGGTTCCTCTTCAACCGGTGTTTCTACCAGGGGAAGAAAAAGAACTTACAAATGATTGAAATGATATGGAAGCAAGATTATTCGGACTAAATACTACAGAACTTAGACGATTGGCTTATCAAATTGCTGGTATTGAGAATGCAACCACTTTCATAAGCGAAAGATACCGATCATTCGTCTCCCATCAGGCTCTCAGTGCTGTTTTATCTTGCCCCGCATACGGGGTAAGATGGGAAAAATAAAGGTTCAATTAAAAATATATATTGTATGGTAACAATAAGAAAGAGTGATTCTTTCACTTCCAAAGTAAAATGAATCAATGTTCATTAGTTAACCCACATTGGAATCCAAGTGGATTACGCGCTTCCCTATTGACATCGTTTGAGAATTTTTTTATTTGAGATTCTCAACCGGAATTTGTTGAATCGTCAAAAAAATATGGAAGAACTCATTGGGATCCAATCGGATTCTGCACCCCAATGAACGCTGTTTGAGCATTATTACCACACTCGAATCAACAATACGTGGGTCATTTGGCGGCTACTGACAAAATTTCAGCCGGATCGGACTTGTAGTTCTCTTTTGCGAGCGTGTGAAAGCAAGTGTGTCCGTTGATTGTTGAAAGAATGGAGAAAGAACAATATCGGTCGGTGATTCGATTCTTGTTTTTTGGAAGGGAAATCGCGCAGTGAAATTAAAGAACGCTTGGATGCAGTGTATGGGGATGCTTCTCCTTCGATGGCGACCGTTAAATTTTGGTATAACGAGTTTCAACATGGTCGTACGTCGGTTTTTGATGATCCACGCCCAGGTGCTCCAAGAACAGCCACTACGGAGGAGAACGTGACAAAAATACACGATATCGTTTTGTCAGACCGCCGATTAAAGGTGCACGAGATAGCTGTGATAGTAGGCATCTCAGAAGAACGCGTGTGGCATATCCTACATGAGACTTTGGGCATGAGGAAGCTGTCGGCAAGGTGGGTGCCGCGTTTGCTGACTGCAGACAACAAGCGCATTCGTGTGACCACTTCAGAGCAGTGTTTGGAGCTGTTTAATCGCAATCCAAAAGAGTTTTTGCGTCGTTACGTGACCGTCGACGAAACATGGATTCACTGGTATACTCCAGAGACCAAGGAGCAGTCAAAACAGTGGACCTTACCCGGTGAACCTGCTCCAAAGAAGGCGAAGACGGTCCCGTCGGCTGGAAAGGTGATGGCCACTGTTTTCTGGGATTCTCAAGGTGTGATTTTTATTGACTACCTGGAGAAGGGCAAGACGGTCACGGGACAGTACTACGCCGAACTATTGAGCCGATTTAACGCCGTGTTAAAAGAAAAACGGCCCCATTTGTCGAGAAAGAAAGTACTTTTCCACCATGATAATGCACCGGCTCACACCTCCGCGCTCGCCACGGCTAAATTGGTCGAATTACGCTATGAACTGCTGCCCCATCCACCGTATTCTCCAGATTTGGCTCTGTGCGACTTTTTTTTGTTTCCGAATCTAAAAAATTCACTCGCCGGGAAGAAATTCCACTCCAATAACGAAATAATCGCCGCCACGGAGGCCTATTTTGCAGACCAAGAGATAACATTTTTTTCAACGGGGTTAAAAAAATTGGAACACCACTGGGCCAGGTGTATTCAACTAAAAGGAGACTACATTGAAAAATAAATTTTATTTTTAGCAAAATTTTGGTGTTTTCATTTGTAGGCTAGGTACTTATCAAATGACCCACGTATGTGAAAAGTCACGAGAAAGAACTCGGCGTGTTGAAACATAACCTGTACGCTTCGTGAGCGTGTAGGTGTGTCGAGATATTATGTCAAAGTGCAGTGAATTAAATAACAACCGATAATTACAGTGAATGTTCAGTGATGTGATACAAATCGATATTTAAGGGGGAAGATACCTCTAGGCTAGGAAAAAAATTGCTGATTTTCTCGATTTTTTTTCAAGGGAAAGATTTCTTCTCTATTTTTTAGACTTAGGGTATCGGATTCTATTCGATAATGTGGCACTCCTTTCGGATTCAAAGTGGATTCGTACGTTGGGTTCCAACGGAGAATCCCGATTGGACTCCAATGTCCGAGCGTGACCCATTGGATCCCTATCAGGAAGTGGCAACAAGTATGGGGATCCAATTGGATACCTACAACAATTTCTGTCCAATTTCTCCAATTGTACATCATTGGCAGCCCATATAGGGTCGCCTGTCGTAACAAAAATGCCAGCATTCAGCCATTAAACGGTTCGCTGATAATCGGCCAATAATTCGTCGACCAGCATTGGGGTACTGTAGGCGGATGAACGGCTTGCCAGATCTATGCCAGCCATTCGTGGGCCAATACCATCGCACCGATAATATGGCGATCAGCATTGGGGTATCCGTAGGCGGATGAACGGCTTGCCAGATCTATTCCAGCCATTGATGGTTTGTTTTTGGGCGTTTTGCAAATGCAGGTCGTTAAACTGTAATACGTAAAAACAAGGGATACGGTTTCGAAAAGCATATCCCACTGATGAAGCTGAAATTTTGCACCGACCTTCTTTTCAATATTTTAAGAGAACCTTTAAAAGGATATTGGCGACTCGCAATAGTTTTCGATATATCGTATATTGAAAGTTATTTGTTGTACTGCGCTTCTACTATATTAAATAAACCCAAACAAACCCATCCCACATGGCAAGTGATATGCACGTACGGGCGAGCACTGTTTGCCAGGAAGCAGCGAGACCGAAGGAGTGGGGGGTATTTATCGGATATATAGATATACTCGTATAGCGTGAAATAATAAATTTTACAATGCGATATATCGAAAACTATTGCTAGTCGTCAAAAATCCGTTAAGGGTTGCTCTTAGGATTTTGAGAGGAAGTTCGGTGCAGAATTTCAGCTCGATCAGAGGAGTATGCTTTTCAGAACTTCACCCAAAACGAGCGAGTTATTTTCACAGCCTAAATGGACCAAAAAAATGATCGGTAAACTTTAATGTCACGAATAAAATTATCGGCATAAAAGTAAGGAGCGAGCAAACGAAGGACTCTGTAAGTGCTAGGATGGCTAAGTGGGTAGGGCGCTCAACACTAGAACGAAAAACTTAGGCTCCATCCCGTTCATAGGTAAAAAATTGAACGATGCAGAAAGCATTTTTAATGCAATTATTCTATGTACATGGACATAAGTAAAGCATATAAAAACAAAAAAAATACTACTAGGATTTTTATACTCATAATTTGTAAATTTTTTGTTTTTCATTTCCGGCAGAAGATCGACCAGCTGTTGCTGGGCCAATATGGGCGTATGATATCTGGCCAAGTCTTAGCAGCCATTCATGGTTTACCATTAAGGCGAGAAATACCTTCAGAATTTTCCAAAAATCGTTTTTTTTACATATTTCGAAAGTATGATACCCACAGAATAAACTGACCAAAGGAAAACTCGAAATATTGAATATTTGCGGAGTTATCGCATATAGTCTAGAGCGCGGGGACAGCATGCGGTCAAGTAGCGAGTCACATGTTGAAACTTTAAACGCGATTACCTCGAAACTACTTTTTCGAAAACTGCTCGTGTTGTAGCTCAAAAAGTTATCGACCGATTTGGATGAAATTTTGGGAGGTTACTCTCAGTAATATTATCGGAAGGATATACCTAAAGTTTGAAAGGTAGCGTGTAAATGAATAATTTTTTTGGGGTCAAATATGTTGATAAAATGGTCGAAAATTCGAACTTTGGAGTAAAAAGGCTCCTAATTTTTCAATTTTGCACGTTTTCATCATTTTCTAGGTATATCCTTCCCCTTAATGTGTCAGTAAACGAATGACACTTAGAAAATCTTTTTCAGATCAACAGAAAAAGAGTGACAACAGCAGCACTTTTCGATGTCGCGGAAAACAGGCGTTTTTCAACTTGACACTTATAGTAAACTCATGTCCAAATTTGAAAATGATCAGATTATTTCATCCCCCCTAAAAAAAATACCTATTTTTCACGCTCCTAAAGGGATTTCTCGCCTCAGCAACCATGCATGCTTCGGATCTGGCCCGCTTGCATAGCCATTACCGCGCCATTGTTTTTTCTCTGGCGACCAGTCGTGGACCATTACTGTGCCGATTGTAAACCGTATTTGGAAGTGGAGCATACATCGTTGGAGGATGAAGAGCTGTGAGGAAAACAACTCCGAACACGTGGGTCCCCGTTGGTACTGTCAGAATAAGCAGGAAAAAAGTTGTTCGTACGAAACATCGAAAGTTGCCAAGCTGATTGAAAGCCCGACAGGCAAAAGATCGACTCGATGCTTCTCATTGCGTCGTGAATCTAAACTTGAAAGATCGGAATTTCTAGGCTAGTGAAAGTGTATCGTAAACTTCCGCGGCCCAGGAAGCTTCGACCCCTCGCCCGTATTTATACACTCGGCAAACGAGGGCACACTGCGAGGCAGCCAGTACCGAACAAGTAGGAAAGTGGGGTAACCGGCGGTCCACGCGCGAGCTTATGGAAAGGAGAGGATGCGAGAGTTATATCGGATTTTTCTATCCATTCTTCGGATCGATACAAGGAAGCGCAGCAGAGCTTTTCGATGCTCGTCGCGGAGAAAAGTGCACGGCCACCCGTGTGGAATATCCGGAGATGAGGGGTGAGCTTGCAAACTCACCCCATTTTCGTATCGCTTGCGATTGTTTGTTCAAACAAAGAAAATACGTACATAGTATAATTCCCAATATCGTCCTTTTTCTCTCTGCCGTCGAGCACCAACGGAGGAGAATTTTTTTCATCCCCTGACTCAGCGCACGCCCGGGCATAGGCGGTATGCGAGCTTCCCGATATGGTTTTGAAATTAACGATGGCATATATAAGGATTTTTCCACATCCGGATCAATTGAAATATTCATGGAAATACCGTACGCCAGTTGGTATATACGAGTTATTCTGGAAAAGCCATTCGGTTTTAATAAACATACGCGAGGGAGCGAAAAAGAATGCAGCCCTTCGTACAGCGAGAACAGACGATAAATTGGCTTTTTGTGTTCCGCAATTGTTTGGCCGCAAATATCCAATATTGTAACACGATTCGTCGGAGCACTGAAATCCCTGCAGGTCTCGCTCTATCAAAAGACAGCCGAACAAAAAATAATGTTTCTCTTTACACCGCGAGGATCGAGTCATTCGCTTTTATCTCTCGTTTGCGTAGAACGGACGGTCGTCAATTCAAAAAAGTCACGAAATCGAGTCCGTTCTAGATTGAACGGAAAAAAAAACAATTCTTCATATTTGCAAAATAATCGGAGTACTCGGGTAGACCGTTTAACACTGGAAAAAAAAGAAAAGAAAAACAAGCCGAGACACCACGGCAACGGGTAAAAAAACCTATTTTTTGGCATTTTCTCAGAGTATACACGTTGAAGAATACGTAAAAAAATCTTCAAGTTGAAATATTGAAAATTGACCAAGTTACAGACGATTTGGTACGTATACTAAAATTTTCAATCGCGTTTTTTCTCGAATCGACTTTTCTGTCCGTGGCCGGATACACGCTCTAGCTATAATTGTCTGATTTTCAATTTAAAAACAAAAGAGAATGTCCGTAATTGCACTAGCTGTCGAAGGGCAAAAAAAAACCCTATTAATATCACTCTGCTCTCTGTACATCCGAATGTCACGGGTCCCTAGCTCGTAAACAAATTGAGTTACAGACCTGATTGGATATTTTGTGTAGAATGTTGGCCAAAACCGAAACCCAAAACCGAATATTGGATTAGAAACTCAATAAAAATTATTTTTCTTGGGAATCCCATACATGAAAAAGGAGCAGAATTTTCTTTCTTACTCTGGCATGTGGGGTTTCATTTTTTGAAGCTCTTTGAGTAGAGTACAAATATATTTTTTTCTCTTTTTTAACTTAAAAAATAAAGAAATGGGAGGCCGTCAAAGTTGTCAGTTTTAGACCATTTTTGTGACGGGTCTATCTAAAAAATTAAACTAGTTAGGAATTTGGAATTTCTGTATATTATGGACCACATACTGTATTTAAACAACAAATACTGAAAACGCCGATTCATAATGTAGTATATATAATAACTTAGTGTATACATAATACAAACGCCGGTTCATACTGTTGTATATATAATAATTTATTGTATACGTAATACAATAAATTTATAATGAAAATATATAAAATTATTGTTATTTGAATATTTACAATACCAAATTACTTATTTTTTGAGTCGGTACCAGCCAAGAACGAGCGATTGACGTCACGGAAGAAACGAGATGGCAAATTTGAAAAAGACTGTATTTAATTTATTTGCAAATTTGAAAATGATCGTATATTTTTTTTCTCCTCCTCTTTTTCAGCGCAAAATGTGACAATTGGTTGGTACCGACTCCAGAAACCAGTAATTTGGCATTGTAAATATTTAAATAATAATAATTTTATATATTTTCATTATTAGCTTACAGCAGGAGTATACGGAGCTTTATTTAGCTATAATCCACCTACATGGTTTCAGTTTAATACTACGTAAAAACTAAGACAGGAAAAAAGCATTACCTGATTAAGTATCTAATTTTAAAAAAAATTGTTTGGCAATATGTACGGAACTCTAATAGAGCGAGCCCCGACTGTCACTTGGCCGAGTTTTTTTTTATTTAGTTTTTTTTGAGCAGCCGAATAGGTAAAAAAATTCGCCAAAACTACCCGTTTTTTTAACACCCGCCATTTTCTGAATTTTCTTTTTCTACATTTATATAGATTATAAAAAATGTGTTCCTATTTTTCAAACCAATCATTATTTTACGTACAGAGGCTCTATTACACCGCAATAACGTTGTAAATTTTCAATTTTTTTACATAAAAATTTACACGACATGAATTCAATGTAGACTTAATAACATAACTTTTTTCTAAATCCCAAATAAATAATCAAGTAGACAAAAAAAATCGGGAAAAACGTGCTTTTTTCGGTCTGTCGCAGTGGTGTCCTTCCTCAAGAAGACATCGATCGAGACAAGTGTTTCACGAGGATGCAGCACTGATCTTACGACCGACTAATGAATATCTCGGAAACGTTGAAAAATAAGCTAAGAACATATGAAAACGTCGGCCGGAAGAGCAATGATGATTACCACGAGTCGACGGCGCGTTTCGTACTCGAACGAGTCTTCGACATGCAACATTTTTCCGCGCCCCCGACGCGGTGAAACGAGCGAATCGATCCAAAGGACACGTCGAAGAAACGTGAGTGGGGCGGAGAAAATAAAATAGCCGGGGAGAAGTAATGAGGTCGCGAGCTCGTTTGACGTTTTTGTTTACGAATGCATGGCCCGTGTCAATTTCGCAGCGAAGAAAAGTTTCGCCACGATACGTTTGCATGCGGCTCGTTTGCATACATTCTAGCCGTTGGGTAGTGCAAACGAGAACGGAGACTTTACCGATCGCAAAGAAAAAAAAACCGTAAGGGTGTGGAGTACGAAGGGCCGAGGCTTTTAAACAGCCCGTTGGGTCACTATATCCGATGTAATTAACCGTTGACCCCGCATAAACATAAAGCGGCACTTAAAAGTTTAAACGTGTGATTCAAGATAGGACAGTTGGGTAACTTGACCGATAACACATTCAAAAGCTAAAGAGGGCGTTCCATCAATCCATTCGTAATGGCATGTAAAAAAAAGGTTATCTGACTTTCTCGACGTACGTCAAAGTAACGAGATTTCAATGGCTTGGAGCATCGAGAACTTGCCTCTTTCCGATTCAACGATGACTCAATAGGGAACCTTACGCAAAGCTCAGCGCAGATGGCGCCACGTGAACATAACATCAGCAAAAGAAGCTGTCAAATTTTTCGGAAAAACTACAAAATAAATCGAGATTACAAAAAAGGGTGTTTATCAAACATATCAGTGACTGTATACAATAATTTTTTTGAAGCGTTTTTTTTTTCAAAATGGCGGCTGTGCAGCGTTTTTGCCATGACGTCGATTTTTCGATTATTCGATTTTTCGATTATTCGATTTTTCGATTATATAATAACTGCTAGAGAAGTACGTGGGATTTTTCCGATATATTGATTTTTGGCCAAATGGCGCACTTCTAAAGTGGAAAGTGAGAAATTTGCCTAAAAAATCGTCAGATAATTGTTAATAGCAGATGAACTATGCAATAGAAAAAAAATCCTACGTACTTCCGTAGACAATGTACTTTCATGATATATTCAACATTTCAAGTTATTCGGTTGAAATTTGTCTGACACGGAACATCCCTCAGGTGACACCCTTCGATTTTGTTGAAATTTGGATATGTTATAAAGCACCGAAAAGTAAGCGATACGTATTTTTTTTTATCGGCGGTAAAACGGTTTTAAGGGGTGAAACGAACTATCGAAGATAGGGGTGTTTTTCGTTTTTCGTCAATAACGTTATCGGTCTCATCTCCAATGTATAGTGCACAAAAAAAATAAACATTGTTGCCGTTTGAAATGTTTTAATATCTCGTACCGTTAAAACGTTATCGACGAAAAACGAAAAACATCCCCATTTTTGAGGGTGCGTTTCAGCCCTTAAAACCGTTTTTCCGTACGTATCGCTTACTTTTCGGTGCTTTATATCATATCCAAATTTCAATCAAAACGAAGGGTGTCACCTGAGGGGTGTTCCTTGTGAGTTATGTTTCCGGCCAATTTAAAAAATGCAGTTTTGAGATAAACGCTGCACAGCCGAAATTTTGAAATTAATCGCTTCAAAAAAAATATTGTATACAGTTACTGATATGTATGATAAACACCCTTTTTTGTAATCTCGGTTTATTTTGTATTTTTTCTGAAAAAAAAAAATCGCCAAAAAGCCTATTTTCTCGGCCTCTAGAGTGGCCTAGGCCTTAAAATTTCTTTTTTGCTCCAGACAAACAGGGAAGGTATAACCCCTTTTTTCAATACTTTCTGGCTCAGTTTCATCTCGGAAAGAATGAAAATGAGCTAGGTAAGTATTATGTAATAAAATAATAGCAGAAGGTTAAGGGGTTACCTCCACTTGCGATTTTGAAAAAATCGATTTTTTTTATTGCATTTTTTTGAAGTATAAGTATCTGAGAATATGTCCTGAAAATTTCAAGTCGATCCGAACAAAATTGACTGAGATATGAGCGTTGAAAGAGAAGAATCCGCGTCGAAAGAGAAACTTTAAACGCGTTTTTCTCAAAATGGCATTTCTGAAGTCGGTGACCAAGATTACTCGAACACTAATGAACCGATTTTCTTGAAATTTTGCAGGCTCATTTCATACATAAAAATGTAGTCTTTAATCGGCCGTTTTATAGCAAAAAACGGCCGTTTTTTTCGTTAAAATCGAACCATTAACTTTGACTGTCCGCCATTTTGTGAAAAATGAATATTGTTTAAAATCCTTCGATTAAAGACTAGTTTACACTTATATTTGACTAAATCCATCCGCATTTTTTTCTTCAGATGATCCACTTCGCCGGAATGTAGGTCACCGCAAACCGTGTATATAAAAACATTATTTCATTGACGGCCATTTGCCACTAAACAATGTAATATTTTTCAATAAAAAAATTACTGAAAGTTCTTCAAGATGTGTTCTTTAAGATGGTATATTGATCGATTAAAAAAGTTTTGTAGTTTTCTTTAAAAAAATTCATGAAAAAGGCCTTTTTTGCGCTACAAGTGGAGGTAACGCCTTTAAAAGAATGCAAATATTTCAAATAGACATTTTTAGGTTATAATGATTGCCTATTTTACTTTGTACTTTCAGCAGTAAATAGCGTCAAAAATATTTTGTTTATACACTGAGCTGTAACAAATCCTTCATTTCTAAAGGTCTGCAGATCTAAAATGATCAGAATATAGACTTGAATGTTTTGTGGCTGTAAAGTGCCTGAGACGTATAACAATTTCCCATTACTTGCGAAGTTTTTCGTATTTGGGAAATAAATGAACGCCTGCGTGTCTGCATTCAATTGCAAAAATTCTTCACAATTTATTCCCGACAAACGGATTATTTTCTGAAAATCAACAGTAGTGGTAGAGACACGGGTAAGACCAAAGAGACTCTCACTAAACATCATGTTCTGTTTACGTTATAATATTGGGAGTACAAATAAGTTTCTGTTGTTTTTTTTTAATTGGGCATTTATTGTGAAAGAACGGTACTTTATGTTGTATTCAAAGTATTGTCCATCGCTAGCCATTACTTTTTCCCATCCTGCTGGCAGCATATGGAAACCGCGTCGGAAGAACGCTTCATCTTTTGAGGCTATCCACAAATCGACCCAATTTTTGGTATCTTTATATGAAATGAAGTTCTGCTCAGACAGGCCCTGCGTCATCGATCGAAATAAATGATGTTCAGAGGGAGCAATGTCTAGTGAATGCGGCGGATGGGGTAAAACATCCCAATTGAGTGTTATGAGTGACCCTTTCGCTTATGCCTGGCAAGCAGCATTTCACATGTGCAAAATCGGCGTTCAACGTTTCTCGGCTTCAGGTCATATGGAACCCAAGTTCCTTGCTTTTGAATCATTCCTAACGATTTTAAACAGTGTGAAATTGCTTCTTGAGTCACTCCTAATGTAAGTGCAAGTTCTCCTTGCGTTTGGCACGAATCTCCCTCCAATGATGCTTCCAATTCCGCCTCTTCGTACTCTTTCGGCCTTCCGCTATGTTCTTTGTCTTCGACGTCAAACTCACCGTTCTTAAACATTTGAAACCACTCACGACAACTTCTCTCACTTATAGCAGCCTCACCATATGCTTCTACAAGCAATCGATGCGCCTCAGCTGCAGATTTCTTCAAATTAAAGAAGTAAATCAAAAGTTTTCGCAAATTACACTAATTCGGCACAAAACTCGAAATTTTCGCACGAAAAAAATTATGTGATGCTGATACAAAATCGCTAATATTTCAGGGTTATGGTCTTGCCTCCATAATATATAATTATGGAGGAGCATAACCTCCTGGTCCATCTTTTGTCAAACGGCAGAGACTTGTTTGTACTCCCAATACAATGTCTCCTCTGGCGAGAGAAATTGGCAGTAAGGTTCCCCATTGGTTGGCAATTCGATCGTGAGCTTCCAGAATTCCCATTTGGTCATGGCGAAGCTCAGGAGAAAGTGAATATTCTCATCTATACGAGGGTCATTCATCTTTCGTTCCGTGATAATAAAGATGACCGCACTATTTCCGGAGATAGTAAAAACGGCAACGTCATGGTGAAGTGTACAAACGTCTCACTCACTGTCTCTCTGCGATCGATTCTTTCAGGTGGAGGGTCCGATTGACGTGGGCTTTTTTCAGCCTATCAATTGGGGTATAAAAGAACGAGAAGAGTATATAGCCAACGAAAATGGGGAAGCGACAGGGAGATGAAAGGGGAGACACAAGAGTCGAGAAAAGGAAGGTGTGACTGCGTTGGATTGCTGTTGGTTTAGATAGTCACTTGAAATGGTTTAAAATGCGGAAAAAGATTCCCACTCGTTTTTCTACTTTTCCAAAATCGTCCAAATCCCGACATTTGAAACGGCTGTAGCATCGGTTTTATTCAAGTGACAGAAATTTGTAGGGGAAATTTTGGATAGGATTTTCGTAGACTTGGAGAATGCTGCTTCCCGGAAAGGTGTCTTGGGCGTTAATCAATGAAATTTTCAATCAGTTCATTAATCACCTAAAAAAGTAACTGTATTTAATTTAATTGCAATTAACATTAACTACAACTACACCATTAATTTCATGCTGCAATTAATTTATTTTGATGAATCTATGTTAATTGATTAAACAATAACAGTTTAGCGATTAAAACAATTGCAGTTAACAGCGATTAAAACAATTGCCATTAACTTTTTTAATTGTTCTAAGAAACAATTAAAACGAACAATTAACCTCATATAGGTATTTTTAAAAACTTACAGATTTGTTCTGACGCCACTCCGCGCTCTATATAATAAACAGTTTTAATTGTTAGTTTTTAATTAAATACATTACAAAGATTGAAAATTGATCAGTTTCTTATTGTGGAAAGTCACGAGTAACAATTGGTTAATTGTTCATTGCGAATACAGCAATTAACAATTAATTAATTGTCTATTGTGAGTTTCCACAATTACAATTAATTCGTTGTTAATTGTTATAGTCGTGATTGACAATTAATTAGTTGTTTATCGTTAATGTCACAATTAATTAATTGTGACGTGAAGGTATGGTAATATTTCCCGAGTCAAGCAGCATTTTAAAAAGAAAACGATTACGAAGAAAATAAGCACAAAGCGGAGCTCCAAATCCAAACCGAAAATAAATTATCGCCGATGCAGTGAAGAATTTTTTTTTACTAAGGCGGGAAAAAATTGGATTTCTAATATCCGAACACGAATTCACCATTAATCTTCCGCAAAACTTTCAATTATTGTTGAAAACTTGTCAGAAGTGTGTGGAACCACATTTTTCGCGGTTAGCTGGCGTAATATTGAGCTTTCAAGAAAAACTCGGTGATATTCGTAATCGACGGAAAATTTTTCATTAGATAGAGCCTCGCAATAGTTTAAAAGTAAACAAAAAAATTTCAACCCTTTTGGCTACTGTGTCGGAATCGCCAAAACCGCGAAATTTCAAACAGCCGTACCGTTGGGTCTATTTGAGAGACATCAATTTATTAGGCGAGTTTTCAATAGGTTTTTCGTATACTCAAAGAATGCGTGTTGATCCATCCCGATATCTCTATTAGTTTTCCCGGAAATGACACTTGAAAAATGACCGCAAAAGAGGCAAAGGGGTGTTAATGGAAAAATTCAAAAAAATTGATGGTCCGACGTTAAAACTCTGCAAAAAATTGACAAATTATCGGAGCCCAATAATCCAAACGGCATTTCAAAGAGTAAACGATAACGAAGAGACAGCGTGTGGAATGGGGTTTTCAATCGACACAAAAAATAAATGAACGGCGATTGAGTGATGACATTTTTTTTGTTTGGGTTTCCTTCCATTCATTCCTTCCAAAACCTCATGTTTTTATTACAAATCGTCGAAAATGTATGGAATGCGGTCTACCCCCTCAAACGTAAACTTTAATTTCGTACCCCCTCCAAAGTGTTACCCGATACGTTCAATTAAATGCACCCCATTTGAATGTAGGATGAGAAGAGGAAAAATAAACGGGTGGTACATCCCCTAATTTTTATTTCAATCAGTGTACCCATAGTGAATTTCGATCGTTTTGCACGAGGCGAATTTTCGTTTCTGGTTCACCAAAATCGCTGGACTACTTGTGAGTGAAACCTCAAAAACAGCCCTTGGCATGGGTCACTATAATCGCTGGTTTCGCCCATTGAAACCGTTCTTCCGCTGATAAAAAAAATACGTACCAAATAGTTTGGCATATACATGAGCTCCAACAAAATCGAAGCCAAAGTGATGTTTCTCATCAGTAAGTACATGCTGGATTTACAGACAAGCAAGTACCTGCCTTGAATCGAAGAATGGGTCATAGTGAGGCAAAGGCACGCTTGTGTTCCAGCGGTCGAACGATGGACCATGAGTTTTTGGTTGTTCAACGTTAGCTCGAAACTGAAGTAACCGAAGTTACTGAGCCCCGGCAAGCCGGAGCTTACTCGGAAATTCGTTCACTCAGAAACTGTAGTTAACGGAAGTTAGTCAGCTTGGGTAAGCTGGTAAGAAAGTGGTTGACCTACATTGTTAACTTTAGTGGCAGATGCATAATTGCAGAGTTTTTATTGCTCGTTTCGTCAATCGGTACAGATGGATCGGGAAGCTGGTTGATCCCCAACGGATTCAATTGATGTTCACTTTTGTAATCACTCAACGTCGTAATCGCATTCTGAGTCTTTACAAGGGAAGTTGAAGTACGATTTTGCCGAACCATCACAGCGTAAAATTTTCAAAAAATCGATTTTTTGCATTATGTGATAGTGTACACGGTTATACACGTTCTGTCCAATTTTTAGATTGCAATTCGAATTATTTCGGTCGCCACAGCCTTTCTTAGAAAAAGTTAAGCCTTTCTTAGAACTTTAAACGCGTTTTTTTCGGAATGGTGTTTTTCAAAACGGTGGCCACTCTCAAAGGAAGAGTTTTCAAGCTATCCGTTTGAAGTTTTAACAGAACATTCTTCACGTAATTCCTTATGTTGCTATGGAAGCTTTTTTTGAAATCTTCCTATTTTTTTACGAAAAACTATCGAAAAAAAGGGTAAATCTGATACTTTTTGTTCAAACCGCCGCCATTTTTTTCAAATTTCACTTTTAAAAAACCTCCACACGGACGTAACGGCTTTCCTACAAATTAATAGTCATTTTGAAATTTTCGTTTCAGATAAAATTTGCGGCCACAATCTTGGCCACCTTGGGACACCATTTATTTTCATGCAATTTTCCGGAAATGAAAACAATGTTGAACAATAAATAAAGAAATTACAAAATCACTTTGTATTCTGTATCGGTGCTTCAATTTGTAAAAAAAAAAGACCGATTAGCTTATCCTTCCCACGTAAAAAAATCGCGAAAATCGGATATTTTTCGGGCGGTCACACTGCGATGATTCCTTAAGGGGCTATACCAGTGTGACATTTTCAAAAAATCGATTTTTGTTGCCTTTTCCGACAGTTTATACTTTCAAGAATATCATTAACATTTATATCAATATCATTTAATCTTGCAAAAATCGTCAGTTCAATCTTTAAACGCGTTTTTCTTGAAATTATATTTTGCAAATTTGCTGACATTATAACTCAAAGAGCAATTATCCGATTGACTTGAAATTTGAACTGAGTACTCTTGAATATATTTACTCTACAATGACGTAGGATATTTTTGATTGGCTGAAAATTGACGATTTGGCATTTAAAAAAACGACCATTTTATAGGCTAGAGAACTCAATATTATTCTATGAAAAAATTATGTAATATGGGTCAAATATAGCCAAATATATTCTCAATTTCCCGGAAAATTTAATTGAGTACTCTTCCAAAAAAATCCCGTAAACCACCCAAAATGTTCTTACCTAGTGAACGCTAAACATTTTGGGTGGTTTTCGGGATTACAAAGATTTGTAATCCCGAATACCCGTGATGATGATGATTGTGACGATGATTTGTGACCCCTTAAATACCCGGTGATAGCAGATAGCTCGCCAAGTCAGATTCATATGCTGATGCACTAATACGAACGATACCCTCATTCGATCTTCCATATCAACTTCGAAACTTGAACGTCCGCATTTACTTTTTGTACCTCTTTACTCCGACGAGGAGAGGAGATGATTTAATCGAAGGGTGCACCCCCAAGGCCATACCATGTTACAAAGTTGCTACAGAAAAATCTGTTGCCACGCACTTACTTTCACAGCAGCCACTTCCATTATGCAAAAGCATCGTGGTTTCCATTGTGCAAAACTTTTCCGATTTTCCACGTCTCACATCGTATATCTTTTTCTACGCTCCGTTTTTTATTATTTACCGATCAATTTACACTTTTTTTTTGTACGTGCGAAAATCTGACAAGCGATACAGTCTTATCTTGACTCCGCCGACTGACGAAGTTTTGCGCTGCCGAATATAAATTGCGTATTTTTACGGTGATAAACTTCGTCGTAAGAGCATTCAAAGTCATTTGTATTAACGTATTCGCCGGGGAGAGAAGGTCCGATGGGTGAGTCAGAGGGCGGTGGAGGTCTAGGCAAGCGCAGGGATTTCAGGTAGTTCGCTAATGGCGACCGGAGGAGGGAAAATAATTCTCGCCTGAACTTACAGAGCCGGCTATATCGTGAACCATAAGACTAAGTTCCTCTCCAGCTTAATTGTTTCCATTCGCAAGACTGTATCCACGATGAAATTATATTCGGAAGCTGTACATTGAATTGTTCCGTGCTCTATCTAGCATCATGCTGGTAACAGCGGCAATGCTCGAGTTTTTTGAAATCCTCGTTGCACAATGTTGGAGGACGTTTCAAAGTAACTAGACTTGGTATTAACTTGACCGCAGTACGTGCACACTCTGATTGCATCGAATTGCCACACGTTGACCTTGACGAGAGAACAAAGGGTCTACGTGAACTGCTGTAATTATCTCCTTTACTGCCGTGCAACGGGCTTTTCCGCATTGGACTCGTTTCTACGGCGATATGCTACTGCTGTGCATCCGCGGCCCGCTTTTTCTCATTTTCCGCTCATTAAGAAGTAGAAGCAAGCGGGCACAAAGATGGAAAGGGCCGTTGAGAGGCAACCGGTGCCACCTAAATTATCATTATATTTGTTTAATGCAGAGTGTTTCTTTTTTTCGGACGTTGCAGCAGCCTGCAAGCGGATCCGGCGAACTCTCGCCCATTTGCTCTTCCTCTTTCAGAGTTTGTGCCGCCAGTCTTGGGGTCCGCCGAGCAAATGCATTTTAGCTTTGCCTCCTGTGAGCGTAATAGCCGGGGTTGGCAATTGCATCATTTGCCTTGCGACCCGGCAGCTATCGGGGAATCCCCTTTACGGCACTTCCTTGTGCGCCTGTGACTAAAAGTCAAGCAGTCACATCCCCAATGGATGAGGATGTTGGTGAATGTGAAAATTAAATGGAAATTAAGCGCATGTTTGGAGTTTTGATATATCTTCGTGTTGCTTTCCCCGCTTCTGCGCTCTCATCGCTCAAGCCAAAGGCAAACGAACTAGCTTCGCATATTCTACCTTTCAACCTAAATGAAATGAGCGATAGACGGAGACGCTGGAAGCCTGCAATGGAAATGCATTGTTCGCGGATGAACTTTTAGCATTGCTTCTCGAGCATACTCGAAACTCCTTCTCGCGTACTGACAGAGACGTCGGAACAAGGGAAACCATCCAATGGAGCCAGCCTCATCTGGTGGTGTTCCACGCATCAGGAACTTTCTTCGACTGTGGAGGACGTAAGAACCCTCCCGCGAAAGCAACAGTCACGATATGGTGGAAATGCCGGGAACGTGAAGGGCCGTTACAATAACTCGAGACGAAACAGTTAGACTTTCCAGTTTAGCGCCGTTTTCTTACATTTCGAATGAAGCTTCATAGGCACTTTCCTCAACCCAACTCTTGTATTCGGAATATGTGCCATCTAGATCCCATTCTGCGGAAAGCATAGTGAGACACTGCTGGATGGGTGGTCAGGGTGCAGACTCGCGGTACTTCGAGTTAAGCAGCGGTGTGCAAGGCTGATACTCGGAGCGGTGACCCCTTAGTCGTGCACTGAATGGCGCATCAACCAGTTAGCGGAAGGCCAATACTTCTGAGACGTCGGTGTGGATACTTGAGTAAAACGTTTGTGCACAAGAGAATGAGAAGAATGGTTTTCTCGTACCCTCGGCAAATGCAGTATAGTGTAGCCTAAGTCCCCGGTGAACGTAACGGAAGTTAGGTTAGTTTAGCGAAGTGCTGGTAGGGACTGATGGGGAAGGGCCCAATTGGTAACGTATACCCGCAAGGTATACATTGGAACTCAGGAGATGTTTCTTGAATCCTTAGTTTATTAGTAAGACAAAGTCTTCGCATAAGATTTCTGTGCTTTGTTCAATAAAAATCAATCCACAATGATTTCTAATAATTTTAAGCAACGTTATAAGGGTAGTTTGTAGATGTTGGATTGTTCGGAACATAATTTCGTTTCATGTCAACGACACTTGTGGGGAAAAAACGAAATTACTTTCCGAACAACCCAGTAGATACATATGCAATTGTTGATTTAAGCAGTTAGGCTGCTGTGAGAATGACGAACACTCATCCGTGGCTTGGGGCAACTCAAATTGAAGAGGAAGGGCCAAAGTATGGTGCAGGCATCACAGGTTAGAGGTAAACTTATTATTACAACGATAAAACTACTGGGAAAACTTTAAGGGGTCTTCTCATTTTAGACGCTAAAAAAGGCTATGATCATGATTTTTTTTGATAGTTTTATATTATAGATATTGATTGAAAAGTTTGTTACACTTAATAAATACACTTTCGAAATTCATCAAAAAAAAATTAATTAATTTAAGTCACTATTTATAGACGAAAATGGCAGTTGTAAAGAATATGTGGTTAAAATTTCATAAGGATCGATTCAGTAGTTTCGAAGATTTTATCAACAATCGAAAAACGTTGTTTCGAGAAAAACGCGTTCAAAGTTTGGGTTACATAAATACATTAATATTTTTTCAAATGTATTTCGAAATTGTATTTATTAAGTGTAACAACTTTTATGTCAATAATTATAATATAAACCTATGAAGCGTCTAAAGTGAGACGACCCCTTAAATGGGTTTGTCCCGAATTTATGTTCTGCAAAACGGTGGACATGATTTCTCGACACCTAATGAACGGATTGACTTTACATTTGGTACACTTATATAGTGTAATAGTAATTTAGTCTTGACCGACGCTTTTATTCTTGACAATTTTTTGCATTACTTATTAACAATAGTAATGTTATTTTTCCGCGAAAAAAAACGGGAAAAAATCAATTTTTTAATGATTGAAATACGATAATAAAAAAAGCTCGGTCGAGTCTTACACGGAAAATCACTTAAGTGTCGACCTTCCATTCGATTGAAACTAATATACGTCATAAAGCATTGAAAACTATTAGGCAGGTATTTTTTAATCTGCGGAAAACGGTTTCACGGGAGGAAACCCCTATGACCCCTCAATTAAATTCTCTTTTTAATACTTGTATAGTGGATTTTTCATCGCCTCGCATGAGAAGAATATGGGTTTTTGTTTTATTCAGATCGGTGAACAGCTTGTGATCGAAACTGCAAAGTCACCCCTCGACACGCCTTTCTTTAAGGGGTGGTTTCCTCCCTTAAGCCGTTTTTCAATGTTCACATACATGAGCTTCAACAACATCGAAGGCGGGCACTTAAGTGATGTTTCTTGTTAGCCAATATTATCCATTTTAAGGACTCGATTCTTTTTGGTTTCAGATCAAACGGATGGCCAAAATCAAGTACGCCGTTGTGTTCCTCACGAGATTGTTTATAACTTCTTTGATTATTAATAATTTTAAATGAAATTCGGGGGACAACTTTGTTGATATACATACAAATATGTGTCCAAACGATGTTTCGATCATGTTACTTATTCCTTCAAAATTAGTTTTTCTAAATAACAATCCCTTAATTATTTTGTTAAGCGGAAACTTGATCGAAGTATGGATGCACGTGGTCGAAATTTGTGACTAACGTGACATTTAGCTTGGTCCTGGAAGACGTTTTCAATAAACGACCGATTGGATTTTCTGCTTTCTGTATACGCCAATAGTGAGGTTGGTTAGCTGACAAACGGATAGAATACTACGCTAAAGTGAAGTTAATTTATCCGAACGGGTTTCGCACTTTACAACGTTGGTGTGCGCGCGCGTGTGTGTCCACTTTAGTTCAGCCAGGTGCGGAACGTTCGGATATCGTGTTCGTGAGGTTGGTGGCTTGCCGTTACACAAGGACTGTTGCAAATTTCTCCGTGAAGTAGGTTAGCGTGTATTAGTTTCAAGACCGAGGCCTTCTCGGCGAAATATGAAGCAGGTATATGCGCACGCAAATACGCCGAGAGCATTACCACCGGAGTAAGCGTACTCGAAACTGTATGAAATCTATGTGCTCTGCGGTGCGCTCTACCGAGGTTAACGAAGTAAAGAAGGAAATGGCGCAGCAGAGAAGATAAAGGTTTACTCCCTACACTGATACAAATTTTATGGTAAATTGATGATGAAAAAATATTTCGAAGGTCTCGGTACTAAAAATCATTAAGATTATGGCGAAAATCGAACCCAAAAACTCATCGGAATTGGGCAAACTATGGCGATGAGGTAAATATACAAAAATGACCTGGTTAGAGTGAAATCCTCGTCGGCGGAAATAATTATTGGTTCCGTCTAGTAAAAAATTAATAAGTAAATAGTAAATAAAATAAGTAACGCAAAACGAAATTATTATCTATAAGTCGAAGATAAACTTACCTCAAGTGTTCAGGCATTCTCAAATCACTTGAGATGCGATACGGTTTACTTTAACCTCCAAATGTATACTTATGACTGTGACAATGTAATGCAACGTATTAGATACCTCCTGGACGCTAATATATCACAGATCTGCATGAACGACTGATTCTTATCCCAAGGGGAGATATACACCTAGATGGTCGAGGTCGAGGATTTAGAAGCGATGAACATTCCGTCGACCATAGAAGACCTACACTGTGGGCCTGGTAGCGATGATTCCATGTACGTTGACAAATTTCATGATTTATTCATTCCCAAATTTTCAAACGCGTTTTTCTCGAAACCACGTTTTTCAAATTGGTACTCAAAATTTCTCGAAAACCAATGAACCGATTGCCTTGAGGTTTTTTGTGGTTATTCTATACACCATTATCTAGTACTTGTCATGGGATTTTTTTTCCGTTACTTAGTTTTTGTTTTATAGGCAAAATAATAACTAATTTTTGGCCCAAAAATCACTATTGATGTTCAAACGTCCGCCATTTTGTCATAAATTGATATTTTCAAAATCGGCTATGCCAAGTACTAGATTATAGTATCTAATTTAATAATCTTTTTGTTTTTTTTTCAGATGATTTTTGAAGAAACGCCAGTGGGTACATACGCAGATTTTTTTACGACGCTCCAAGGATCATACAATATCCTTGTATATTTTTAATATTTTTAAATGAAGAAAATTAAACATATTTTTGAATGTATATACTTTTAGATAATTAAAACCTCAATACGAAATTTCAAATAGTTTTCCTTGAAAAAAATCACAAAAATGACCGTTTTCCGGCTCCTAGGTGTATATCTCCCCTTAAAGTGCTTATTTAACGTGCTACATCAACCTAGGTCGAAAAGTTGCATTTTGAAAAAAATATTTTTATTCGACAAAAGCACCTTTTAGCTATATTCCCTGAAAATTTCATTGAAAGATTCCTAAAATTGAATGAGCTACAGCTTCTAACAGTCGGCTAGGCGAGCGGTAGCATCACCATACTCCAAACTTAAACGCGTTTTTCTCGAAACTGTTTTCAAAGTCGGTGGACATGATATCTCAAGCACCACTCGATGGGTTGTTTCCAAATTTACAAGAGATACGATGAGAAACATTTAAAGGTCGTTGACGATCTCACTTTTCGAAAATCAACCTTTATTATTCAATAGTTACGCAAAAATGACGGCTTTTTTCATAGATTTTATATGCTCGAAGTTCAATTAATCGCCACATTGTTAAAAAAAATGATTTGAGAAATCACCGATCGTGAACGACTCGTGTTTATTGTTAACTTGAAGAACCCACTTGATTTGTAGATTTCCGATGGACCGTTTAAGCTGGGGAGTGTCCACCGCCAAACTCCGCGAAAAAAATTTCGCCATCTGCCTACAGCCATGGTTTTATTGTTTTTCTTTATTTTATGGTGGTTTTTTTAAAGCTCTCAATATTCATACGTTTGTTTTAAAAAATGCATTTCAGTTCGTCAACCGCTTACCAGAAAAAAATTCGGAATTAGGACATTTTTTCAGGCCTTTATGTAGTTGTAACTTGATATTGTAACTCTAGGTAATTGTAACATGACGATCACGAGGACCCTGACGACTACTGGGCCTCATCACCTTACGAGCTTTTTGCCTGCCTCATTACCAGCGACTCATCCAGTAGATCTAGGGTTCATTCTCCCTGTACCTTTCCACTTGATGTTCCGCTACCTCCTTCCGTCTCAATGTAGTGCTCCATCTGCCTACCTCATTCCTTGTGTATAATTTCAATTGCCATGTCATTTTCAAGCTTCAACCATTACGAATTTACGAACGTTCTGCTTAGGTACTTATTCACTTCTCTCGACTAGCGCATCTCGCGCTGATACCAACGTCACCGTTTACTCGTCTCAACGCAATTCAATTCAAGCAAAAACTCCCTCAAGTACATTTTCCGCTCCGTTGACTGCGGAACACTCCGGCAACTGGTATCCTTTCTACACAGAGATTTCCATTCAATCTCGTAAGATACAGGAACTGACAGTTCGAAAGTTTTTCCGATCCAACGTACAATTCTCGGAGACAGACGGCTTTTGTTCGATAGTCCGAAGACTCTTCGAAAATCCCGCCCGATTACACTCGGAACGTGACCTCAATCGAGAGGGTTGCGTTCACTTTTAATCAGGAAACTTTAATTAGCGGAGAGATTTAAATCGACGTATATAACGGTAAAAAAGGGAGATGAGGGTTGCGAGGAGATGATTCGATTTTAGAAAAAGATTTATTGGGCAATTAAGTTTACTTACTTAGTATGTGCGACTTACTAACTGCGTTTTGATTACAGTGAGAGTAACTGACGAACATCACATTTTCTATCGTGTCACCGAATTCTGGCTCAGCGGATGACCTGGAAGTTTGCATCGTTGGAATGCAACGAAAGTTCTTTTCAATCTTTTTATTATCGTCTTTTTTATTACAATCTATAATTTTTGGTGTAAATTAAGATCTTGGATCTCTTATGAGGATAAATCTTTTGGGTGCTCTTCGTACTCTAAATCAGCAAAAAAATGTCAGCAATAGGACAAAAAAATTACATTCGTTGCATTCCAACGATGCAAACTTCAACATCATCTAAGAGGAAAACTCGAATAATTCTTTAATTACGGTTAGAATCCCAGTCCAGATTACGTTATCTTTTGATTCGTGGACTTATTCCACTTTGGCATTTTACGACGTCGATAAAAGTACCGATGGCGGAACGAGAAGGGACTAGACCAGCGGTTCTCAAACTTTTTTGACGTCGGAACCCTTTTGATACTAAATATATTCTACGGAGCCCTAAAATAAGCAAAACCTGGTTTCATGTATATTTTTTAATGAAAATCGGGAGATAGTACGATATTCGGGGCACCAAGTTTTTACCGTTGATTCTTGATATTTAAACCAAAATAATGAGAATTTCAAGAATAATAAATTTGCAGTTTTGGCTTCCTCAAGGCCTTAGGTCACAGTAACGGGTATAAAATCAAGTGCGAATTTAACATTTTTTTTCGTGTGAAAAAGTGATTCATTCATAAAATTAATAACACATCTATTTAGTATGAATATCAAGCTGTTAGAAAATATATATATTTTTTTTTTCGATGTACAAAATTGGCAACTCCTCGACACTTCTCGAAACAGCTTTTTTCCAATTGGCGTGACAAATAACTTCAACAATTTTCACTCGATTTACTTCAAATTTAAAAGTTACATTATTAATTGCAGAGAAGTACGCACGGAATTTCTGTCTAATCGAAAACTTTTCATTTTATGAGCAGTTTATGAGAAGTTATAGCGAAATCTTTTACTGAAAATTCATTTCTTAAGTTCAAATACCTACAACTTTTGAATAAAACAATATTGTTTAAATTCCGCACGTACTTCTCTAGGTATTCTAATGTAGATTGACGAGAATTTTTGTTTTTTGTTCTAGGTAAAAAATTGTGGATGCAAAATGTCACGCCGTGGAGCGCCTAAAAAAAAGATAACAAAAGAAAATATTCGTAGTCGGCCATTTTGTACATAAAAAAAAATTCTAACAGCTTGATATTCATACTAATAGATGTGTAATTAATTTTATGAGTGAATCACTTTTTCATACGAAAAAAAATGGTTAAATTCGCACATAATCTTTTAGCGGTATCTTGAAATACGCCAAAATTCAACGATTGTTGTTGGCTCATGGGTACAATATCTTTATTCTATCGCAAATAATGGAAATTGACCGGGCGAGCTTCAAAAAGTATTTCTTTGTTGTGTATGTTTGGGTTTGTTCAGTGGTATCATATAAATACCACTAAACGTAGTATTTATATGATTGTCAACATAAATTCCAAGATTATAATGCTTGATTGATTCATATTCTCTGTTTATTTATAACAGTAAGAATTGTTCCATATAATTACTACACCAAATTACTAAACGATATATTTTACATGAACTTAGAGCCTTATAAGTCCGAAGAGGCATAAACCGTACAATTTTAATCCCTCTTCGGACTCCTAGCGATTAAAAGTAGTACTTTACTCTCTGTCTAGTCGCACTTATAAACTAAAACACTGTTGAAACTATAAATTTCCAAGTTACCTTGCCTGATGTTGCTTGCAATTTCAAATAAACATGATCCTCATTTTCGATCAATATCAAAAAAATTCTAATTTGAACGCAAAATAAGCGAAATATCAACTTTTACCACTCTTCATATTTTGTTTATTTTGACTTAACCCTAATTTCACCGTCAAATATTGGCGTCCCGGATATCGTACTCTTGCCGAAAATCATACAAAAATGGGTACTTTACATAACAATGGATTAATTCCACTGTAAATTGATGAAATTATTTCCATTTATTGGGAGATATAAAGTTGTTTTTTTTTTTTCGGCGGAGCCCTAGCAGAGGGTTTGCGAAGCCCCAGGGCTCCGCGGAGGACACTTTGAGTACGGCTGGACGAGACGATCCGGGTCGAATGGCTATATACGTATCCGGGAATCCGTGGGGAAAAATCTTTGACTTTTATGTACGGATACGGGACGGCCGTAAAATTGGAAAGGTGTATCGAATACTAAGTTCATTTGACATGCGACTGGTTCTACCGACCATCCCCCTTGATAACCATATAGGTCTACCGTCCACAGGGTGTTCCGATCTTACACTTCTCAACATCAACTCAACTTCACTTCTGCACCATACATTTTTTTACTCCGATAATCAACTACGCGTGATGCCTAAAATCTGAGAATCATATTAGTATGTCACCCTGATTGCCGTACAAAGTGAAAAAAAAAAAGCATTACGTTATCCGCAGAGTTCTAACATCGCAACCTTTCGGAACGTGAAAATCAAGAGATCGCATCATGCATTTTATGCAAATCGAATCATACAAATTTGATTCGAAACGACCTGTGTGGATGCAGTTGACGCAAGACACACGTAAAGCGAAATCTTGAATATTTGAGTAGATCGTTCGGCGCTGTAACGATTTACTACCCGGTCACCAAGTTTGTCAACCGCCGTAGCACCATGGTTACAAAAACCACCCTTAGGAAGTCATATATATGTATATATGCTTGAATATATTGGTAGGGAACGGTGGTGCTTGACCATGGAGAGGCTGATAGCGTCTCGCCCAACGAACCCTGTCCCCTACTTCGGTACATCAATAAAATCACGTCACCCTCGTAAACGAATGGGAATGTTCTCAAGCTCAAGGACGCCGAGTACAAGGCTCAGGGAAGGGAGGGTTTAATGATCGGGACCGGTTTTCGTGCCAGGCGATTTTCCTCCTGCCTGACTGTCAACTGTTTTCTCCTGCCCGCTACTCTGCGACGCGTTGAGCTGTTCCAAAGTAGGAGCTGTTCCACCCTCCTGCCACAAACGGGAGCTGTAAATATCGCGTAACCTCCTGATATTTTTAACCACCTTTCCCTATACGAGTATCTTAAAAGCGTTTTTATTTTGTTGTTATCTTAATAATGGCAAGTTGTTAATGTTAGGGTGTTAGGGGATAGTTAAAACTATCTTTGTACTCTACTCAATGAGTTTCGAAAGTGAAACCCCATATTCCAGGGTAAGAAAAAAAATTCTGCTCCTTTTTCATGAATCGACACCCATGAAAAATAATTCAATTGAATATCTAATTCAATATTCGGTTTTGAATAAAAATTCTACACAAAATATCCAAATGTCAGGTCTGCAACTCATTCCGTTTACGAGTTAGAGACCCGCGACATACGGACGGACAGACAGCAGAGTGGCATCAATAGGGTTCCGTTTTTCCCTTTGGGTACGGAAGCCTAAAAATGACCTGTTTTCGACTGGTACAAATAGGCACCGTTAAAGAGGAATTCGATCGACAAACGAGCGATTGATATTCAACTATGTCTTCTCTAGGCAGTGCGCCAAATGGACCAATGAAAAAAAAAAAAGTGAAACATCTAGTCGTTATGCACAAGTCGTATATCGCAGTCGAAATGAATATTTGAACTCGACCGTTGCCGAATCCATGCTTGTCACTGTCGAGTTTCATTCGACGCTCGTGCGGAACTGCATATTGACACAGGCTGTGTGCCGGACAAGTGAATCGAACGTGACTCGGAAAACGGTAACCGTGGACGCGTCGGTTTATAAGCCCTAACTCGATGAGAGGGATGCTCTCACGTCGTGGAAGCTTCAATCTCTCGCGTCTGACTCGTTTGAGTCGTATTCACTTTGACGTAGCATCGAGCTTGGAACAATTTCCAGTGGAGACTGACTGGCGATCGCGACTGACATTGCACTGGCAAAAATCGCTTTAAAATAAAAACAAACGTTGTTTATTGTTGAAATAAAATCGTTGTCCATTTTATTGACATCGACATTCTTGGAAACTCTTAAACTAGTGTATAAATATGTTTTTCTATCGGAGGAAAGAGGGAGGAGGTAGAGTGATGAAACGGAAAGAACATGAGTGGTGAGAACCGAAAATCGACCGCGCGTCGCACGTACTCGAACCTCGGCCACTCCTGAAAGTGCGAGAGAGATTCCTTCCGGATATATAGTCTCGGCGAAGCAGTCAACTGCAATCTCGGTAACGATAAAACAATCACGTTAACGACAAACCAGACGGGATGTTCATCGATCGATATATATATATATATATATATATATATATATATATATATATATATATATATATATATATATATATATATAAGATGCGTGCAGACACGTGCAGACTATCCTCAAGTCAGGCGTATTTTTATACCTTTCGATTCTCACAGGCATCCTCGGAAAAGTATACTTGGCGAGCACGTCTTCGCGAATTGTGTTGCAGTACCGTAGAGTTCGTAGATACAGGGGGATTCAGAATACGCGGTAGGTCGGGTGACAAGTGATTGCAAGAAGTCTTTTGGAAAGTCAGCGTGTTTTTCCGATAAGCAATTTCGGAAAATACGAACACGACGATCGATTTGGTGAAATTGTTTTGACATTAAGGCGTTATACGCAGTTGCAAGGCCAAAAAAAGTCGTTTTTCACGATTTTTTTCTGGAAAAGGATTTCATTTGGGCAAAACGAAAAGTATTAGGCAGTGTAGTGGCATCTTTTAGCTTTGGATTGGCATTTTTTATTTTCAAAAATATTAATTAACATTTCTCCTATAGGAAATCTCCTGGAGGTCCCCGAAAAAAAAAGTGTCCGGTGGTGAGCAAAGTATCTCAGGTTTGGATTATCTAAAATGAAAAAACCAAAAAGATTCGTTTAGGGGATAGATGAATCCAGGTATTGATCGAAGGAATAGTCGAAATTTTAGTCGACAACATGGTTTGAAAAAATCGCGAATATGTCAATTTGTCAAAAAATTCACCTTTTCACTAAAAAAATCATAACTTTCTGAATTTTCGAAATTTTCAAGTGAAATTGGAACACGGCACTCATCAGAAATGGTACTTGTAGGGAAAAAAATAGTGGCATAGTGGCACTTCAAACCCTCGCCTCCTGGAGGGCCGACCTTTAATTGAAACTAGGACCCACAGATATTCAGACCGAGAGTTAGGTCTGGGTAAAATTGACCCACGGTGACCGAGGAGGGTTAAAGCAGGTATTTTCTAATTTCCGTACGCAGCTTCGTAGCTTTTCATACATAGTTTCCAGATTTTTTAGTTTTTTGTTCGAAAAACTACAGGAGAAATCTTTCTGTCCGCGGAATACTTTGCACGAGAGGTACGGTCTTCGACTCTGACGCAGACAGTTTCAATGAAAAAATGACAAAAAATGTCTACGCCTCAAACTATGTATCATAAAGTGTGTCAATTCAATTTTTTACTCCTGTCATTGTACTCGTTAAAAAAATTCCTAAAATGAGTCCATTTTTCAAAGAGGAGTTGCTTTGGTCCGAAAGTTTGAAATTGGAATATCGGTGAAAAAAAAAGTAAATTTTTCACCACATTGAACGAAATCATCACCAGGTGTACGACTATAATTCTGAGTCGCCCTATGTGCGCAATGCGATGGCGGGAGCGATCCGAGTCGCGATCGAAGCGAACGGTACCGCGCCTCAAGATGTTCCTCCGTCTCCAGCCCCGCGTCCCATTTACGTACGGTGAAAGTAAGCGTGGCGAACGATCGTAGGTGGCTCGATCGACCTCCCGCGTATGCTCGGGCTCGGCCGATCGATGGAAAAGTCAAGTTGAATAGCATGGGAATTGAAACACGCGGCTATTCCTGTTCTCACGCGATTTTATGCTGAATGGTGGGGAAGGAATATGCAAGTGGGAGCGCGGTTTAGGAATAATGCAGGATCTGGATGCATCGGAAAAGCGATTTTCCGAGCTCGCTCATTCAGTCTTTTCTCTGCTCCGTTTTCGCAGTCTGCTTCCTTCAACTTAATCATTCCCATCCAGAAGTCGTAGTGATGACTTTATTGAAGCGATACGTCTTCATCGTGCTTCGCTGCACAAGTAGCGTACACACTCAAGCCCGTCAATAAGGTATTTTACTCTATGTAAGAAAAATACTAAGAATGAATAAATAAGGTAGTTTTCGCAATAAGCAATCGAATAATGTTGGTTTTAATTTATAAAAAAAAACAAAATAAATTTTATAATTCGTTTTTAAAAAAATACTTTTTATATCTGTTCAACTAACATGCGAAACGGTAGACGCCATAATGGATTCCGACGTGACGTCATTGAAATGGTAAACAAAGAAAGCGGTGGACCCGTGGAACCTGCGAAAGGAAGCGTCAACAACTATTGGGAGTACAAATAAGTCTCTGCCGTTTTTTTAATTAAAAAATTGGACATTTATTGTGAAAGAACGGTACTTTGTGTTTTATTTAAATTATTGTCCATCGCTAGCTACTACTTTTTCCCATCTTTCTGGCAGCACATGCATACCGCGTCTGGATACCGCGAGCAATGTCTGGTAAATACGTGGGGTAAAACTTCCCAATTGAGTGTTATGAGTGACCCTTTCGCTTATGCCTGGCAAGCAGCATTTCACATGTGCAAAATCGGCGCTCAACCTTTCTCGGCTTCAGTTCATATGGAACCCAATTTCCTTGCTTTTGAATCATTCCCAACGATTTTAAAGGATGCGAAATTGCTTGTTGAGTCACTCTTAATATAAGTGCGGGTTCTTTTTGCGTTTGGCACGAATCTCCCTCCAATAATGCTTCCACCCGTGCGGAAATTGAGTTGGGGCTGTGATCGCGCCCCAATGATATTCCCCTAACTTCATTCGGGCCCTAATCTGGAAGCCACATGAGGGCCGTAAGCGGCCGGTCACACTTTGTCAACAAGGGCCATTAAAGGCGCAACGACCGGGGCCTTATAAGTTGCCTCAATGGCGCCTCATCAAAACCATTTTAGCGCCCTGAAAATGCCTCAACGGCGCCTCATCATAACCATTTCAGCGCCATAAAATATCCGTATCAGTGGATATACGGGTATGTTAAGGGATCAGGGTATATCTGTATTCGTTTTTATGTAATTGTTCATGTGCATAGGCGTGGGTGTGAGTACATGTGTATGTATGTGTGCGTGCGTAGAAATTTGATTGCGCATTTGCATGTGAGCCTTTTATGACAAACTGCCATGACAAAATTAATACAAAAAATAATCCATTCTAAGGAATGGATGTGTAGTAGAAATAAAAAACATATATGGGTCTACTGAATCACTAGAATCTATTTCCATTGAGAGAAAGATCTGGAAAACAAAGACCAATTTATTTACTTATCCTACACAGTCAGATAAAGTTTATGAATAGGACATATCAGCGAAGTCTTCAGAAGAAATAATTTTCCCTATGATGAGTATTGAGCGGAAATTAGTTGCTATAAAAATGTCGAGAAAACCGGTTGGGACTGTTCACACTTATGCGCTAGCATTACTCCATGTATGAGTGAAATCATGAGTAATTGTTTGTATCTATGTAAAAGGTTTCTTTAATTTGACAAATAAATACTGCCTCATGTTTGTCTGCATATTTGTGTTCATCGTTGATTTTTTATTTGCTAATGCCCTTATGCTTTTTCCCAATTTGCGTTCGATAATATTATTCGATCGATGTATATAATCGATTTGAATAATTGAAATACCATCAACCATGTAGCCTGAGCTATTTATACTGGTTTATCGCTATAATAGTCAGATCTGGGCCTATTGTGGAGATCCCTACTTGTTTATCCTTATACTGGCCAAGCCTGGGCCTATTGTGGAAATCCCTACAGGTTTATCCCGATAATGGCCAAGTCGGGTCCTTTTATGGAAATCCCTACAGATTTATCCCCATAATGGCCAAGCCGGGGCCTATTGTGGAAATCCCTACAAGTTTATCTCGATAATGGCCAAGTCTAGGCCCATTGTGGAAATCCCTACTAGGGAAAGCACTGGGGAAGCCCTGAAAGGCCCTTATTTTTTATTAGGGATGCCCTATCAGTTTTCCGCACGGGCAATTCCGACTCTTCACATACTTTCGGCCTTCTGCTGCGTTCTTTGTTTTCGACGTCAAACTCACCGATCTTAAACTTTTAAAACCACTCACGACAACTTCTCTCACTTAACGGGAGATGTACACCTAGATGGTCAAGGTCGAGGATTTAAAAGCTATGAACATTCCGTCGATCGTAGAAGACCTACACTATGGGCCTGGTATCGATGATTCCATGTGAGTTGACAAATTTCATGATTTATTCATTCCCAAATTTTCAAACGCGTTTTTCTCAAAACCACGTTTTTCAAATCGGTACCCAAAGATTCTCGAAAACCAATGAACCGATTGCCTTGAGGTTTTTTGTGGTTATTCTATACACCATTATCTAGTACTTGTCATAGGATTTTTTTTCTGTTACTTAGTTTTTGTTTTATAGGCAAAATAATAACTAATTTTTGGCCCAAAAATCACTATTTATGTTCAAACGTCCGCCATTTTGTGATAAATCGATATTTTCAAAATCGGCTATGACAAGTACTACATTATAGTATCTAATTTAATAATCTTTTTGGTTTTTTTTAGATGATTTTTGAAGAAACGCTAGTGGGTAACTTATTCGCAGATTTTTTTACGATGCTCCGAGGATCATACAATATCCTTGTATATTTTTGATATTTTTAAATAAATAAAATTAAACATATTTTTGAATGTATATACTTTGGGATAATTAAAACCCCAATCCGAAATTTAAAATACTTTTCCTTGAAAAAATTCACAAAAATGACCTTTTTCCGGCTCCTAGGTGTATATCTCCCATTAAAGAAGCCTCGCCATATGCGTGTACAAGCAATCGATGCGCCTCAGCTGCAGATTTTTTCAAATTAAAGACGTAAATCGAACGTTCCCGCACAGCGGGATTATTCGGCTCAAAGCTCGACATTTTCGCACGAAAAAAAATTATCTGATGCTGATACGAAATCGCTAATATTTTAAGGTTATGGTCTTGCCAGATGTCCAACCTTACGATATGACGTTTCACATCTGAAAATTTCAACCATAACCACCTGATGGGGCCATCTTTTGTCAAACGGTGGAGACTTATTTGTACTCCTAATATATATTCTCGCTTGTCATTGTTAATTGAAAATTTTCAAATAGTTATCTGTACTTCAAAAAAGAACAAATGAGTTTTTTCGGCCTATGACTTTGGATCTCGTTTCGCAATGGGCATTTTAATCCACAACTTTCCCAGTGGTTTTAACCTAGTATTTTTACATTTAGGATCAACAAACCAATGATAGGGAATGTAACTCTCTTTTAACCAAAAGAAAATTACGTATTCACAATGGGCGCAGCGTCGATGTTTACTATGCAAGTGACGTTGCGAACCGAAGCAGCATGGCGGCCAGCGTTTTCGCGCGGAAATTTGAAATGAAAAATTTAAATGCATTTTTATGGCACTCATCGATTTCATAAAATAGAAATAAGAATTCTAGTTGTTTATTACCACCAAAGGATCAAATTGAGACACCTTTTTTTTTAAGTGCGATACCCTAGTATTTATCTCCGTTCGATTACCTTCGTGATAATGAAGTTTGCATCGTTGGAGGACAACGGTCATAATTTTTTTATAATTGGCAATATTCTTGGCAGATCTCACCTGGGGCAAACTTTTCTTACGATCCTCATTGGAGACCTACAACCTGAATGCATCGAAAAAATCATCGGATAACAATAAAAATGCTTCGACATGATCTTGCGCCCCATCGCATCACATGATGTTGAAGTTTGCGTCGTTGGAATGCAGCGAATGTTTTTGTTCTTTTTCCCAAACTTCCTTCCGCGGATTTAAGCCACAAAAATCACGCAAACATTCTTTACGATTCTCATTCGGCGATTTACGACCTAAATCTGCAAAATGTGATTTTGAATATGTTGTTGAAATTCGCATCGTTGGAATGCAACGAAATTTTACTTATTTTCGTCTTTCTCCATTTTTATTGTCATTCAAAATCATGTCTGATCGATTTAGGTTGTGGGTCTCTAATAATAATCTTTAAAAAAAAATTGAGTAGTTTCAGCAGTACTTTTGATTTGCCACAAAAGATAGGCAATTGTAAAAAAATCATTTTCGTTGCGTTCCAACGTCGCAAACTTCAACACCACAATGAAAGTCATAAATTGAAAAGAATTTTCATTGCATTCCAACGATGCAAACTTCAACATAATTTTTGACAACGATGCGAACTTCAACATCATTTCACACGCGAAAGAAAATTTGACCGAAGCGTTGCCCAATCAATCGTGAATCGTTCGTGTATCTCGGAAGTTGAAATTTTCCGCCCGTACAGCTGGTTTGGCCGACAAGATGACTGTGTATACAACGTACTATGGCTAGCTATTAGATATCGAAGAGAACAATACCACGAGTACACAGATGCGACGCGTTCAAACTCGCGAGTATTGTGGCTTCCAGTACTTCCGCCGGCCGGAGAGTTGTGCCGTTGAATGAAACGCGAGAGGCTATCCAGGCCGACGCGTCTCCTCCGCAGGCCCACGGGGTCTCGATAGAGCGCGTCTGGTCACTACTGGCCGCTACTACTGTTCCACTGTGTTTCTGCGGTGCTCTTCCCTTTACCGCAATCGTACTCCCTCGCGCTTCCGATTCTCCCCTATCCCACCTCACCCTCGCCCATACTCGCCGTCTCTTTCGCTATCGTATCACGGATATGTCTATCGGTGGACCATTGCGGTTGCTTACTACTTCGAAACATTGCCGTCATTTGGCCACCGCATCTACTGCCTGCCGCGTTCGTTGGTCAATGAAATCTCCTACAGTCTCGAACACCGCTGTACGCGTGTAATTGTGCGGTTTTCATATTCGTGCAATCGTACACCGGCGTTCTTTATTTTTTTTTTTCTACTATGGGTATACAGGGGAACTCGGGGCAAGACGAATACGAACGAATCTAATTTTTGGTAAAGTTTACCATCGTTTCAGTTCATTTGAGTTGCTGATATTGATTCGAGACAGGTAGGTAAACACAATGAAAGTACTAATTATTAATATAATAAGAACGGTTTGTCAGAAATTTTCAAGGTTATTGCGTGATTTTTTATTTATTTTATCAATATTTTTATTTATTTTATCAATAAATATTATCAATATTTTACAACATACCACTATGTACGTTAGAAAGGGTGAAACGAAACTAGTTAAGCCTTTGGTTCCTTTAACCGGTGTTTCTACCAGGGGAAGAAAAAGAACTTACAAATGATTAAAATGATATGGAAGCAAGATTACTCGGACTAAATACTACAGAACTTAGACGATTAGCTTATCAAATTGCTGGTATTGAGAATGCAACCACTTTTATATGCGAAAGATGCCAATAATTCGTGTCCCGTCATTCTCCCAGCGCTGTTTCATCTTGTCCCGCATACGGGGTACGACGGGAAAAATAAAGATTTGAGAAAAAATATGTATTGTATGGTAACAATCAGAAGGACTGATTTTTTGCTTCCAAAATTAAAAGAATAATTGAAGTTGACTGACTTGCATATGTATTGTTTCATTTCAACAAGACCTTAGCGTTACATCTTGCCCCGAGTTCCTATGTGTATGTGCGTACATATCGGGAAAGCTGGGTTTGAGGATATTGGGCTTCGAGGATAGCCATTGTTATGTCACGATGAACTTGCGATTTGTTGTAATCCACTGAAGTTGTGAATTCCAGAGCGTTTATGATACGACAAATTCAAGATGAGACGGTGGCATCGAAATAAATCAATGACAACTCGTTCCGTGTAAATTCATAAGGATCCAAGACTTTAATGGTAAACTTGAAACTTAATAAATAATACAGTTGTTGGTGTGTAATATGAAAAATGTGAAATGACTTTGCTTTGATGTGTAAATGTAAGATATGGTTGACTCGGCAACCATTCGATTTTGTTGAGAGTTGTTCGCGTTGAGTTCGAGTGTTGCACTGTCTGGTATTTTTCAGCAATAGACAATTCTTGAATTTGCCCCCCTTTTTCCAAAGTTTGAAGGAGACGCCCATCGAAATCGGCCATCCTCATTGGATCTTTAAATTTCTGGAAGAATTCACCTATTGAGTGGTGGTTCATTTAAGGGTTAACACCCTCCACAGGTATTGGCGAGTCTTAGCGAGAAAAAAACTGCAATAAAATGTTGGCGAGTCAAAACTGACCGCTAATAACCCTTCGTCGGCGCCACTGGCCGAGAGACTGGCGGATCCTTTCGGATAACAAACCATCTGGTCGCCAGACAAATCCACGTATTTTCCCGGCTCCAAATGAGTTTTTTAAATTCTAAAGATCAGAAAGCATACGGGTATACTAAATTGTACGATTCTTTGAGGATACGCGATATTTCGAGTAATACAAAAACAGCTAGACCTTTCTTTTATATAGGTTTGGAAATGTTTGTGTGCCTAAGTACCTATCGGCTATTGTGTATATGAGTATTTTGTTGTGTTATATGTGCTTCAACCAGGCAGCCTCTCATGCGACGCTCCAGCCGTACATCGCCGTACTCAACAATATACAGTCTTCGACGTCATGGGAATATGCTTCGAATCAATGCCTGTGGAAAAATTGTCGTAAGAACCAATGGGATTCCCATAGTTGTCCCTGCTTCCTGATAGGGATCCAATGCGGTGAGCTGTTGGATCCCTATACTAAACGGTGTTGAAGTTTGCATCGTCGAAATGCAACGATAATTCTTTTTATATCGTTATTAGCATTATTATCCAGTCATATTTTGCAACTTAGGTTGTAGATTGCTACACAGGTTTTCGAAAAAATGTTTGGACGATTTTCGTAGCTAAAATCTGGCAAAGGAGATTGGGGGGGGGGGGATTAATTTTCATTGCATTCTAACGATGCAAACTACAACGTCATTATACTAAAACGTCACGCTCGTACATTGGGTTCTAATCGGGATTCTTCTTTGGAATACCATGTACGATTCCAATTTGAATCCTAAAGGATTGCCACATTATCGAACAGAATCCAATATGATTCTTGATGGATTCCATCCGTGAACAAGTATGTAGGGATACAAACTTAGTGAATCCTAAAAAATATCTGAAAAATCGATTGGACTGACATCACTGAAAGTTCACTTTAGTTATCGTTTGTTATTTGTTTTACTGTACTTTGACATAACATCACCACACACGTACACACTCACGAAGAGTGCCGGGTTTTTACTCGTGCCTTTTCACATGTTTTCGATTCAAACGTCGTAAGAATTCTCAAACGGCGGTCATGGGGTATCAGTGCAGAATCCAATTGGATCCCAATGAGGACTCCCTGTGTGCAGGGTCCCTAACAAATCCCTATGGAGATTTGGGTGCATCTTGGGACTCCCCAACAAATTTGTGCACGGAATCACGGAAAGAAATTTTTTTAGTATTCAAAATACTTTTGAAACTGTATATGTTTGTTGAGGTAGGCTGGGTATAGGGGACTGAGTTAGCTGGATATCACACGAAACTAACGCTACCCCCACTTCACTGCCACTGTGTTGTCGTAGAGTGGGGGGCGTCATGCTGAATGCCTGTGATCGGTTGAAAAATGCCCTCTCCCCACCCAATTCTAACCTTGTTATTGATTTCGAAATTATATCACCTCAATGTATCAATAGTTTTTGGAAAATAATAAAAACCAATTCATATTATTTACATGTTTTTTACCCGAAAAGTCTCATTACATTTTCAATGCCATGGAATAATTGCAAATTGTGTAATATCTGTAGATTTTTAGGGGATCCAACAAATTCTTGTTGAGAATTCCATATAAAAAATTCATAAATGTCGTTCCTCATTGCCTTCTTTATATTTTAATGAAGAATAATATTTTATAATAAATCATTTATTCAATTTCTCTATTTTCATCATTGTCCAAAGCCTTTTTTGGGAGTTGAGGTCATCAATCTCTAATAAGAATACGTGCCAGGGATTTTCGTAGCCTTAATAGGCAAAAAAATGGAGCTTTCGGTTTTAATTAAAAAAAAAGGACGTATCGTTTAGTTTTTGAAAAACTGAATCAGAGGGTTAGTTGTAAACCAATAAAAAGATTGTGACAGACGTGTTACATTGTCGTAACATTCCTTCATGATGCGAATGCTTTAAAGCAGTTCTTCTACTTATTGTAGCGCAAAGCCTTCGTTGTTGATATCAATTTCGTTATCGTTTTGATATATTTTTTCGATTTCCGCAGACTTTACAAACACTCGAATCTTGCAATCTCGCGATAAGTGAACTTCGAACACATTTTGATCTTACTAACGTTATCTAGTTTGCATGAATTGCACTGAACAAACCACATTGAACAATGTGACGTAGCCGTCACATTGATTTGGAAAAAGATTAAATGCCAATATCGGATTTTGCGAGGACTTTAATGGTTTGTTACAGGACTGTCACGCGGTGATATCGAGGCTTCGAAATAATTAATTTCCGTTGTATTCCACCGACGCAAGCTTCGGCGTAATAACATTTACGTGTGTATTCAGAGGACACTCTCGTTCTCAAAATCGACAATACGTTTTGAAAAATGTTTGAAAAAGTTCACGTGAATAGAACGGGTTTAAAATGACCCATTCGTAAATAAATAATAGTCGGTGGTATTATCACAACGGAGCATTATTCTCATGCACATCGTGGAACATATATTTGAGTATAATCTTCAACCGTCTAATACACATTGTATAATCTGTGTAAAATATGATAATACCCGGATTATACTTTTTATGCGCATGCCGGTTTATATGCTTATAATTAATTTCGTTTCGAGCCCCTGTCCAACTTAAAGTATACCATAAAATATGAGTAATGTGGGAGAAACGATTGTACTAAAAAAAAATTCACGCCCTTTAGTACAGTCGTGCTGTATATTGAAATCGGAAAACATTAGAAGAAGGGTAGTTTTTTGACTGGTGATTTTGTAGGTGCCGCGGGTGCTAAATCCTAGTTTGCCGAAAAATCGGGGTGCAGGGTTTTTCAGGGGATGAAGGGGGATGGGAGTGTATTAATGCCAAAGTGCAACCCCTATGAGGTTGGATCGGGAGACAAAATGTTCAGAAAAATACGGGCTTTATTTTTGTGCACAGCGCCGAAGTCGAGGAAGTTCATTTTGGGGGTGAAAAAGTGGGGTGAGATATCGAAAAATCTGTTTTAACCCAAACAAACTCTTTAAGAAAAATTCATACAATTTTTGTTTAAATGGGAACGTTGTAACTCTTGAGAAGACGCGTCGATCGAGTATTTGATCATCCCTCTCCGATAATATCTTCAGCCCCAAAAAATTGTTGAATCATTAAAAAATTGTTTATTGAATAACTTACAAACAATCGATTTTATGGGATGGTTTAAATATACGAAATGTGGAGAATTATTTTCTATGGACCACCCTTGAATTTTGCTTTTTGCAACCCCTCTCGGAGATTGAGGATTCAAAATGAAATTCTGGGAAAACTGTTGACCGAAAATAAAGAGATAAGACTATTGCGCTGTTGACAAAAATGGAGCTGAGGGTTCAAGCTACAAATTGTTTCACGGCGGCGAATACGTGCGGTCAATAGTTTTCCCAGAATTTCATTTTTAATTTTCAACCCCCGGGAGGGGTTGGAAAAAGCAAGATTAAAGGGTGGTCCATATAAACAAAAATATAGAGAAAATTATTCACTACATTTCGTACATTTAAACCACACCAGAAAAATTGATTGTTTTTGAGTTATTAAATAAACAATTTTTTTTTTATATTTCAACAATTTTTCAAGGGTGAAGATATTATTGGAGAGTGATGATCAAATACTCGATCGACGTGTCTTTTCAAGGGCGACAACGTTCCCATTTGAACAAAAAGTTCACGAATTTATCCTAAAGAGTTATGGAATTAAAATTGATTTTTCAAAATTTCACGCCACTTCCCCCAAAATGAACTACCACGATTTCGGCGCTGGTGACAAAACTAAAGCCTGAATTTTTTTGAACATTTTCATCGCCTCATTCTCATGCCCCTTCATCGCCTGAAAAATAACCCTGCACGCCGACTTTTAGGCAAACTTGGATTTAGCACCCGCGGCACCTTCAGAATCACCTGTCAAAAAACTGGCCTCATAATTTTTGCCGATTATGGGGTTTTTAAACCACAGCACGACTGTACGATTTACTCCAATAACATTCAAGAGTTTCCTCTACCATATCATGTTCAAGTTTCCCGATCTAATCGTATCGCAGCTCTATTGAAATTGCCAATGCCTCCCGCGTTATACAATACTCGTATATATTTTATTGACCGGCCAGGCCGACAGGCATCAAGTGGTCGACTCACGTTTCCCAACCGCTGCAAACGGAAGAAGGAGAGAGAGGGAGAGAGAGAGAGAGAGAGAGAGAGAGAGAGAGAGAGAGAGAGAGAGAGAGAGAGAAAGCTCCAAATAGAAATGCATGACGACTTTTCCTCGCCCCCACACACCACGCCATTTCCAGCGGCAAATCTCCCTTCGCTTCATTCGGAAATTTCCTCGAGGGACGCGTCAGGGCGAGGGCCGCGAGAAAAAGTTGGGTGCATCTTCGAATCGCCGTGAAGTTTTTAGCGTACGTGTTCGTTTTATTTTTCCAATTCATAGCGAGCTTTCCAACAAATAGCTGCAAAAACTCGGGAGCCCTTCGGACCTCTCGCTTACTCACGGGTGGGCACTTCACTGAAGAAAATAAATTCTGCGGGCAATATTGACTCGAAAAATTGACCCAGTTACGGCGCGAGACTGTGACGGAGTACGAACGACGCGAGAGGGCAAATGAATCCTGAGAAAAGCTCGATATAGATATCAATGGGGAGAAGGTTATTTTGAAGACATCCGACCTGGAGGACCATCTTCACAGTAGCTTAGTGTCCCCAAAGGCAACATTACGAAAATACAACCTGTTCGAAATTTACCTGCCTCATATACAAGGTGTTTGGCGCATGGACTGACATAATTTTTTGGAGGATTGGAGGGGGGGTCATCTGCTACTTTTTTCACCCTTAGACCCTATGTCCCGAGTGTCACGGTTTTTTTGGAATTTAAAATTGGACTATTATAGCTAGAGTTATGATTCCGGCCAGGTCGAGAAAAGTCGTTTCGCGAAAAAGGCTCTTAAAAGTAACCTGGTAAATCTTCAATACTTTGACTTTAATTTTTTTTCACTTATTCTTGAATAAGTATATTTTAACATAATGCAAAAAAAATGTATTTTTTACCCCTCACAGTGATGTGCCGCCTTGAAGATTCAAAAGACGATTTATTTCTCCCTCACTGGCAAGAAACATCACTTAAGGTATTCCTTTCACGAAACCGAATATTTGACAATTAACTGATTTTCGTCTGTAATCAACTAAAAATACATCCCGGTATACTGGTAAAGTTCCAAGCCAGGTTACCGAACTTTTAACGAATTTTTACGACTCTGAAAATCCTTTCTCGCCGTTCTTTAAAATGTCATTTCCCTCCTTAAAAACATTTTTCCGCAGATTAAAAAAAATACGGGTCTAATAGTTTTCGATGCTTTATCACATATATGAGTTTCAACAAAAACGAAGGCTTAAGGGAGACTTTGTCCTTGAAATCGGCGGGAGATGTTAGCGGCTCAACATGAGCAGCTCGAAGAAGAGGAGGGAGCCTCTATGGACAGGCATTGCCAATTAGCGGTAATTATAAACACATTTGTGTAAACACATTACAAAACTTTAAAGGCGTTTTTCTCGAAAACACGTTTTTAAAAATGGCTGACATTCTCCTGACCGCTGTAATTAACATATCGACCTGAAATTTGGAGAGCATATTCAGAAAATATGTCTTCACGGAATGACAGATCGTTTTTTCGATAGATACATTTTTGCATTTATTATTTATCTTTTTATGCGAAAAAAAAACGCGAAAATTCGATTTTTTTTTACATTGCCGCCATTTTCCGAAATTTGTACTAAACGAAAAACGCATCCGTCATTCCATGACCAAAGGGTCACAGATTGATAATATGCTTTGAATTTGTGTTTCAGATCAACAAAGAGGGGGCAGTGATGTCAGCCGTTTACCTCCCGCGATTTGAGGACCTGTTTTCGCGGAGCTGCAACGGCCGCCATTCTGGTTTTTTTTTTTCAAAAAAAAAAAATTTGTAACGTTCTGTATATCATGAATAAAAGCAAGAAAAAAACCGCACTCAAAAAGCTTTACTCGTTTCCTTTAAAAAAAATAAAATGTAAACACCTGAAATATGGCACTCCAAGGACAAAGTCTCCGTTAAGTGATGTTCCTTGTGGGTATCGCTCCATCTTCCAGACATATACACGTCGTCCTATTCAAAGTGCAGGGCTCAAATGAATCGCGATGAAGAAGTCGTGGGTCAATTATTCCCTCCGGAAGATATTCAGCCTCGGGGAAGACATTCAACAATTTTTGTTCTCGTAAATTGTCCCTGCAACTACGCGATCTCATTCAGTGAAATGTACCTCGATGAATATCAATATTCTAATTATACTGTCCACAAACAATGCTCGGTAGTTTTTTTTTCGTAACCACATCATTTTTAGCGTGGTCCAATTAATTTTCATTCGTTATTCATTCCGTTGGTGGGTGGTTTACATAATTCATCATTATTATGACGAAGTGACTTGAGCGAATTAACGCGATGATAGCGTGCCAAGCAAAAAAGGGCTTCGTACTACAGAGCATTACTCATGAATGCGCCCTCCGTGCAAAAAAAAGAACACTAAAAGCATAATCGACTATCCTATATATATTGACATCTTTTATGTGCCCTTATCCGGTGGGGGGGTACCGGCGCCTCTTAATCCCTCGACAGCTTCATTCCAAGGATAAAGCGATCAGCCAAGTTCGTTGGGAAGTTGAACTATTAGAGAAAGCGAGAAATCGTAGAGTGGGGCGGGGGAAGAGGGTGGAGGAGGGTGAGGGTATTGTTTAAAAAAGCAATAGGAAAGTTTCGTTCATTAGCCACGAGATGCTGATGCGGGGAAGTGCGGGAGGCCCGGCGAGACAGTGTACGAGCAATAATAGAGACCGCAAGAGGGGGAGGGGGTGGAGAGATTATATACAATAGGAAGAAGCTGGATGGAAGGTGAAGGTACTATGAAAATTATTGGATGTAGTTTCCAGCGTTTTCATTCCTTTTTGGTCTCTTCTTTGTGAACCGGGCGATACCATCGCTAAATCCCTCCATGGATTAAGCGAGAGACCAGAATCAAACGTTGTACCAATTGTCACCACGAACAAAGCCACCGACGGGGGCAATTTGAAATCTCTAATTTGAGATGAAAAAAATTCAGCGGGGTATCTCTCCCTGGAAGCGCAATTTGAAGGGCCAGAATGATGATTTTTTTTTCTAGTAACACATTGGTTGGAAGAAATTATTTCCCAGCATGTTGTACACATGTTTGTGATTACAATGTAATTTTTTCGGAAAAAAATCTTTCATAGGGTTCGTGGTGCTGCAGTTGGCGTTGCAGTCCTCCAGCGGCGAGGCTCGAAACGGCGGGATCTCTACCAGGCTCAAATGTAATTCGAAACGAAAATAAACAAAAAATTCTTCAAATATATCCAACTGGCTATGAGTTCACGATCCACTTTTCGAAATTTCGAAAAATACGAAAAATGACAGCTTCTTCAAAGAAAACCTCACTTTTCTCTTGAAAAACAGCATACTGAAGTCATTGTTATTAAAAAATGGTTCGTCCAATTAAAAAATGCGATCGTAAACCGAAAATCACTGCTGTTTGAACGCTAACTGGGCAAATTCAAGTCAATGGTGTGAAAGTTACTCAAGATATCGATCCGCCGTGTCAAGATATGTAGTTTCGAGATAATCGCGTTCAAACTCGACGGATCGCGGTAAACCAGACGCACACTGTTCCACTGAAGTAGGTGTAACTTCGTCAATTTTTAGAATTTCAGGGTCCGGTTTAGACGCTGAAAAAAGGCTATTTTCATGCATTTTTTTCATAGGTTTATCTTATAGATATTGATATAAAAGTTTTTACACTTAATAAATAGACTTCCGAAATACATTTTAAAAAATTTCATGTATTTATGTAACCCAAACAATTTTTAAACGCGGTTTTCTCGAAACAACGTTCTACGACGGCTTGTTGATAAAATCTTCGAAACTACTGAACCGATTCATATGAAATTTCAACCACATATTCTTTACAACTACACTAGCTATAGCGCATATCAAGATTTTTTTAAATTTTGATATATACTATTTTTTTGCCAAAAACGATGAAAAAAACACGTTTTTTTTGTTTTTTTTTATGTCCGCCATTTTGTTATTTTTGCATATATTAAAAGCCGTATGATACGCGCTGTAGCCCTTAACATATTGAATCTGAAACCGTTTGTTTTTTTTTGTTTCGCATGATCCATCTCCGAGGTTTCATCAACAGCGCAGACCCACCATTTTTTGGGACATTTTTTCAACTACCATTTTCGTCTGTATATAGTGACTTAAAAAAATTATTTTTTTTTTCAATGTATTTCGATACTGCGTTTATTAAGTGTAACATCTTTTATACCATTATCTATAATATAAACCTATCAAAAAAAATCACGAAAATAGCCTTTTTTAGCGACTAAAGTGAGAAGATCCCTCAAAATATTCTCGAAAGTTCACACTATAACAATATACAAAAAAAAAAAACGATATTCTGAAGTTTCCACAGAGGGATAGCCCCTTGACCGTATATAATGGATGTACTTTGAGAATCTTCGATCGGAATAGAAAGTTACAGATGCAGGCGAAAAAACGGTGCAAATGTCCGGAGTAGTATTTCGAAGAATAACGATAAGCTTCATTGCACTGAATGTTTCATTCTCCGCGACTTTTTTCAATAAGGTTGGAGGTTGCATCGTTGGAATGCATTGGAAATTGACATTTTTAAATCCCTTTAATTTATTTTGGCATATTTCGTCTAAAAAAATCCCGCATTAATTTTGTAATAAATCATCAAAGAAAGATCTTGTACGATAAGTAATAGAAATAAGGAAATCAACATGTAAAAACGAACTTTCGTTGCGCTCCGATGCATACTTCAATACCATTTCTTTTTCTTCGGTTGGACGAATATTTTTTGTTATTTTGATTCGATTTTTGTACTCGCGTGTCATCTTTTGAGAAATGACAATGAGAATTCTTTTTTGAAGGATCTCACAGTGGACGACATTTACCTCTGACTTGCGTCTGGAAAACATTCTCGAAATTTTTTTGCCGCAATGTTATTTAGCTTTCTGAACAAGGGGACTTGGTTTTCTTACACGGAAAAAACAGGGGCTTCGACGTTTATAATTAATACTATGCTTTTCTAAAAAAAATATCATTAAATATCAAAAAGTATTGAATGGAAAATAAAAATTGTAATTATGGCATAGTAATAATAAAGAAATTTAAATTTTAACCTGCGATATGGCACGTAAACTGAATAATACATTTTATTCGGCATATTGTGAGTTTTCGAAGTATTCAGAAAATATTTTGAACAATTAGTTTCCAGTATTCTACAAAAAGTACGGCATAAAGCGTCACATTTTACTAATAACTTCGTCATATTTTTCGCTATACGCCGAAGATTTATTCTATGCGTATAGTGAAATCTATACATACACGAAGATTCATGCTATACGTATAGTAAAATCGCTATGAAAATATAGCGTGTAACAAAGGTTGGTATTTTACAAAAAGTCCTATACAGCATATAGGACTCGCGCCTATGCGAGAATATCATCAAATGTAATATGCACGCATCATTTTTACTATACGGTGTGAGAATCATTTTTACACTTTTATAACAAGTCTTGAAATTCCGAACTGGCAGTAAACTGCTACACTTTTCTAGCACTGTGAATATTAGAATTCTGGCAACCAGAGTTAGAGTATGAGGCCGTACTTTTTTCCGTGTACTGATTCAAAGTCCGCCAGCTTATTACGTGCTGAACTACATGCTACGGTCGCAGCAATAATCATTAGTCGCGTGACCCGTTACGTTGAATGTTCCGTTTCAGGCGATGTAAGCGATTTCCGTATTTCCGCGTGTGTCGATACACTACGAGCGTGATTCGGAAAAAGAAATCAACGCACGCTTATTACATGGTCACCTTTGATCGTTCATCGTTCGGATAATGTTTGCGATCAAGGGGAATTGGAAATTCAATATAATGAATATGTGGTTGAGGGCAAAATTGTGGAAATATCAGTTTGTACTGGAGCAGTATTAATTACTTCGTTACTTCACCAATAATTCGTCATTAATGAGAAATAGAATAGTCCAACTGTTATTAATTGACTTGCTAATAGCCTCGACGGTGCAAATACAACGCGAGGCTGAATCGGGGAATTACTATCGAAGTATCACACATGAAAGCTCATGGATTGATTCGAAGCAAATCTAGCGAACTTTTGCTTCAAACGTTCAAGGGCGCTGCGAAAGGTTGAAATTTCGAAAATATGATTTTTTGTATTTTTGTATTTTTTAAGTTATATATATATATATATATATATATATATATATATATATATATATATATACACAATATAGCTAGATTCATATATATAATATATTTATATTTATATATATATGATTGTATATTTTTTGTGTAGTTTTATAGCCTAGGGTCTTAACTTCGATTTGCAACAGAGATTTTGTTGAAGTTCCAAAAATTGACCGAGTTATGACGAATTTTTTCAAGGGTCAGATCGCCCACTGCGCTGCGATATACACTTTTTTCTTTTGCGGTTTTCTCGAAACTATTTATTCGTCCGATTCGCTTCAATTTCTACAGAGTATAGTTTATAACATTTTCTATCGTATGACTGGATGATTTTTTGAATATGTTTATCCATTTTCTAATAACGACCGATTCAATTGTTTCTTTTTGGTCGACGGTCAAACATTTTTTTTACAGCTGCCATTTTCGTAATTTTCCAATTTTCGAAAAAGTACCCAGCCACACAAAAGTTTTATTGTTATTCCAAAATCATATTTTTTATTTTTCATTTGAGATTATCCGAGTTGTTGAACCCACCTACACTGTTTGGCCATGGAGCAGCGGCAGCAATTTGTTTAGATAATAACTTAATTGTTTATCACTGTTTTTCAATGAAAAAAAAACTTAAATGTGGCAGGACTATGTATTGATTGTCTGTAAAATCCTGACCTCGACCTCCCAATAGTCTCGCCGAAAAAAAAAGTTGACTATCGACCTGTTCTTTGGGCTCCAAGCTTATGCAGTCCCGTCGAAGCTGCAGGCATCAGGAGCTTACAGAGGCTCTCTCAAATCTCACAACGCCGAAATTCACGACGCACCGAATTTTCAGCTCGGAAAATATTTTCGAGGCTTATTTGATAAAAAAAAAATCTCTGGTTTATTCATTTTTTTCACCGAATAGCACGGTCTTCCTGATGGCAATGTGGCGGAATACTTTTGGTCCTTTACGAGCCGGGTTGTACGCGTTTTTCCTCGATATATGAGATTGTCATTGACTGACGCCGTTGAATGTTGAAGGGAAGCTTTTAATCACTGTCATTGGCTTCGATATATATAAATCGATTGGCGCGTTTGTACGCTCGTCTCCTTTGGCGAGTCATCCAAAGCGAAACGGGCTGTGACACAAAAACGTACAAAAAAGAAGCCATTGCGTCAAAAGTCAAAAGCTTCTAACAAATTGACACAACTGAAGCTTTACCGGGGCTCGTGTACTCGCAACAAAAATCATAATCACAAAAAACTAGACGGACATTTTTTTCCAGAGTCGCGCTGCATCGCTCGTATCAAAAGAGGCAATGGAAACTTTTTTCCCCCCATTATCGCAAATACTCACATAAATTTGTCCACGTGAGTCAAACATCATTATACGAGAAACAATGCGAAAAACAAAAATGTTTCGCATAGAAGCAATTCACGGTTGGGTTGAAACGGCAGGAAAAAAAAACAAAAGGGGAAAAAAAATATCTGGTTTTTCTATCAATTTCGTTGAATTGCCTAGTGTGTATTCGCTTTGGTCGGATGGACGCGCACACCGTTCGGCATATAATGGAGGTACGTGTCAGTTTGTGCGTGAATGCAAACTCGTTCGTGCGAGTGACACGCCTGCTGGAATTAATTACTGGAGTGCTCCAGCTTCTCGACTCTACTCGAACTCGATGGTCCTTCACTCGGCCCGTCCTTGCACATTCGGCCGGAATAAAATTTTAAACAAATAAATAAATAAATGCATAAATCTTTTCAATGTTCGAAATAGTGCTGAGCCTGAGTGAACGAGCGTTTCGCCTGATAGTGGCGCTTAATAAAACGGCTCCGAGCACCAACCTCGATGCATTACGCGGCCAACATGATTTATAATCCCTTGTCGACACAGTTTTTTTTTCCACGGTCCTTTCGCTGGACTGATACACGAAGCTACACGTGCATCGAATAATACTGGAGAAAATCAATGAACAGCTGAATTTTTTTCAGTTCATTCCCTAAAAATTGTGGTGTAGAAATTTGCATCGTTGGAATGCAACGTAAAGTCTTCTTTATTTGTTCATTTCTTTAATTTTATTAGCGTAAAGCCACCAAAGAGTACGCGCTTTATAAACTTTTATTTCTAGAAAAACCAATTTTGATAATACACTTTGTACTTCTTATTTAAATTAAACTTTGGCCATTTAGGAACATTATTTTAAAAATAAATTTAAATATAAATCTTAAGTACATTCTCGAGAAATATTCGAAAAAAAACGCTTAAACGTGACAAGTTTAAGCAAATTAATCGCAAACCTTACGGAACGTGTTTAAGGGAGACTTTGTCCTTGAAATCGGCGGGAGATGTTAGCGGCTCAACATGAGCAGCTAGAAGAAGAGGAGGGATGCCTCTATGGACCAGGCATTGCCGATTAGCGGTAATTATAAACACATTTGTGTAAACACATTGCAAAACTTTAAACGCGTTTTTCTCGAAAACACGTTATTAAAAATGGCTGACATTCTCCTGACCGCTGTAATTAACATATCGACCTGAAATTTGGAGAGCATACACAAAAAATATGTCTTCACGGAATGACGGATCGTTTTTTCGATAGATACATTTTTGCATTTATTATTTATCTTTTTATGCGAAAAAAAACGCGAAAATTCGATTTTTTTTAAATTGCCGCCATTTTTCGAAATTTGTACTAAACGAAAAACCCATCCGTCATTCCATGACCAAAGGGTCACAGATTGATAATATGCTTTGAATTTGTGTTTCAGATCAACAAAGAGGGGGCAGTGATGTCAGCCGTTTACCTCCCGCGATTTGAGGACCTGTTTTCGCGGAGCTGCAACGGCCGCCATTTTGGTTTTTTTTTTCAAACAACATTTTTTTTAACGTTCTGTATATCATGAATAAAAGCAAGAAAAAAACCGCACTCAAAAAGCTTTACTCGTTTCCTTTAAAAAAAATAAAATGTAAACACCTGAAATATGGCACTCCAAGGACAAAGTCTCCGTTAAAATTGTTGAAAAATAAGATCAAACACATCGAAAATCTATTATTAGTCATAAAATTGGAAATAAATACCTTAACAAAGCGAATGTCACGTCCATCACTTTGACATGACATTCGCCACTGACAGGTTAGGTGGTGTTGCAAACACAAGAAAAAATAAAACAATGAAAAGCACTGCGTACTCTTTGGTGGCTCCAACATACTATCTAAACCCTCTTTTTCCAAGTTTTGGTTATGGAACTCCAATAAGGATCTTCAAAAATGTCAGAGCGATTTTTGTAGCCTGAATGGGGCAAAAAATTGGGCAATACGGGAAAAAAATCCGTTGCATCCCAACGATGTGAACTTCGATGCCATCAGGAATTAACAGTACGGTCGTGGTGTATATTGCAATCGGAAAAAAATAGGAGAAGGCTAGTTTTTTGAGAAGTAGTTTTGTAGGTGCCGCGAGTGCTAAATCCAAGTATGCCTAAAAAACGGGGTGTAGGTTTTTTTCAGGGGATGAAGGGGGATGGGGTCGATTAATGCCAAACTACAACCCCCACGAGGTTGGCGCCGGGAGACAAAATGTTCAGAAAAATCCGGGCTTTATTTTTGTCCACAGCGCCGAAGTCGTGGAAGTTCATTTTGGGGGTGAAAAAGTGAGGTGAAATTTTGCAAAATCAGTTTTTATTTGATAACTATTTAGAAAAAATGCATGCAATTTTTGTTCAAATGGGAACGTTGTATCATCCCTCTCCGGAAGTGACTTCACGCCGCAAAAAATTGTTGAAGTATCAAAAAAAAATTGTTCATTGAATAACTCAAAAGCAATCGATTTTTCGGGGATGGTGTAAACGTACGAAATGTAGAGAATAATTTTCTCTATAGTTTCTCTTCTATGGATCACCCTTGAATTTAGCATTTTCCAACCCCTCCCGGGCGTTGAAAATTGAAAATTAAAGTCTAAGAAAACTATTGACCCAAAATAAAGAGGTACGAGTTTGGCGCTGTCGAAAAAAATGTAGCTGAGGGTTCAAGCTACAACTTGTTCCACGGCGGCGAATTCGCGCGGTCAATAGTTTTCCCAGAGTTTCATTTTAAATTTTCAACCCCCGAGAGGGATTGGGGAATCAAAATTCAAGGGTGGTCCATAGAAACGAAAAAATAGAGAAAATAATTCTCTACATTTCGTACATTTAAACCATACCCGAAAAATCGATTGTTTTTGAGTTATTCAATAAACAATCTTTTTTGGTATTTTAACAATCTTTTTGGCGGTGAAGATATTATCTGAGTATGATGATCAGATACTCGATCAATGCGTCTTTTTGAGAGCTACAACGTTCCCGTTTGAACAAAAAGTGTACGAATTTTTCCTAAAGAGTTATTTAATCAAAACTGGTTTTTCAAAATTTCACCCCACTTTCTCACCACCAAAATGAACTTCCACGGCTTTGGCACTGTGGACAAAACTAAAGCCTGGATTTTTCTGAACATTTTGTCCCACGGCGCCGACCTCGTAGGGGTTGTAGTTTGGCATCAATCCACCCCCAACCCTCTTCATCCCCTAAAAAAACCCTGCACGCCGATTTTTAGGCAAACTTGGATTAAGCATCCGCAGCATCACCTGTCGAAAAACTGGCCTCCTAATTTTTTCCCCTTCCGGGGTTTTTCACCGACAGCAAGACTGTACTATAATGATTTCATCTACTTATATTTCTTCGCGGTTCTTATTGGCTTTTTCACAAACCCGCACTTTTCACATTATTTTCCGTTACCCTTGTACACAGTATCGAGATGAAGGAGGACTCGTCGAGATGAACGAATCCGTTGTACTCTTTCGTCGTGCTGTATTTACTTTACTCTTTAGCAAGTTGTACTCATGAGTAGCGAGGCTCTCCGCCATGCGATGCTCTGACGAGATTGAACAGCTGCCGAGCATGCACGTAGGAACAGCGTGGAAGAGACGCGCCAGTGCAATCCAGAGATTGCGTGTGCGTAAGAAGTGAAATCTAATTGCGCACACGTTCGACCACTTCTGGAAATACGATGCAGCTCGTGTAGACCTCTTAAGGATCATCGCTCTTGCATTACCGGTTGTTCCGAAATCGACGATGCATATCTATCGTCGAAGCGTAACTCCATCGCAATCCCTATTCGCACATTAGCGAACGAGGACCGATTTTCTGAAATTCTGATGACGGAACGAACATCTAACGATTAAATTTTGGGCACTCGAAAAAGTTGATCGCTTTTTCAAATAAATCCATCATAATTTGTATGTTTTTTTTAATGATATTTTAACTTTTACACAGGGTTTCTCAAAATGACCTGACATTCAGATTTAGTAATAAAGATTTATTTAAAAGTACGAATATGTTTATGTCTACTCGCGTAGACTTGTGTTGACTGCTCCTTAAGGGGTCTTCTCACTTTAGACGCTAAAAAAGGCTGTTTTCATGAATTTTTTTGACAGGTTTATATTATAGATGTTGATATAAAAGTTGTTACGCTTAATGAATACACTTTCGAAATACATTTAAAAAAATATTTTTGTGTATTTACGTACGCCAATCAAACTTTAAACGCGTTTTTCTCGAAACAACGTTTTTCGACGGTTTGTTGAGAAAATCTTCGAAGCTACAAAACCGATCCTTATGGAATATTGACCACATATTATTTACAACTATAGCTATAGCGCGTATCAAGGATTTTTTTAAATGTTGACATTTACTAATTTTTTTGCAAAAAATCGGTGAAAAATAACACGGTTTTTTTTGTTTTTTCGAAAAATGTTCGCCATTTGGTTATTTTTGCATATATAAAAAATCATATGGTATGCGCTATAGCCATTAACATACTGAATCTAAAACCGTTGATTTTTTTGTTTTGGATGATCCATCTCCGAGATTTCATCAACAGCGCAGACCTACAATTTTTTTAGGTCTTTTTTTAACTGCCGTTTTCGTCTATAAATAGTGACTTAAATAAGTGAAAATTAAAAAAAAATGTATTTCGAAATTGTATTTATTAAGTGTAACAACATTTATATCAATATCTATAATATAAACGTATCAAAAAAAATCATGAAAATAGCCTTTTTCAGCGTTTAAAGTGAGAAGACCCCTTAATGAAAGGTGCTGCTGAACTGTTTCATTAAAGAACACGTAGAATTGTGTTGAAGAGCATTAAAACTAAGTTTCAAGTAAATCTATACAGATATTTATTTTACCATACAAACTCTGCTACCCCCTTTTCCCCTTAAAGATTGGATGTCCAAAAATGCTGAAATTGCATTAGTTGTGTCTAGGAGCAGTTATACAAAGTTTCAAGTAAATTTGACGTGGTTTTTCAAATTTTCCGTACAAACTTTGCCACCCTCTTTTGTCTAGGGGTTGAATTTTGAAAAAACGCTAAAATACGTGTCAATTGCGTTGAAGAGCTTCAATACTAAGTTTCAAGTAAATGTTCTGAACAGTTTTTCTTTAAATTTTACTTAACGAAAATTATGTTTTTCTACACAAACGTTTCTACCCCTTTGGGATTCCTTGAGGGTTGAATTTTTGGAAAATTCTGATATACGTGTTTCATTAATGTTATCGTAGAGTGTTTATGCAAAGTTTCAAGTAAATCCGACCAAAAAAATATTTTCCCCATACAAACGTTTACACCCTATTTCACCCTCTTAAGATTCGAATTTCGAAAAATTCTTTCTTAGTGCACCTCTATATCCTCTAATGAAAACATGTACCAAATTTGATGTTTCTATCTTTAGTAGTTTAAGAGTTTTATAAGATAAAGTACAAACATAGAGGTTATGTGCGGAACACAATATACGATAAATTGACTTTTGACGAAATTTTCAATAACACCTCGGCATAATTTCGGACTTATTTCGTTGATGCTGCGTCCAATTGCTTCCTTGATCTCCGGAATGGTCTGTGTATCATTGACATAAACTTTTCCTTTCAGAAAATCCCAAAGAAAGAGGTCCAATGGCGTGGCAGGTTTCGCCATCTTGTTGAAATAATAAGTCTTCCAGGTCCAAGCCGTTTATGACATCTATCGGATATTGTGTTCCACACATAACCTCCATGTTTGTCTCTTATATTGAAATTAAAATATTTGTACTTTTAACATAAATCATACGTTTTATTAATAAACTTAAATGTCGGGTAATTTTGAAACACCCTTTACTTCCATCTTACGGGGTGCTTTCCCTTGTACGTGCCCGCCTTATTTCATTTTTTCCCCATCATCATAATTGGTATACTACAATTAATGGATGCAAGGGAAAAAATTATAAAAGTATTGTTCCTTTTCGAAATATACCTGGAGATGTTAATTGCAGATTTATTTCTGCGAGAAATTGAAACTGATGCTACAGCGATGACATAAAGGGATTGAAACTGTTACCGTATCGATGACGCACAAAATATCGACTTGTACTACTTTTTAGTATTCCATGGGCAACTAGTAACCCTCAGAATTTCATCGTGTCTGTTGGTCTGTCAGTGCAGCGTGTCTCCTTCCTCTATTCTCGTAAGCCTTGGGATTTAAAATGTTAAATTGTTCATGGCGAAAGCATCCGGTGATTACTTTTAAACAAAATTATTGCAAATAATCCAAAATAATCAACGTCGTAAAAAAGTACAACAAAATCCGTTACTTGAAAAGTCCCTATGTGTCATATTTTCGCAGTATACGAAAAATATTCCATGTCAAATGTATCAAATGACAATCATTGGTGTTTCGAAGATAAGTAAACGGCAGTTCAATTGGCAACTCGTGAGTAATGAAGTTTCTATTCCTTTCGGACATTTCATGGTGATTGACCTAAAGGTCGGACATTTACTGATTGACCTAAATCGGACATTTCATACTGATTGACCCAAATCGGGTATTTCATACTGATTGACCTAAATCGGACATTTCCTTTAGGTCAATCAGTATGAAATGGCCGATCACCCCAAGTACGAAGTATGATACCAGCTATGTCTGGTTTTTCACTTTAACAGTTCTTGATTTTTATTTTTATTGTGAAGGTACGTCATTAGCCGTTTAGACACACATTTTCGTTCCTAAGGGGCTATACCAGTGTGACACTTTAAAAAAATCGATTTTTTTCCCCTTTCGACAGTTTATACTTTCAAGAATATGTGTTGAGTTTTTTATACTTTCAAGATTTTTATACTTTCAAGAATATGAAATGAGATTTTTTAAATTTGCTGACATTGTAACTCAAAGAGCAATTATCCGATTGACTCGAAATTTGAACGGGGTACTCTTGAATATATTTACTCTACAACGACGTAGAATATTTTTCATTGGATGAAAATTGACGATTTGGCATTGAAAAAAAACGACCATTTTATAGGTAAGAAAACAGACTTTTTTTCATAACTACGCCATTTTGTTAGATTTTGATATTTTTCAAAAATCCTACGTCATTGTACAGGAAATACCTTCCAGTTTAACGACATTTTTTCCTTTTTCGGTTTCAGCTACTCAATCGGCCGGAATCATGTCAGCAGTGGAGGAACCTTTCTTTTTGCGCCTCCGAAGGCAGCACATAAGTCGCTTGGATCTCAATATTTTTCTATGAAAAAATGATGTAATGTAGGTCAAATATAGCCAAATATATTCTTAATTTTCCGAAACATTTAATTGAGTACTTGTCTTCCAAAAAATTCCCGAAAATCGCCCAAATTTTCAGCGTTCGAACTGGTATAGCCCCTTAATCATCAGTCGAATTGCCTTTTATAGATTCAATTTCGTAAACCATGGATGAGTAATAAACTCGCTCTATTTTTGAATATGAGTTCCGCTGCGGAACTAATACAGCGCGAACAACTCGATATATTAACGAAGTGTTTGGCAAGGATGTGGCTAACGAACGCCCAGTACGTCGATAGTTCGAAAAGTTCCGATATGGCGATTTTGATCTTCGAAATGAACCACTTGGGCGACCTGAGAGCAAGGTAGATAATGATGAACTGGAAGCCGCAGTGGAAGCGGATACATCCCAAACTACGTGTAAATTAGCGGCAAGGTTTAACGTTACTATTCCAACAATATTTCAATCTATATAAACCAAATAGGTAAGGTTAAAAAGAGGGAAATCGAACATTTGATCCCTTTTCTAAATGAATATTGAAGTAAGCTACCGAGCTTATAAATAAACCCATTCTTTTTCCATTTCGCCAAAAAAAAAAATGTTCCTCAATCGTTTTGCCCTTGGATAATTAATCAGAGACACGAGACAATCGTCTATACGATATGCAGCCCAAGGAATTCGTTATCGCGAGCCGCGTTTCAGCTGGAAGTAGATAAGACATTTTTTTCACAAACTTCATAAAAGATTTGGGTTCAACTCAAAGAGCCTTGTGTTCACCAATGACACGACAGGATCAGGTATCCCAAGTAGTACGACCTCGCCGAGTCCTGCAGCCTTGTAATGCATCTTTCAAACGCAACGCGTGGGTGGTTTGACACGAGAACTTGGAAGTTGTGCGGGCGAGTCTACGCCAACCCCGTTATCCGTCGCCACTTCGTTTCCGAAGTTGAGAGGGTGCTAAAAGTTTCGCCGGAAGGACTTCGCGAAGGCGTTTAGCAAGTGGCGAACTTGGTAGCGGACGCACTTGCCCGGTTGAAATTCGGGTGCCGTCATCGACGTCACCGTCGTCGTTAAAGACGCGACTGTTCCGCATGGTGTAGCATTGAACCCTTTCGGGCGCGAGCTAGCCATGGCTAATTGGCTTTCGAATTAATTACAGCCCTGACGAATTCAGAACCGAATTATATTACGAGAAAGAGCTCCGCTGTGCGGCTTCCTCTTGCGATGTGCGTCCATCATCTCGTGTCGCTTGAATGGAGCAGTTCAGCGTCTCCGATAACCGAAAGAAACACCCCTTTCCGACTGTGTGACTGTGGTGATCTCTGCTTCTGACACTTGGACATTGGTAGATGAGAAGCAATATTGCGATGCCTGATTGGACGAAGAAAAAGACCCGCATTCATAAGTCAGCCATTGAACGAAGCTGGTGTGCAGCCTAGGATTTGCAGAGCTGCCAAAAACCCAACGCAACCTTCGTCGCAGGAATCTCCTCGCGAGTTAAGACAACACGAAGGGAGGTACCGAAGAGAAATGGAACAAAAGTGAAAAAACAGCAGGAGGCAGAAATGAAACGGCGGAGCCAGAGATGAGAAAGATGAGGAAAAAAGAACGCAGCAGATAGAACGAACGTGTAATTTCTCTCTGTTTGCTGCCCACGAAGTTGTGACCGGAGAGTAACAAGTCTTCTTGCTTCCTGTTGAAAAGCCTCGTGAGAGATGAGAACGGGGGCGCGCATACCGCTAAACGTGAGACGTACACACGTAGTTTTCTTCGTTCCGTCCGCGACAATACGCCCCACGTCGTCATTCGAAAACGGCCGCGGGAGGTAAAGAGGAAAAAGCGAGAGTCAGAGGAAGACGAAGAGAGTTTCACGCGACAAACAAACCAACGTCGGTCTTTCTGCTCTCTCGGCTATACGAGAGAAGAAAATTTGGCAGGAAGCACAACGCGGCCAGGCTTCCGTGCTATTCACATATACATCTTCCTATGTATACGTATATATGTAAGCGGGAAGTTCTCCTATCCCGAGTTGGTGGCATTGCTGCAGCACTCATCGTCCTTGTGTCGTCGTGGAGGAGGCGCGGAAGGAGTTCGAGACGAATGGCGCTTAGAAAGCTGGGCTACATTCGCGGCACGATCCGCACGACTGTATGACCGTTCTTGGGAGAAAATAGAGGGATGGAGAATTCCGCCTGCGGGGCTGCCGAGCTTTTTCGCCAATGTCTACGGGGGCGAAAACCAAGCCACACACATCGCAACTACATGCCGATTTCGGTCTTTCTCTATAAACCGTGCTCTGTTTCTCGGCCAACCGCCAAAAACGTTAACGGTGGGGGGGAAGAAGAGAAACTCGCGCAAGAACCATGACAGTTCAAAGTCGACAAAACGCTCGAGCTCACAGGCCACTGCCGAAGGCTGCTGTGGCCGTGTCTGCGGATTTACCAAGTTTTCAACCACATCCTCCGGTCGGCCTGGATGCTACTGCCGCAGAATCGAGCCAGTGGCATCCTCCCTGACTTCCGCCGAATGTCACAAAATGGTCTAATATCGCTGTGCGATGTACCGTCGTGACGTATGCCGATAACAATGTCTGCTCCGGGAGCAGGAATCGAGCAAGAAGTCTCCTATGCGTCAGCAATGAACATTGGGAAGCGGATTGTAGTTTGCAAAGTTGTGACGACCCAATGGAAGACTTTTACGATCCGGGAAAAATCAGTTGATTAGACAAACCGAGCAGAAGCGTCAATCTGCCAACAGTATCGAAGGCTGTTGAAGAAAATATTACTACCCGAACCGACATTTGCAGTCTATTCTGACCCTGCTCTCCACAGTGGTGGGAGATAAAGGTAGTAAGGTACAGGAACTTAATGTAAAATGAAATCCTACTTGACAATTTTTTTTTCTTCACTTTTAGGTGCTAAGCAGGATGTCGATATACCGTTATTGAATGCCACACGTATACGCTATTAAGCATACAGACATAGACATACAAGGCATCACATTCCGTCTACTAAAGGCATATAATATTGCATAAATTTAAAATAAATTAAAATACTCAATCGAGAGTTCTACTTCAATGATTTTTCATTAGAGTTCGGCATTTCCTGAACTTCTGAAATGATTTATTTCGAAGAAATCGGTTCGCCTACACGTGGAGTCGAACCTAAAACCTACGTGCCTATACGACAAAAATTAATTTGGTTGACACTTTGGGGCTCATAGAAGGACTTCTAGCATTGAGGCGGGAGTCTTAATTGGAAGGTCCAAAAAAACGTTTTTTTGGGAATTTTTTTAGAAGGAAATCAAACAAGTAAGCCCAGTAAACATTGAGGTATCTTATCATGCATATTTGAAATGAATAAAAAAATGCAACATGAAATAATAAATGACTGCAGATTTATCAGCCTAGTCCATGTGCATTTTGCCACTGCAGTCCCCAATCGGCAGGAAAGATGCAGTTCGTAATTATTGACTGAACCGAATAAACCAATAAAATTTTTAATTGTCATATATTTTTCTTCTGGGTGAATTAAGTAAAGGCTGAAAAAATCGGGAAATTATAACGGTTTTCAGGTTTAAAAAAAATGTGTTCAAAAACACTTTAACGTGCTATCAAAATTATTTAAAGACTTTTTCAACGACTTTATTAGTTCACTTAGAAGAGATTTTCATACTGAAGAACTTTGGTTTCATTTAATACTGAAGAACTTTGATACTGAAGGACTTTTCATACTGAAGAACTTTGGTTTCATTTAATAGGACGTTTAGTTTTTTTTTTACTATGACGGACGCCAAATTGGAAAAATCGCGAAAATGAAAACTGGAGACAACGCGCTTTAAAGTTTCCAATAGGAGGAAATATCAAATATCAAACGCTTCTCTGCTTTTGGCCCTGTATCTTCGAAAATATTTACAATTGGTCTCTGTAACTTTGTAAATATATTCTTGTATAGTTCGTCTATCGATTTAAGCAATACGAAAAAAAGCGATTTTTCGAACCTTCGAATTAAGGTAGTACGAGCGCGTAATCTTGATTTCCATAGATTTTGTTCAAATTTTAACCAGAAATTGTTCATGTCATTATGCATGTTTGAGTGGAAGTTCAGACCAGTCGACTATTTAGATTGGGAGATAATGGGTATTGAAATTGCAACTTTTAACACTGCAGGGTCTGCATTGAAATTCAGACAGAATGATTTTCCGTAAAAAATATTTGTCACCTATTATAAGAAGACATATGGCAACACCGCATCGTTCCACGTATCCAATGACGTGAGTTTGCGCGGCATATTTAAAACAATACTGCAACACAAATTGTTGTTTCGAAGTAATCTTTAATCATACAAAGTTTTTAATTACTTATGAAATAACCAACACTTTTATTTGTTAATGAAGATAACATAAACAATATAAAATATTAATATTTATAATGCAAATATTTTTTTATGACATTTTTAACTTTAGGATCACGATAATTATCTTTTACTCGAAATATTGAACAATACTGTTCTGCGGTGTTGGCATATGTCTTCTTATTATAGGGGACAAATATTTTTTTACGGAAAATTATTCTGTCTAAATTTCAATGCAGACCCTGCAGTGTTAAAAGTTGCAATCTTAAAACCAATTATCTCCCAATCTAAATAATTTGAATCTAAATTTGAACAAAATCTATAGAAAACAAGATTACGCGCTCGTACTACTTTAAGTAACCTCAAGGAAGACTTAAATGAAGTCAAAGGCCTTTAAAATAGGCCGAAAACTTCGACTTGGGTACCAAAGCTATGAAGGCAATGAATTGAAGGCAACGCTGAACTCAACTTCAGGCAACGTTACAACTGGAGCTGCAACCAGATTAGCCTCAATCAACATTGTTCAGGAAAGTGTTGAATCCACACCGGATTGTCATTCATCTAGCAATTATTTACATTGCTTTATCAACTCCAATCGATGCGATCCGAGCACCCGTAGGTAGTTGAAACATTCTTTGTCTCTCCATATTATGCAATAGTCATTACACGACGTGACATTCCATTGTGGACTGCTCAGGTGAGAGGTAAACATACGCTGCATATGGGATGCGTAGTATATTTCATGCTGGCGATAGTTCGCAGTTGCCACGAGGTCGTTATTCCTACTGCACGTGCACGTGATCAAGTGACAGCGACTTCAATCGAGAATGTACGAAGAGTCGCTAGGCTCCGGGCTGCATATGTGTCTGTGTGTCTTCGTGTTAACTGATATTCCAGCGTGCAACCTCTTCATCGCAAAATCGCGAATAGTATAAGAAAATTGTAAAGAAATAATATTGTACGGACTCACCGATAAACGCTCTCGTCGTATGACAGGAGAATCCTCAGAGGTTGACTGATGCTTCGCTTTTTTACGACGTGAGCCGGCTCGATATGAACGCCGTGGACAACCTGGGCAGAATAACAAAAGAAAACGTTCCGTTTATCGTTGACCCCGTAAATCACAAGTGAAAGAACATATAAAAATATGGAAATGCTTCGCGTTGTGTTATTGCAGCAATAACTTATACCTCCGATGAGCGACAGGTGACGCCAGCTGGTGGAAAAGTTGGCGAACATTGGTACAGTTAAATCATTTACAGCCAGTCTGGCCAAGAATAATATCATAATATAATTCCCTTTTATTTATGAATTCAACCATAGCCCGGAGCGAAAGTCTTTCCTTCATAACCTTCGGTACCATTCAATTTCCATACAACTCTCATTTGGCTAAAGCAAGACTAATACACCTCTGCAATATTGAATCAAGTATTTTTCGTCGGGAACATTTGCAACGAACCCCGATGGAATTACGTTTTTTTCGACGTCCAATCAACGTAAGCGACAGGTATGGTCGCCAAACAGTAAGTAAGTAAGCCCGAAAAGTACCAGGTGTGGGAGTGTGAAACCGGAATTTCCCTATAGATGGTGCTAGCCATCAGTTTAGGGACCGTAAGACCGCTTCTGAAGTGCCATCATCTCCCTCTAACAGCTGACGAAGCTTTTCAACACACAACAACCCAAGTTCCCTACACCGGTATATTGTTCTATAACCTTAAACATGTCGAGATTTGTGCCTACGAACTACTATTTGCGGACAGCATTGGTTTTCTGTCATCATGTGAAGAAAACTGCTGCAGAATCGCATCGAATGCTTGTCGAAGCTTACGGTGAACATGCTCTTGGTAAAACACAGTGTTTCGAGTGGTTCAACAAATTCAAAAGCGGTGATTTTGACGTGAGAAACGAAGGGCGTGGGAAACCACCGAAAAAGTTCGCAGACAACGAATTGCAAGCCTTATTGGATGAAGATGACACTCAAAGTCAACAAGAACTCACGGATCAATTGAATATGAGGCAGAAAGCCGTCTCCATTCGTTTGAAAGACCGGGCTATGGAAAAAGGCAAGACAAAGTCATTTTGCTCCATGATAATGCTCCATCACACACAGCAAAACGGGTCAGGGAAACGATCGAGGCGTTCAGTTGGGAAATACTAGCGCATGTGGCTTATTCTCCAGACTTGGATCCGTCCGGTTGTCATCTATTCGCATCAATGGGACACGCTCTCGCTAAACAACGCTTCAGTTCGTATGAAAATGTACGAAAATGGCTCGACAACTGGTTCGCTTCAAAAGAACAACTGTTTTTTTGGCGTGGCATTCATAAACTGCCGGAGAGGTGGCGAAAATGTATGAATAACAATGGAGATTATTTTGAATAAAATATTTTTTATCATTCTCAAACAACAGACGTGTAATTCTTGCAAGAAAATTCCGGTTTCACACTTCTACACCTGGTAACTAGGGAGTTACCTTTTGGGCATGATACATTTGGGGTTCGTGCTACTCTACGAGACGGCAAACAGCGCGCTTTTCATTCCCGACATGCTTGCCGTAATCGAATAACGATTCTGAAACATCACAAAGGTCGGATATCTCATCCTTATGAAATGGGAAGAGGAGACGTAATGCAGGTTGGCCGAGCTATACAGAGACATTTTCTTGTCGTCGTCATAAGACGCAAATCTCAAGAAAAACTTTGTCTTCTTCCTCCTCGTTCACTGTATGCCTCGGCTTGCATTATACGGCGGTAACGTGGAAAAAGCGCTGATAAAAAGTCTCCGCGCACCCCAATGCTTTTCTCTCTGGCGAAAGCTTTCTTCCATCCTCCCGCAACTTCTATTACGTAGTAAGAAGGCTTGTCTCGGCAAGGAGATATATATTCCCCCTCAGATAGGATTTCCCGAGCGGCAAACAAACGACGCGCTATTTTTTTTCGCGCGATCTCCGACATTTTTCATTTCGCTCTAACGTTTTGTCTCTTTTTGATTGCCGGTGCGCAACGATCGACAATCATATTGCTGCAGCGGGTTTGACATTTCGCCTTGGGGTGAACGCAGAAGCGATGTCACGTGCGGCATGTCATTGTGCCAGTATCTGGACAAGCTTGGGTAAGGTATTAAGGGGGGAGATACCTTAAGGCGAGTAAAAAATTTCCTGGTTTTCATGTTTTTATCTTAAGTAAGATTTATTTACTATTTTTGAGACTCAGGTTATGTTTCATTACTACTTTTGGCGGTTACATGGTATTTTTTTAATTGATCATTGATGGCGGCGGTATGGCACGGTCTTCTAAACTGCATTTTCAAAACTAGCGTGACGTATAGCTAAAAAACTAATCGACCGATTCTGATGAAATTTTATATGGATCGTTCTAACTTTATTGTCTAAAACATGACCATAAATGTAAGAAAAAGTTTTAAGTATTTTTTTATTGCAATTTGAAGCCATTTACTTCGGAAAATTTAGTTTTTTTTGTTCCAAAGCGTACCATTTCATCGGTTTCCAACATTTTTCACTTTTCGGTTCATATTCTGCGTTTGAGTGTTAATGAAAGAAAAATCCTCGTTGGTTTTTTTTTTTCAGATTAATCCCGTCGATGCTCACGCCATATGACATCCGCCGCAACCCGTTAATAAGACCGCGCCATACGTATTACAAATCGTTAAATAAATGTACATTTATATGCAACAACAAAATTTCTTTTCTATTCCGTAAGAGTGTACCTTTAAGCGAAAAAAAAGTTTTTATCGATCCATGCAACAGTTTTCATTCAAAAAATCATCAAAAATAGCTCATTTTTTTAGCCGTCACAGTAGAATATTCGCTTAAAGAAAGTGCCGCCGTTACTGAATGGCCAATCGGTGTAGGTGCTTCTGCCAACTAGGCTCATATCAAACAAAAAAAAAAACAAATATACTTTCAGTATAATAATCAAACTTTCGTATATCTGAATATTTTTTCGAAATTTCGAAAATTACAAATATGCCAAGCTGTGGAAAAAAGTTCCATTTTTTACGAAAAAAAAACAACTCCAATCATTCGTTATTGACGAATGGATAAACATATAAAAAATCATCCGGTCATACGATGGAAAATGTTGTAAACGATGCTCTTTTCGAATTTGAAGTGAATGGAACGAATAGATTTTGAGATACGACTTGCATCGTTTCGTAAAACAAAGTGTTCAAGAAAAAGGTGAAAAAAGTGCAAATCTTCACAAAAATTGTCTTAATTCCCTCAATTTGAAGAATTTTTACAAAATCTGTCTTGCTGATTGAGGCTCCCTGCTATGGACTTTTACTTCCGTCGATGCCATTTTTAAAAGTTGATAAATTTAAAAAAAAACACCATGTAACACCCAAAACTAGTAATAAAACATACCCTAAGCCTCAAAAAACTGGTAACGAAATCTTTCCTTTTAAAAAACAAACATGAAAATCCGAATGATTTTTCTCGCCTATAGGTATCTCCCCCCTGAAGTCCAATTTGATGACGACTGGTATGAAGAAGAACCTCAAATGAATCTAATTGGGTGAGGTTAAGGGTGAGATAACAAGGCATCAAATCAGTTATGCAGTATTCCTTAGAGAAGACGCGGTAGATTGAGAAGACAACACTTTGCTGATGCTTCGTCAAAGAAGGTCTGCATTGATTCTTGAATTCCATCGTAACTCCGCATCCAAAGATCGTTTCATTTCATCAATTACTCCAATAACGTAACGAAGTTGTTCAATCCGTGTCCGGGCCTTAACATCTTGCGTCGTCCAATTACATACGGGTATCTCCATCGTCAAAACGGGTTATTTCCGGTTTGGTGCTCAAGCGTTAGTTGAATTGGGGCTCGCAACGGAAACCAGCTGAGGAAAATGTACCATGGAGGGATAAACGTCAGAGAGAAGGCACAAGAAGGGGCAGAGAAAGAGGGATATATACAAGTTTAGGAGCTAGCTGGGGATAGCTCATGGCCGCGTTCAGGATACAGCGACGGCGATACTCTCGGCCATTCTCTTGTGAGTTTGCCGTCCGACCAGATATACGTCTCGAGTGCAATTTCGTGCTTTGCGGTAATCGGACGTTTCGCTAAGAGTGGCGGAAAGAGAGAGAGAGAGAGAGTGAGAGGGAAAACCAACGTAACTAGTACGGAAGGCTACTAGGCAAGCAGAGGGTTGATGCTTAAGAGCGCAGCTTGCAATGGACAAAGAAGCAAGATAAACGAGATAGATATAGTGGACGAGAACAGACAGCATCATGCCTAGCGATGTTCATGGTGGTAATGGTGGTAGTGATCACGAACTTCATGGCAAGTTCAATTCTGAAGTAGGCGAGAATGCACGGGCGGCATTCCCTGAGAAAGTTTCGAGTGTTGGCGGCAGCGGACAAGCTTTTGCCACGGCCTCGAGCTTGGTGTCTCATTCTCTTCCTTGTAAGGTTTTGCCTTCGTCTTCCTCTCTCTCTCTATACTTCACGCCCTCGTGTTTTCCACTTCTTTCCTGCCTTATTTTTTCCTTCTCCTTGAGTCCGAATAAAGACAAAGGTGAGAGAAACATGATAAAAGATCTTCTCGGACGTTTGCCCGCCCGGCGAATTATTGCAACGGTATTCAGCCCCTTCCACCGCCAAAGTGAGCTATGTAGGGTGTGAGGCAGCAAAGGAAAGGGAAAAGATTTTACCCAGAGAACTTACCACTTCTCGCGCTCCGGCTGTGTGGTAACAGATAAGAAGCGCTTTGCGCAGAGTCCAGAGTTTCCCTCTGCACAGGGTGGAAGCGGTTGGAAAGGGAGAGAAAAAGGTGAGGCACGGTTGGAAGTCAAAAGATAAGCTGAGACCGATATGGGCGAGTGAGATTTTTCAAGTTTTATCACGATGTACAAAATCAAGCGGAGTTCTCACGGAGAATGAAAAACCGCCGTACAGCAAAGTAAAAAAAACATCACTTGGGGATCATAACCATAAGGCCGTCAAAAGTTGAGCGCAAGTCTGAATCAAATTTGAACCGAGCGTATTGGACGGACGGTGGGAAAAGCGGTATTCGCTTCGCAATATGCCATGATCCGATTGGACGAGGCATTGAAAAAGGTTCTACGATTGAAGCGCGGGCAGGGCTGCTTTCAATGCATGCACACAGAACATATGCGCGGGCTTCAGTATCACACCCCGGCAGACGTCTTATCCAGAGCGGGGAAAATCCCACGTCCTTTCTATCCAACGTACACTTGCGCCGAGCTTTTTTTTCTCGCACATGTATGCGATAACATCCGAGATACGAAAAAGACGCATCAGGCTGCGGGCCAAATCGTGCATTCTAGTAAGGGTTGGTATATGGTCTAGAGTTGGCTTCAGCGTAGGGTTACCGGGCTACGATACAGGCCAACGTGAAAGGACTTTGGCAATAGTGTCGTTGGATATACACATGGTGTGGAAAAGTAACGAAGTAAGGCGACTATGCGGAAAGCATTGAAACCCTGCAAATAAGGAAACTCTCTATCAACCCTTTGCGCCCTTTCGAGCCAGAACCGAACTACCCCCCGACAAATGTAACACCACGGGTATGAGGTGTGTAAAAGGATTTTGGTTCTCTCTCGTGCTCTGGCCGTTTGCCTTCAGCCACGATTTCCCACGAGATCATTAAAGAGAACAACAAGAGAGAAAGAAAAAGAAAGATAAAGATAAACGAAAGTACATACGGGTATGTACATAGTTGTGGAATCCTCTAGCAAAGCCAACCTAGCGGTTCGGATAACTCTACGAAGATGGAAGATCTCGGGAAACTTGTGCAGGTAGAGAAAACTTGAAAGTTGGAAAGATCGGTCGTTATTGCACGTAAACGAGAAACTCCGAAGCTCTTTGTGAAAGAAAATAGAAAAGGCTTTGATCCGAGCTCGCGAGATCAAAATTATCGAATGAATACGATCGTGGGTACATGATTCCTGGCAAGTTCTAATCCGCTCTAGTTTTTGACTTTCGGCTGTAGGACAAACTTCTTGCTACAACGAAACTTCGTACTGAAGAAGTGGATAGGAATCAGGGCAGGGGAATGCTTATGTACAGACCACCTTTACACGCCGGAGACCGTGCCTACGAATCATTATCATAGTCGTAAATATCATGCAAATGAGTCCAAAGTCTGAAGTTCCAAATGATTGACAGACATGAGCCTATAAACTGATGGTACTCATTAGGAACTGTTAAGAATAGGAAATGGAGCCGATCTGGACAACTGGCTAGAGGGAAGTAACAAAGTCGAGCTGCGCTGGAGCAAGCGATACAAAAAAGGGCATATCGGTTTCCAAACGTAGAAAAGTTTGCTAATATATTACATGCAGAAATAGAATGAGTATTTCATGAAACGGTTATGAGGAAACCGAGCGAACAGTTCAGCTTTTTTCAAAAATAGAACGAGAAGGCTGTATCGCGTAGCGATCAGGAAGAATTGACAATGGAACAGCGGAGAACAAGCAGAGAGTTTTAGCGAGAACGTTGGAGGATTACCTCCGGTGAACTTGCACGAACTTAAGCATAACTTAGCAACCACTTCGGCGCGCACTTAACGGTAGCCTCTCAATTATCAAACTTCGAGCTAAACCTAATTTCCTCCCTCATCCTGCATAGCCGGTTGTGGCGCTCTGACACAGCACCCCCTTCTCCCCTTTCATCTCTAACTCCAACACTTCCAATCTGTGTCGCGTTCAATCCCGAAATCCGCCTGGTCTTCACTTGGTTACACAAACCAGCCAGGTATTTGAATCTTCCGTAGGTTCAAGTTCCCAGCAGCAATTAACCAAGCCATCCAGATCATCCAGCGTAGGCTCTCATACGAACCGATGGAAATGAACTTTTGATTGAATATAATCCCAGCACTCGCGTTTGGCAGCATATATGTCACCAATATCCAAACGGAACGATAAGGGTTAGGTCTCGGGAATTTAGGAAGCGAGTTTGCGATTTGCTGTTTTCATACCATAACCAGATTCTCCTTAATATTATTATCGTGTTTGGGTAAAGGCGCGGTACATGCCTCCAGTAATCGGATACCCAATCAACCCGCATTCGTGAAACGCTATGTGACATTTATATACTAGTGAACACAACATTGGGCAGGATAAGGGTTCGAAGCTGTCTAAATGCAGTTTCTGTATCATATTGCGCAATCACTTTGACTTTCCCATGCCACGAAGTTGTGTTTCCACAATTTCTGACTCGTCTGAATGAACTCCACCTTGCATCTGGCATCTGGCTTTTACGATATTGGCGGGGGTACAAATATTTGCTGCCCTCCTCGAGTACTTTCCTTCACATCAGCCCGAAAAACGTTTCCACAGCTCTGTCGATACTCGGGAGAACAGTAGATGAGCCAGAAAGAAAAGCAAGTCGGCGACACGAGGGGAAAATTGGGAAAGATACAGAGGGCCGTGTGGGGGCGATTGCAGTGGCGAAGCAAGAGAGAGAGAGTCCAGTTTTACTTGTGACTTCGTTACCGGTACACAGGCAGTGGATAGCAGAAGTAACGGCGGTAAAAGTAATGGTCCAGTCCGCGGTGGTAGCGGCGACCGATAACGGACGACAATAGCCGAAGTAGGGGGCAGTGAACGGTTGGACGAAAGAGAGGTTACGCCCATCCGCTTCCGTAATTCACTTTCGGACAAATGTCCACCTGCTTGCTGGCGGAAAAGGTTCAACCATACATACGAAGAGGAAGAGGGAAAGAGAAGGAACACAAAAGCCACGCATTCGCGACAACTATACCCTGAGTGGAAGGCTTCCAGCTTAACCGGTTGCCACCGCTTTACTTCCACTTGTCTCTACGTACACGTGCACGTATACTTAATCCGTGTATGGGCGGCAACGAGCTCTATAGCGTGTACGAGTTGTTATATCGTTTGGAGAAACGCTCCTTTCCCGAAATAGCCCAGGAGAATATATATGAGGGGCAAACTGCAAAGTACGTATTTTCTATCTCTGTGCAAGGTGTTATCACGATAAAATGTTCTACAAGATGCGAACCTCCGGATTCCCAACTCGTGCCATTTACAGAGTCGCATCCTCATCTCACGCTGGGCTTGCAACGGCAATGGTAATTTATCATTTCTGCTGGTAGCTAATTAATCTACGCGTTACAAATTTAATTGGCAAATCTTGCATCAAACCTTTTATCGTTACGGTGGTCATAAACATTTCCTATTGGGGTCATCGCGTTCCCTATTCCATTAGCTGAATTCCTAATTTTGGCCGTGAAGAATCGTACCACAAAGGATAGAACTCCGCGTGCCATTTGGACATTTGAAAGACATCATGTATGCAGGCACAGATGGGGCAAATCTTCACCATTTGCCGTCAACTCTAATCGTCGCAACCATTTTCTCATTCTCATATGCGTATACCCAAAGGGGTGTTCTAGCTCGCTGATGTTCATACGTGTACGGGGGGAGTTTTCACTTTGCATATACACATCTAGATAGAGGCATCCTTATCCTTATTCTCAAGTTCGCATCGCGTGCATGACGGCGTACATACCAAAGTGGCTTCCTAGCATGAATCACAGTTATGCCGAAATTTCCATGTTTATATATATATATATATATAGCGTTTTACGCCTGTGAGGCGGCGGAATGCAAAACGCTAATATCCGTCTTCGTGAACTTGTCGTTGAACGTTTAATGGTTTATCTAGCTATAGGGAGTGTGGATAGGTTGCGCGGATCGCTTGACTATATAGTGGAAGAAGTTTATCGGGTGTGGATCGATCGTCCTTCTGCATATGTTTACATTATATTTTTAGTTTATTTCGCCCTTCGATATGTTGCATTGCGAAACTCGTCAAGCAGTATCAATGCAGTCAGCAACGATCTTCAATCCGACGTTTGAATAATCAATATTATGAATATCATATAGCAATCGCAATATGACAAAGGCTGTCGGGGATTGATCAATCGGTAGATTTAGTCATCCGAATTCGAAGACATTATCTCTGGGTGGCTTCCTCCGCACTCGTACTAGCTCGCCGATTTATCGTTGCAGTATTGCAGCAACCTCGCTCGGGTATAAAATATATCCGTTGGCGAGAAAAACCATTCGTTAGAAGAGAGAACGAGAGGACGAGTAAGAGAGAGAATAAAACGTGGAAAACGAAACGGGGTGGACGAGCAAGAAGGGGCGCGTAGTATACGGAGTTATAAATTTGCAGCTCGACCACGTTGCAGCCCAATAATAAATACTTTAACGAGGGAACTGCTTCGTTGTGTCGAATTAAACGAACAATCAACTGCAACGAACATCGACGAAGCGGACGTCGGCGAAGTCAAATTAGTTGAGAGTTTTACGTATTTTGGCAATAATTAATGAGAACCTAGTTATACCTGTGTGTGCGATCGAAAATGGAATACTTACAAGGCTGTCGTAACGAGTATGTAGAGTTCAAAGTAAGAAGTGCACATGTCAATGAAACGTAGACCATTTTCGTTGTGACACTGCTTACGGAAACAAAAACTAGCAGGGATCCAAAACACGGATTTACTAATAATTACAAATGCCTCATCGAGCTTGTTAACGCGTTACAGTAAAAAAGAGGACACCACTGTAACGGGCCGAAGAAGGACGTTTTTCCGATTTGTTTTGTCTACTCGATTGTTTATTTGGGATTTAGAAAAAGATATGTTATTAAGACCTTAGGTCACTCTAGAGGCCAAACAAATAGGCTTTTTGGGTTTTTTTTTCAGAAAAACTACAAAATAAATCGAGATCACAAAAAAGGGTGTTTATCATGCATGTCAGTGACTGTATACAATAATTTTTTTGAAGCGATTAATTTCAAAATGGCGGCTGTGCAGCGTTAATCTCAAAACTGCATTTTTTAAGTTGGCCGGAAAGATAAGTCAGACAATTTTCAACCGATCCACTCGAACTGTTGAATATATCTTGAAAAATACATTGTCTATGGAAGTACGTAGGATTTTTTTTTTATATTGCGTAGTTCATTTGTTATTAACAGTTATATGACGATTTTTTAGGCAAATTTTTAGAAAGTGAACAATTTGGCTAAAAAATCGTCAAATAATTCATCAACTTTTAATTGGCCAACTTAAAAAATGCAGTTTTGAGTTACACGCTGCACAGCCGCCATTTTGAAATTAATCGCTTAAAAAAAATGATTGTGTACAGTCACTGATATGTATGATAAACACCCGAAAAAAGCCTATTTTTTCGGCCTCTAGAGTGGCCTAACCCCTTAAGCATACATTGAACTCATTTCGTGTAAATTTTAAAAAAAATCACAACGTTATTGAGGTATAATAGAGCCGCAGTATAAAAAATGCGGTTCAACGACCGGATCGATAACTCGACAATGGTGGGTCTGAAAAATAAAAAAGTTTTATAATCTATCAAATGTATTTCTCGTTGTACGTTGCGGTTTTTTGAGGAAAAAAAAATGCGGGGGATAAAAAAAAGTCATTTTGGCAAAGTTTTTACTTGTATTCGGGGGCTTAAAAAATACTAAATTTAATCAAAGGCTACGCACAACGATAGCTACCGCAGTTACGGATATGATGTGTTTTTTAAATTGAAAATCGGACAAGTATAGCTAGAGTTGTGATTCCAGACAGGTCGAGCAAAGTCGTTTCGAGGAAAACGCGATTGAATGTTTGAGTATACGTAAATCGTTGCGTTACCTGATCTCACTAAATCGTCTGTAACTTGGTCAATATTCAATATAATAACTTTAATTTTTATCAAATATGCTTGAATATGCATATAGGATCATAATCATGTAGTAGGATGTTTAATGCAAGAAAATACGAATACGTTTTAATGTAGTGAATACGAAATACAAAACCATTACAACATAATATGAGTCAAACGGCTCTCGATCTTTACGCTCTCGAACTTCATCTTAGACTGCTCGCCTCTTCGACATTTTGTCCAGGCACAATCTCATTTTCTCTCTTTATTCTTTTACACTCATCTCCGTCGCACCAACACTCGTTCCATACGCTCTTTGTTCCATGGGTGACCTAACGGCTCGCCACACTGGTCACCCGCGCTCTTCCAAGGAACCCTCGCAGTCTCGCTCACGCATAAACACGTTCGTCATAATTCTGTTCTTCGCTCTAAACATTTCGCTCGAGCTAGAGTTTTTTATTTCGTCTATAAACTGATTCTTATTATGATATTGAAGTTTGCATCGTTGAAATGCAACGAAGATTAATATTTCTGAATTCCTTCAATTTATTTTGAAAGATTTTGCCTACAAAAATCCTTCAACCATTTTAAAGGTGAAAAGTGCTCTACCATATAAATCTATAAAAAAAAAAGGATCTATAATGTTAATAAATATGGAAATTAAAATGTAAAAAATAACTTTCGTTGCGTTCCAACGATGCAAACTTCAATACCATTTCTTATTTGAAATCTTTAGCGACACATCGCCTTCTCGACCACACGCAGCACTTCTCACTCTCTCGTGATATTTATTCCTTTTTTCACACGCACACACGCACAAAACGCTAAACCCATATGTATATTTTGAGAAAATGCAACAAAAAAAATATTTAATTCTTTGCGCCTTAACCGTTTCAATACGGCGATTAAATATTTAAATACGGCGTTTAAATCTTTCAATACGGCGAAAGGGTTTAACCCTTTCAATACAGCATAAACGATCCCATAATGCATCCCATAACAAACCAGCCGTGATTTCAAAAAATTTCCCGACTGGAACAGCATATGTTCCGTCAGGTGTGAAAGGGTTAAGGGGTCTTCTCACTTTAGACGCTAAAAAAGGCTATTTTCATGCATTTTTTGATAGGTTTATATTATGGATATTGATATAAAAGTTGTTACACTTAATAAATACATTTTCGAAATACATTCAAAAAGAAGGGTTTTTACGTATTTATGTTACCCAAACAAACTTAAGGGGTTACCTCCACTTGCGATTTTGAAAAAATCGATTTTTTTTATTCCATTTTTTTGAAGTATTAGTATCTGAGAATATGTCCTGAAAATTTCAAGTCGATCCGAACAAAATTGACTGAGATATGAGCGTTGGAAGAGAAGAATCCGCGTTGAAAGAGCGTTGAAAGAGAAACTTTAAACGCGTTTATCTCAAAATGGCATTTCTGAAGTCGGTGGCCAAGATTACTCGAACACTAATGAACCGATCTTCTTGAAATTTTGCAGGCTTATTTAATACATAAAAATGTAGTCTTTAATCGTTCGATTTTTTTTTTCGAAAAAAAAAATGGCCGTTTTATAGCAAAAAAACGGCCGTTTTTTTTTCGTTAAAATCGAACCATTAAGTTTGACTGTCCGCCATTTTTTGAAAAATGAATATTTTTTAAAATCCTTCGATTAAAGACTAGTTTATACTTATATTTGACTAAATCCAACCGCATTTTTTTTCAGATGATCCACTTCGCCGCAATGTTGGTCACCGCAAACCGTGTATATAAAACATTATTTCATTGACGGCCATTTGCCACTAAACAATGTAATATTTTTCATTAAAAAAATTACTGAAAGTTCTTCAAGATGTGTTCTTTAAGATGGTATATTGATCGATTAAAAAAGTTTTAGAGTTTTCTTTAAAAAAATTCATGAAAAAGGCCTTTTTGCGCTACAAGTGGGGGTAACGCCTTAAAATGCGTTTTTTTTCGAAACAAAGTGCTTCGACGGCTTGTTGATAAAATCTTCGAAACTACTGAACCGATTCTTATGAAATTTTAACCACATATTATTCACAATTATACCTATAGCGCATATCAAGGATTTCTTAAAATTTTGATTTTTACCATTTTTTTCCAAAAACGGCGAAAAAACACGTTTTTTCGAAAAAAAATGTCCGCCATTTTGTTATTTTTGTAGCCAGCCATTAACCATTAAAGGACGGGAGTGGTCGATATATCGACCAGCCAGGGGGCACATAATATTTAGGCAAGGGGACTCACGAAAATCAAGCATCCTAAAGGGATCACATTTTGGCCACATCCACGTTGTTGATCCTGGGTCACGCTAAGAGCGAAAGTTGGAGTATTTCTGAAAATAATGCACGATTTTTCTACAGTCTTCTTGTGACATGCTTTGGGCAGTGAGTATGTTTACTGACGAAGTTTATTGTACAGGGTGGATCAATAACTATTAGCACCTTGGATATCTTCGAAACTATAAGGTTCATAGAAATATTTGCTGACATGAAATTGCACAGTACGAAAGGGGGCCATCCGACAGCGATAATAGTTTTTTTGCAGGTGGTTACTTCGGACATTTGAAGGTCAACGCCATTTTTTAAAATGGATCGGTATGGTTTTTTCTGTATCATGAAAAAGGAGCCTCAAGCGAGTTCAACGACCTATAACGTAAGGTCATTGAAGGTCATAGAAAGTACAGAAAGGCGCTAGTACTTACAGTTTCGGTAGTAAATAAAATTACTACGTTTATAGTAAGTGTTCAAAATGACGACCATCAATAACAATGCGTACGTTATTATGTACGTTTACACATTTCTTAGACAGATACAGAAAGTACAGAAAGGCTATGATACTTACGGTTTACTTCACTGAAAATAAACACTGTTTCAAGGACACTTTAATAAGTTTGCAGTACGAGATAAACATGATAAGATTAATATCGATAAATCGGTCATTCGAGTACCATGTATGCCTGTACTTTCTGTACCTGTCTAAGAAATGTGTAAACGTACATAAAAAACGTACGCATTGATATTGATGGTCGTCATTTCTAACACTTACTATAAACGTAGTAATAGGTGCTAATAGTTATTGATCCACCCTGTATAATAACTGGCGTGCCTGAAATATTCTTCAGGAGGAATTTACAACATATATGCCTTTTTTGTTGTACTCAGTGCAACCACAATGTGAGTATATAAATTTTGAGGCCAAACCAGCAGAGAAAAAAAGTTGACCTTGAAATGGCGATTTTCAAGGTCAAGGATGCCACCAGGATTTTCTTCATTATTTTTCCCGTATTCAGCGCATCAAATTACATAGGAATACGCTTTCAAACTTTTTTAAATAACTTTTAGAATTGGACTTTTCGTTGCGGACGGGGCTGGTCGATATATCGACCAGCAGTTAGGCTTGGGACTCCAATAGAGAAATTAATCGATTTTATTGATATCTTCCATGTAAAAAAAAGTCGATTTTAATGGAAATTTTCCCGTCCTTAAGGCGAGAAATCCCTTTGGGAGCGTGAAAAATAGGTACTTTTCGGGAATTTTTTTAGAGGTGATAAAATAATCTGATCATTTTCAAATTTAGACATGAGTTTATTATAATAGACAAGTTAAATTTTTTTTTTGCATGACCATCAAAATGGCGGCGTTATTAAGGGTCTTCGGACGCCTGTTTTCCGCGAAATCGAAAAGTGCTGCAGTTGTCACTCTTTTTCTGTTGATCTGAAAAAGATTCAATAAGTGTCATTTGGGAGTCAAAATTTGGGAGCCTTTTTACTCCAAAGTTCAAATTTTCAACCATTTTTTCGACATATTTGACCCCAAAAAAAATATTTATTTACACGCTACCTTTCGAACTTTAGATATATCCTTCCGATAATATTACTGAGAGTAACCTCCCAAAATTTCATCCAAATCGGTCGATAACTTTTTGAGCTACAACACGAGCAGTTTTTGAAAGAGTGGTTTCGAGATAATCGCGTTTAAGGGAGACTTTGTCCTTGAAATCGGCGGGAGATGTTAGCGGCTCAACATGAGCAGCTAGAAGAAGAGGAGGGATGCCTCTATGCACCAGGCATTGCCGATTAGCGGTAATTATAAACACATTTGTGTAAACACATTACAAAACTTTAAACGCGTTTTTCTCGAAAACACGTTTTTAAAAATGGCTGACATTCTCCTGACCACTGTAATTAACATATCGATCTGAAATTTGGAGAGCATATTCAGAAAATATGTCTTCACGGAATGACGGATCGTTTTTTCGATAGATACATTTTTGCGTTTATTATTTATCTTTATATGCGAAAAAAACGCGAAAATTCGTTTTTTTTTAAATTGCCGCCATTTTCCGAAATTTGTACTAAACGAAAAACCCATCCGTCATTCCATGACCAAAGGGTCACAGATTGATAATATGCTTTGAATTTGTGTTTCAGATCAACAAAGAGGGGGCAATGATGTCAGCCGTTTACCTCCCGCGATTTGAGGACCTGTTTTCGCGGAGCTGCAACGGCCGCCATTTTGGTTTTTTTTTCAACATTTTTTTTTTCAACGTTCTGTATATCGTGAATAAAAGCAAGAAAAAAACCGCACTCAAAAAGCTTTACTCGTTTCCTTTAAAAAAAAAAAATGTAAACACCTGAAATATGGCACTCCAAGGACAAAGTCTCCGTTAAAGTTTCAACATGTGACTCGCGACCTGACCGCATGCTGTCCCCGCGCTCTACACTATATGCGATGACTCCGCAAATATTCAATATTGCGAGTTTTCCTTTGATCAGTACATTCTTTCGGTATCATACTTTCGAAATATGTAAAAAAATCGTTTTTTTGTAAATTCTGAAGGGATTTCTCGCCTTGAAAGGTCAACATACTGAATCTAAACCCGTTTGATTTTTTTGTTTCGGATGATCCATCTCCGAGATTTCATCAACAGCGCAGACCTACAATTTTTACGACATTTTTTAACTACCATTTTCGTCTATAAAAAGTTACTTAAATAATTTTTGTTTTTTTTTTTTATGTATTTCGAAAGTGTATTTATTAAGTGTAACAACTTTTATATCAATATCTACAATATAAACCTATCAAAAAGATCATGAAAACAGCCTTTTTAGCGTCTAAAGTGAGAAGACCCCTTGACATTGGGCGTATACCGATCTGATTTTTGCAACGCTTTTTCCGGTGCATACTGACAAGCTCATGGACAGTTATATTTGGCTTGTGTAGGCATTTTGTGCACGCCTTGATTTGCTCCACTAAATCGCTCGCGTTCCATCTGAAGGGCGAAGCGATAAAAGGCGAACGAACGGTACGAAGCACGAAAGGGAGTATAGGAGTAAGTGGTGTGAAAAGTTAGAAACGCTGGAGCTGGAATGAAAAAGAAAAGCTGCGAATGCCGACCAACGAAAAGGCAAGAACTCTTCTTGCCTGTGAGAAAGAGACATCCACGTCGTCCACACGGATCAGGTCTAAGTTTATTATCGCCACTCATGGAAACTCACGTCTTGGCAAGAGCTGCTGCGCCAGACACACGAACATGCAGTCTCGAAACTTTGGAATCAAGGGCATGCACAGCAGCAGCAGCTGGTATCGAAATCTTCGCGACAAACGAGGAAAACTTGGTGAGAGGATGCGGACGGATGTATGAGAGCTGACGTGCCCAGTAGACAACTCTAAGAGCGAAATACGAGTAAGGTAGAGTGAAGCCAGCGGCGGAAACGTCGACGAGGGAAAAGGAAATGAGAGGAGCGGATTTTCATCCCAGCGTTTCTTTCGGCTACGGGAATTCTCGGGGGGACGGAGAGAAAAGAAGAGGAGCGAGCTACACGTTTGGAGAGTGAAATAGGTATGAAAGAAGTATGTAAAAAGAAGACTTATTCCTTTCAACCTTGTCCCACGCAGACTTCTTTCGAGAATCGCGGCTGCGAATGAGAAAGAACGAGCGGAGCAAAAAAATACATGACTCCTACGAAGATCTATCAACGAAATGTGAGAGCGCAAAAGCACATGGGGAAAAGAGCCTCATCGTTCGCGACGGAGAGAGCCGAGCCTCTCAAAGCCCAGTCGAGGATTTCAAAGGGAGACTAATTGTCGAAGTCCCGAGACGAAATGCTGGATTCAGCTTTATTACCTTCGGCACAAACGATAAATCGCTAAAAGACTTCCGTTTATTAGTGTGACTATTATTGCACATCTGTTACACCGGCACGTAACGAGCAACATGATAGAAGAAAAAAAATCGTTTATAATTTATTTTAAAAAAGGTTTATTTGGATCTATGTGTGCAACGAAATAACTGCACGTAGGGCGAAACAAAAAAATCAATCGATGACGAGGGTGGTGTACTCGATGATGTCATGACATTGAAGTTTGCATGGTTGGGATGCAACGAAAATCTCTTGTTTCGCTCATTGAGGATACACAAATCAATAAAACATTTTTGAAGATCCTTATTAGAGTTCCATAACCTAAACTTGGAAGAACGGGTTGAGATAGTGATTTTTTAGAAAAAAAGAAGAATTTTCCTTGCATTCCTACAATGCAAACTTCTACATCATATAATATCATGCCTCAGCGTCTGATTAAGGCGTTACCCCCACTTGCAGCGCAAAAAAAGGCCTTTTTCATGAATTTTTTTAAAGAAAACTACAAAACTTTTTTCATCGATCAATATACCATCTTAAGGGGGGATTGTCTTTTTTTTCGCAAAATTTACCGCTTTTTGGGAATTTTTTTGTGAAGAAAGTATACAACGGAAAACTTGTGAAACTTGGCATATAGTTTTATTGATCTGTTTACTACATACAAAAAATTTTTTAAACAATTTCATCAAAAAATCCGCCTCCCACCCCCCTCGACGCGCGATGGTCCTTTTTTGATGGTGTGCACGATTTCTCAAAAACTATTCAACCGATTGCCTTCAAATTTGGACAGAATGCTCAGCTGACATCCTTTTATCGTTTGATAAAGCAAAAAAGCAATACGTTTAATAGTTTTTTATTTATAACAAAAAATCGATCAATTTTTTTCGAAAAATCGATACTTCAAGTTCAAAACGTCACCAAATCGTCAATTTTTTTTTCCCCTTCATCGAACGATAGCTATATGTGTCTAAAATAAAATGCTTTTTGGGTTTTTGTTGCAGGATGAACGTGAAGGCTGTAATCGTGCACACCATCAAAAAAGGACCATCGCGCGTCGAGGGGGGTGGGAGGCGGATTTTTTGATGAAATTGTTTAAAAATTTGTTTGTATGTAGTAAACAGATCAATAAAACTATATGCCAAGTTTCACAAGTTTTCCGTTGTATACTTTCTTCACAAAAAAATTCCCAAAAAGCGGTAAATTTTGCGAAAAAAAAAGACAATCCCCCCTTAAAGAAATTTGAAGATCTTGAAGAAATTTCAGTAATTTTTTTTATTGAAAAATATTACATTGTTTAATGGCAAATGGCCGTCAATGAAATAACGTTTTTATATACACGGTTTGCGGTGACCAACATTGCGGCGAAGTGGATCATCTGAAAAAAAATGCGGATGGATTTAGTCAAATATAAGTATGAACTAGTCTTTAATCGAAGGATTTTAAAAAATATTCATTTTTCACAAAATGGCAGACAGTCAAAGTTAATGGTTCGATTTTAACGAAAAAAAACGGCCGTTTTTTTTACTATAAAACGGCCATTTTTTTTCGGAAAAAAAATCGTACGATTAACGACTACATTTTTATGTATTAAATAAGCCTGCAAAATTTCAAGAAGATCGGTTCATTAGTGCTCGAGTAATCTTGGTCACCGACTTCAGAAATGCCATTTTGAGAAAAACGCGGTTAAAGTTTCTCTTTCAACGCTCTTTCAACGCGGATTCTTCTCTTTCAACGCTCATATCTCAGTCAATTTTGTTCGGATCGACTTGAAATTTCCAGGACATGTTCTCAGATACTCATACTTCAAAAAAATGTAATAAAAAAAATCGATTTTTTCAAAATCGCAAGTGGGGGTAACCCCTTAATGATTTTTGTTTCGATTAATTATAGTTCCACTTCTTGCTTAATCGTCATAAGCGGCCAATTAATGTTTTTCTTTCAAGAATTATATTCAAAAAAATTCTCTTATTTCCGCTGTGAATATACCAACATTGTGCCAGAGGAGTCCAATGATGCAACCCAGACCAAACCCGAGGAAAATGCGATGGAGAAAGATCGATAAATCTTTTTCCGAACGAAATGGCAGCCAATTATGTTTCGCCTGCGGCGAATAATCCTTTGAGGACGAGAAGAAAGCTATGCGGTTTTAGAGAGACGTTATGGGGTGGGCTACGACGTAGACAGGGGCTACTGTGGAAGGCTTTGCGATGTACCAACGCGTATGGGACGAATGCTAGTTAAATTAACACGAACGTCGAGTTCGAGGTAAAGACGTCAGTGCCTTGAGGGATTAACTCAGAGTCGAAACGGATGGACAGAGAGAGATAAAGGGACTCTCTTACCTGACGTTTTAAATTGCGCGCCTTTTTTTTGTGGCTAACATAGAGCACTAATCTTCGGCAACTGGTACCAGGAAGTATTGAGGTTTCGTCATGGAGAATTGCACGACGTAGCAACGTATATAAATCGTGAAAATACATTATGAAAATGATTAAAGATTTGCATAGATAGTTCGAAAAAACGTTTGGACGTCTTCCTTTGGGATTTTCTGAAAAGAAAAGTGTATGCCAATGATCCACAGACCATTTCGGAGCTTAAGGAAGCAATTGAACGCATCATTGAGGAGTTAGGCCACTCTAGAGGCCGAAAAAATACGCTTTTTGGGGATTTTTTTTTCAGAAAAACTACAAAATAAATCGAGATTACAGAAAAGGGTTTTTTTTGTACATATCAGTGACTGTGTACAATAATTTTTTTGAAGCGATTAATTTCAAAATGGCGGCTGTGCAGCGTTTATCTCAAAACTGCATTTTTTAAGTTGGCCGGAAACATAACTCAGACAATTTTCAACCGATTCACTTGAAATGTTGAATATATCCTGAAAAATACATTGTCTATGGAGGTACGTAGGATTTTTTTTTTAATATTGCATAGTTCATTTGTTATTAACAATTATCTGACGATTTTTAGGCAAATTTTCCAATTTCCAAGAATTTGCCTAAAAAAATCGTCAGATAGTTGTTAATAACAAATTAACTATGGAATATTAAAACAATCCTACGTACTTCCATAGACAATGTATTTTTCAGTTTTCAATATTTTTCAATTCTATTGCTAGTCTCGGAGTATCCTCAGGGATTTCCATCTTCTGATAATTTTTTTAATTGCAGCTTTCAATTGTAGGTTAAGAAATGTTCCTAATGTATTCGGTAGGAACATTTCTTTACCGACAATTCTGCAATTCTATAACAAATCACACTAATTGTAAGACAAAATATTTCAAATTGTTATTTGGCATTTTTCTTTCTCGTTGTAAGTCGTAAATTGTAAGACAAAAAATATCGAATTATTATTTGATATTTTTTGCCTCACAATTCGTGTGATTTGGTACGTAGTTTAAGTGAAACATGTTCCTAACGAAACCAGTGTGATCTCGTTTTGTGATTTAGATACCTAGGTAGACATAAGTCTCACACCTTTGGTTTTTGCTAGTTTTTTAATGTTTCGAAGTTCATCGATGTGTTACCGCATAAATAAATATAAAATACCAGTTGTTTACCAATAAAATTGATTTTAAAAAGTAAAGGTGTAATATTTGTTCGATACAAGCAACCCCAAAACAATAAAAATCGTTGTAACTTTCCACCCCGTTGGCCTTTCTTTTCTTTTTTAGGAAAAATGCTCCTTTATGCGATTACTTCCGATTCTCATTCAGAAAAAGGAGGCTATCAAAGTAACCCCAATCTCAGGATAACTTTGATCGCGACTGATTATTCGTTTTTCTCATTTATTTTTAAATATTTTAAATTGTAATTCGGAAGATAAAAAGACTAATAAAAGTTTATGTTCCCATTGAAATTTTTTTCTTGCGATATTATTTGAAGAAATATATTGTTTTTCAGTTCAAAATTAATGAAAGTAACCCCGATCCACGATATTTTGTGGCTTATTTTAATTTGAATCTGCGATGAAGATCCTGTGACGATTCTCCCCACGATAAAAGCGTTCAGATGGATCAACGGGAGAAAAGACAATAGCTCGCCATCTTTCGTTCCGCAGAGAGTAAACATTGCATTCCTTTCATGACTTTACGTTATTAACAATTCACATAAGCGATTGCATGCTCATCGATGAAAAGCTACGCGCGAGGCTTACACAGCGACGAAGGAGCATGACTGGGTGGGTGACGGTAGGCTCAGAGGGTCGGGAGGGAAACACGCAACTGTACCAAGCGTACGGACGATCAAAGCTTCCAAATACCTAGCTAAGAGCTTTGCCTCCCTTTCCTCTATTTGTCCTGTACAAATATGCCAGCAGTCGTACACAGGGCGTTCCACTGGCTATCCGTTCCTTCAGGAACACACGCAATACACTGGGTACTCAATCCCTCTCTCTTCTCCTCTCCGGCACTCCATCTCAGTTTCTGTTTTGCCCCTTGTTGTCTTATCGCACAGATACTGTAATCACGGCACGGGTGTACCTTCAAGCAATGCCAGTGTACTAGAACGATCGAGGAAGTCATGGCTGGCCAGGTTAAGGGAGACTTTGTCCTTGAAATCGGCGGGAGATGTCAGCAGCTCAACATGAGCAGCTAGAAGAACAGGAGGAATGCCTCTATGGACCAGGCATTGCCGATTAGCGGTAATTATAAACACATTTGTGTAAACACATTACAAAACTTTAAACGCGTTTTTCTCGAAAGCACGTTTTTAAAAATGGCTGACATTCTCCTGACCGCTGTAATTAACATATCGACCTGAAATTTGAAGAGCATACTCAGAAAATATGTCTTCACGGAATGACGGATCGTTTTTTCGATAGATACATTTTTGCATTTATTATTTATCTTTTTATGCGAAAAAAAACGCGAAAATTCGATTTTTTTTTAATTGCCGCCATTTTCCGAAATTTGTACTAAACGAAAAACCCATCCGTCATTCCATGACCAAAGGGTCACAGATTGATAATATGCTTTGAATTTGTGTTTCAGATCAACAAAGAGGGAGCAGTGATGTCAGCCGTTTACCTCCCGCGATTTGAGGACCTGTTTTCGCGGAGCTGCAACGGCCACCATTTTGGTTCTTTTTTTTTTTCAAAAAAATTTTTTTCATCGTTCTGTATATCATGAATAAAAGCAAGAAAAAAACCGCACACGAAAAGCTTTACTCGTTTCCTTAAAAAAAATAAAATGTAAACACCTGAAATATGGCACTCCAAGGACAAAGTCTCCGTTAAGGAATGCTTAAACGAGAGCCTTTACCCTCAGCGAGAATATGGATGTTCATGGATTTCAATGAAATTACGACGAATGATTCTCCAAAAATGTAAGTGTACCTTGCATTTCATTTCATTCATAGGGTAATTATCCTAAAGGCTTCTTAAGGGGTTACGTGGATTTCGAAGCAAAAAAAAAGATATTTTCTCTATTTAAAAAAAATATATAAATTATTTTATTCAAAATGTTAAGCACATAAAAGAGCAACATTTCGACGATGTGTTAAAAAAATTTAATAAAAAAGTTTGGGAATTTCAGCCGGTGGGACCTGGTTTCCGGAAAGCCCTTAGTAGTCACACGTAGCTAGAATCACGTTTTAGTGATACTGGGTCCATGGGACCCAGGCGTTTTTTAATTGTTATAAATAATGAAATAATGCATTGAGCGATATGAAAAAAATTGTGAGGTATGATCTGAACCTTGCTTAATACAAGGATATTGGTTAGAAATCAACAATTAAATTTTGAATATGCAAAAAAAATATGCAAAAAAAAACGTGAAAAATGACTTCTTTTCACAAAAATTGCTGTAACTCCTGTAATTATTGACAAAAAAAATTCAAAAATTGTTCTTTAATCTGGAAACGATCTACTTTGAAATAGACATAGCGGTTTCTGTGGACTTTTCAAAAAGTATATTTTTTCCATCCAACGCAGGTGCGATTTAGAAGGAAAGAATGAAACGCTTACGCATCTAAAAAAATGTAAGTTTTATTGGAAAAAAAAGTTGTACGGCATCAAAATAATTTGTTTGGATCCCGTGTACCCAGTGTGACTATTAAGGGTCAAAAAGTGTTCTCGTCGTGGTCAGGACAACTCATGATAGCTTTATCTGAAATTGGAAAACCAATTTTTTCCTGTTAGTAGATAAGTATAGCTCGCGATTGAACGAAGAATTTAAAAAAAAATTGAAATTTTAATTTTTGGCAGAGTTGTATGCGAAATATTTCAATTTACACTACGTATAGCCTTGTAAAATTAGTTGTAATCGAAAAAAAATCCTTCAACCACTAGTCAATGCTATTTCGACAAAATGTTCCAAATTTCAAAAATTTCCGTGAATTAGATTTGGAGAAATTGTGTCCGCCGACTTCAAAAATAGTGTTTTTAGAAAAATGCAATATACCTGCGTCACTCCCGGCCGGTCTTTCCCAACGGGCGGAATTCCCAAAGGCTCTCTCTCCTAGACCCCTACTCCGATAGACTTAAAGCTTTGGGAAAATATTCTAGACATATTCTACTATTGAATACCAAAATTTAAAAAAAAACGGATTTTTTTAAATTTTCAAACCCACGTTTCCCCTTAATCCCCTTTCCCAGTACATTACCGATTTCTGCACTATTTTAAAGCTTCTTAGCCGGAAAAATATTGTGGGTATTTTAAAACTCATGAGGACCGATTTTGGAAGCCACTTAACGCTTTTATCCGATATTAATTAATTGCTTCTGACCTGATGGTTCTATAATGGGATTATTACCGGAACTCAGCGTGCCAGGGAAATTTATTTTGGAAAAGTCTCGAATCAATATTTCAACAAGTAGATTCCTGAGAAGCGTCTTAAGGGCTCTTCTCACTTTAGACGCTGAAAAAGGCTATTTTCATTTATTTTTTTGATAGGTGTATATTTTAGATATTGATATAGAAGACGCTACACTTAATAAATACACTTTCGAAATAAATTACATTTTTATTTATTTATTCAACTGACTATTTATAGACGAAAATGGTAGTTAAAAAAATGTCCTAAAAAAATTGTAGGTCTAATCTGTTGATGAATTGACGGAGATGGATCATCCGAAGCAAAAACATCAAACGGTTTTAGATTCGGTATATTAATGGCTATAGTGCATATCATACGATTTTTGATATATGCAGAAATAACAAAATGGCGGACATTTTTCGAAAAAAATACAAAAAAACGCGTTTTTTTCACCGTTTTTGGCAGAAAAAAATAGTAAATGTCAAAATAAAAAAAAAACATTGACATGCGCTATAGATATAGTTGTAAAGAATATATGGTTGAAATTTCATAGGGATCTGTTCAGTGGTTTCGAAGATTTTATCAACAAGCCGTCGAAAAACGTTGTTTGGAGAAAAAAAACGCGTTTAAAGTGTGTTTGGGTTACATAAAAACATTAATTTTTTTCAAATGTATTTCGTAAGTGTATTTATTGAGTGTAACAACTTTTATATCCATATCTATAATATAAACCTATCAAAAAAATTCATGCAAATCGCCTTTTTCAGCGTCTAAAGTGAGAAGACCCCTTAAGCTGTAAAGAGAAAAGGTGGGTACGATTTTTTCATAAAGACATAATCATGGGAGAGTATCGCACGCATAAGGATGCGAATTCTGAATGATGTTGAAAAAAATTGTCGAGCTCTTGCACGACCTACCCTCAATCGTTTTTCGAGGCCATAGAGGCCTCAAGCGACCTGTGTAGAGAAACGTAATATCATACGAAGCGTTATTGTTGTGTCGTGCTTGTACTTCGATTTCGCCTTATAAATCGATCTCGCGTCGCTCATTTTTTTTCTCCTTTGACAATGGCAAGGTAGAAGAAGGAATTTGAGCGAGTGGCTTCGAGAAAAGTGACCCTCGTTAGCTCACTGTGGCGCAAGCGAACCTACGAACCACCTCTTTTCTTGAGCTTCGACAAGAAAAGTCGTCTCCGCGTACAAAATATAAGATTGAATGAGCAATTCGCTGGTATAAAGAAAAACAAGAATTCCTTTACGATACAATTTGTTCAGACACTATCTCCTGTGTTCATTTTATTTCTCCACGAATGAATATCCTTTGATTTCCTCGACCATCCCATAAGTTTTGACATTGAGAATCTTTTGGACGAACTGGATGTTGCTTTCTCCAGAAAAATTGTAGAACGGTAGTTCAGGGACAAATTGTGCTTTGCGATAGCGGGGTGGAAATTGAAGCAATGTCGAGATATTTTGTCGTTGGTCATGGAATTTTTGTGCGGAAAAGAGGATGAAGATCTCGTGCTTCAATACTGGAAGCCGAATCTCCGGAACGCGTGTCAAGTCTCGTGCATCATGCCAGACCAGCTTCTACATGGGAGTAGGAAAGCTCTCGCGAGGGCTCGGAATTCCCCACGACGGAGTGTCAAAAAGCGATTCACAAGAATGTGAAGGCTTTCGCTATTATCGTCTGTGCCAGAGGAAGCACAACAGGCGCCTATACATACGACGGCTTTTCTATCCAATTCAATTTAATTCAATTTCCGAGCATCTTACCTTTTCGAATACGACGCTGTGCCAAGGAAAACGACGGAAATGCCATTTTTCCGACGAGAATTCCGCATTACGTCGAAACTCCATAACCTGACAATGGTCACATTTTCGCAAAATAATGTTCTGTACTCAACAGCAAGATATTTCAGATCTTACGATATTAAATAACATGTTTCAGATCTTACGATATTAAATTACGAGTGAAAAGTATGGATGCACTATTCCCAATTTCTATGTATTTTATTTAAGGGGTTATATACAGTAAACATTTTTAGAAAAATCGATTTTAAAAAAAATCGTGATGTACATGTGTTTAAGTACACACAGAAAATTTCTTGTCCATCCGGCGAATACTCTCGAAGTTACACGCACATTTGTAATTACGTGTCAGAGCGTTCGAAAGTGCTTTTGAAACTTCAAACGCGTTTTTCTCAAAACTGTGTTTTTAAGGGGGGATTGTCTTTTTTTTCGCAAAATTTACCGCTTTTTGGGAATTTTTTTGTGAAGAAAGTATACAACGGAAAACTTGTGAAACTTGGCATATAGTTTTATTGATCTGTTTACTACATACAAAAAATTTTTTAAACAATTTCATCAAAAAATCCGCCTCCCACCCCCCTCGACGCGCGATGGTCCTTTTTTGATGTTGTGCACGATTTCTCAAAAACTATTCAACCGATTGCCTTCAAATTTAGACAGAATGCTCAGCTGACATCCTTTTATCGTTTGATGAAGCAAAAAAGCAATACGTTTAATAGTTTTTTATTTATAACAAAAAATCGATCAATTTTTTTCGAAAAATCGATACCTCAAGTTCAAAACGTCACCGAATCGTCAATTTTTTTTCCCTTCATCGAACGATAGCTATATGTGTCTAAAGTAAAATGCTTTTCGGGTTTTTGTTGCAGGATGAACGTGAAGGCTGTAATCGTGCACACCATCAAAAAAGGACCATCGCGCGTCGAGGGGGGTGAGAGGCGTATTTTTTGATGAAATTGTTTAAAAAATTTTTTGTACGTAGTAAACAGATCAATAAAACTATATGCCAAGTTTCACAAGTTTTCCGTTGTATACTTTCTTCACAAAAAAATTCCCAAAAAGCGGTAAATTTTGCGAAAAAGAAAGACAATCCCCCCTGAAAGTCAGTGAGCAAGATTTCTCGGAAACGGCTGAACCGAGCAGTCTCAAATTTTAACACAATCTTTTCAAGTATATTTTTTAGTAATTAATCGAACGTTTTTTCTCACCGATAAATATTTTCCATTTTATAAACAATTTGAGGGCTACATTTTTGTCGAAAATCGATTTTTTTTAGAAACCACAATTTTTTTCAAAAATTATTATTTTGCTTATTTCTTCGACCAATTACAAGATAATCCATTATATTAACGAAATATTTTTGGTTTTCTCTCTTTGGTTTTTTAGAGGTGCTCTCGGAGATCAGCTATAGCAGCTTTCAAAATAATTATTTTGACAAATAAATAATGTTAAAATACAGATAAAAGTTACGATAATATGCGTACAAATTTTTAACTTCATAGATTTAAAGGTCTTCTCAAGAAAAATTCTTTAAAAATCGATCTTTTTGGGCCCCCTGACTGTATATAACCCCTTAAGGCAGTATTCTAGTCTAGAAATTAAAAAAAAAACGATTTTCGTTGCATTTTCTTAAAATATATTCTTTAAAACATAACCTCAAAAGGAAATTTCAAAATTCCGAAAATTTACGTCAACAAACGAGATCAGAATAGGATGGTCCGGTCGGAGCTGCGAACTTCAGAAGCTTCTACGGAAGCTAAAACGGCTCGCAGGGGAGAGGGAGCTTCGGAAAATCGTTATTTCGAAGTCGAGGAAGGCACACTTCACGAGGCAGGAATGGCCGATTAATATAACGTAAGTACAACATGCTATTATACCACTTAGATAGTTGCGGTTGTCTGAAATTGTACTCAAAGCTTTGAACGCGTTTTTCTCGAAACTACTTTTTTTCAACGCGATTGGCATAAAATCTTTCGTTCTATTCAACCGGTTGACTTCAAATTTGGTATGGATCTTCAATATATATCCCTCTATTGTCCCTATCTCGGGCATTACGAACATATTACTATCACCGTTTGGAAAAAATAGGGCGAAAAATTAACTGTTTTTTTTCGACAGTCACCATTCATTAATTTTTTTCTCGTTGGTACCCGCCATAGTGACAGTCTTATTAATCGTGGAAATTGGTTTTGTTTCTGTTTCACTTGAGTGAGATCTTTGAAATCATGTCAACCGCCTCAACCCTTTTTCACAGCCATATTTCGAGGTCCATAACGTTTAAAATTTTTATTTTTCTTGAACAATATTTTTTGTGAGTGCTTAAAACATCATTAAAAACACTGAATAAATGGATACTAAAATATAAATTTTTTTCTAATCAAGCCCCAAAAAACGCCTGAAATTTAGGTCGCTAGACTAGAATACTGCGTTAAATTCTATGAAAGCTTATATTAATTCAATCACACCAGTTTTGCGACAAAAACCAATCAATGTCAAGCCTGGTGGGTTTCTCCACAACCGCCATCGTCTACAATTTGGGTCCACAATAAATATAGAAGGTGAATTCGTTTATTTCCTACTGCAGATCCTTGATAAGTTATTCGAAAAATGTCGCTAAAAGTAATTTTCTTTCTACACATAATTCAACAATTGGCACATGCTTTTCGTTCAATTTCTGCAAAAAACTTTATTACGTTTCCTTACATATCAGTTTTCTGGTTAGGCCAATAAATTCTAGAGACTCTCTTAAGCGTGACATCAGTCACCGAAACCCGAGCGCGGCCATGCGAATTCACTAATTTCCCAAGACGAATGTCTCTGGTGGTACGAGAGCGGGTCCTGCGTCTCGGAGTGGATCCAATTAGTGTTCAGAGACAGATAGGGAACGTGGATGGGCCATGTAACGAAGCTGTCCCTCGAGCAACAGCACACGAAGCATTTCCAGACTGCTGGACACTGGACTATATGATGCTATCAACGATGTCCTAAGCCAATCGGATAGAAACCACTGGTCTGATGAACGGAGGTAACCGTGGCCTTCTCAGCTCGCATACCGACACGTTACAATTGACACAGTTGCAAACTAGCGATGTGCTAATGAAGTAAAAACCTTGCCGTTGACATTTCCCGAATATCTGATTCGACCTCGGAAAGCAGGGATGCGCATAATGCAAACTTCAAAAATGTGGAATGTACTGAAAGAAGACAATGTGGTATCGGCTCAACGTAGGTTGCATAATGCAACAAAATCATGTCCCGCCGGAATGCCAAACCACTCCTTTTTCCTAAAGATTACTAAAGCATGATCAGCTCGTACTGCTACATCCAGAACAGGTGTACCCAAAACTTTTGTTTCCTTCTTTCTTGCTTACGCCTAGCGCAATGGTACGGGATAAGGGCAAAGGGAACATTGTGTGGAAAGGGGTTTAGGCTTCGACTGCCCCCGCGGTCAATAGTTATGTAAATGACTTCGACGGACATAACCACCGTTTACAGGGTTTCGTGTATTGCCAAGTACTGTTCAGTTTAACGGTCGGAGATATGAGGAAAATGGAGTTTGGTGGCTTAAAAAAGTAAAACAGAAAAAATGGTTTAGTTAGCTTAGGTTCGGTGAATGCTGGTGACTCGGACAAAGGGCATTGGCTCAAGGCCGGTACGCTCGCTGATACAATCGTGGATGATGACACGCACACACACTCTGATTACAATGTTCTTTGGACACAATGGAGGGTCACTTCGCGAAAGTGCACGTACGGCGTTGCTTTTACAATTGAACTAGGATACTTCGACGTAAAAGCATTGATTTGCGAGATCTTTTTGATACGAAGGATGGTGCGCGACTGATTGTTAGACCGCGACTCAGCGATAGACTAACGAAGGTGGTAACGAATAGACTAGAAGGTGGATTAGGACTGATGTTGGACTATGACTGACGTTGTATTTGTCCGCTGGATCTTCCTAATCTCGCGATCAATATTTTGGTGGAGTGGGCAACAAGTGTCTTGTGATTCGATCTCTATCCATTGTCTTGGTTGCATAATTGGTTCTATTGCTGGGTTGGCCGAGGGAAAGGGAAAACTTCTCTCTGTTTTGTCTTTGGTCAGGATTTTATGGTTAACCTAGTTCGCATTTCAGAATTGGATGATATGCAATCATTATTGGGTAACGAACGCCATCGCAAATGAGCCTTTCAAGAATCTGGTCCAGCGCCGCCTTCTTATAAGTCCTATTGGGAGCCAGTTTTACGACCGGGCCCTGTGGTCAGTATTGACTGAGTTTTCCCGGAGGGTCCATTCTCCTCCTTGTTCCCACACAGGATAGAAAACGGAGCTGCGTTAGGGTCCGTTGATAAGTGGTCTTCTGTATAGCTCAAGTGACTGTTTAGTTTTTGTTTTACGACCTTGGGTAGAATATGCGCTTAAGACCGTGTTTTTGCTTGAAGCCAAGAGGATAAGAAAAGTCGATGGCTGAAGGTGCTGCTATCGTGCATCCATCGTGTTGTTACGCGTCTTATGCCTAGCTTTATACATATCCATACATATATAATAGACTTGTAACGGCAAATGAGGAGACTGGCAATACCCGAAAGAAAAGTGTCCCCTGCGTATTGGCTTGAATGTAACAGTAGTAGGAATATGCATATAGTCGTGGATGGGTCTCGGTGCAGCACGGGCTCCTTAATGAAGTATCGACCTATCGGTGGAAAGTGATTGGCCAGAGGGGAGAGGGGGGGGGCGAGAGAGAAGCCTAAGGGAAGAAGAAGAATAAGGGACGAAAGGAATGGTTGGAGAGAAAGACGATAAAGAATCGAGAGAGAGATAGAAAATAGAAGGGGATGAAGGATGTAGAACCAGGCACGGTGCCGGTTACATTGAGATGAATGGCGAGGATGAAGGAGAAGAGTCTTGGCCGAAACGAGAAGGAAGTTTTGCTGGTACGAAAGAGAAAATGGTTGGACCTAGAGCTGTGGATAAGAACAGTGAGCAACTTAATTGCGGTTCGATGCGCCAAATTCGTCGTGGAGCTCCCATAAATTGGTGGTGTTTAAATTCCAGATGAGAGAAAAAGAGGGACATTTAGAGACGAAGAGAGCGAAACTGTAGGTGGCTTCTCGAGTAGAACCCGCACGAGTTCCGCGTGTTCCCCGAGGGAACCAGCGGTTAGATCCCATCCTGGGGAAACCATTTCTCTTTCGATAGCCGTGTGCCCAAACTCTGCGCCCCCCTTCCGTCTCCCAGTCTCTCACTCCCCATAGAAAACCGAAGAAATATCGTAGGTCAGAGCGTGCGCGGCGACCGCGATAGCCTACTCTTACAGACACGCTTCGGCCACCATCAGCTCTAGGTATCCCAGTGCACAGGGCGCCCTTCGTCTTCTGATATCTCGCAAATCACTCTCAGCGTAAACGCAAGTATATATACATATATGCCTAGTGGCCTTCTCGCCTCTTCAGCCGGCACATAGTGGTCGGATAAACCTGGCGATCTCTCTTAATTCCGGTGAGCGCCGAGACGAGAGAACATCCCCCCCGACGGTGATGTACGAGTAAATAAGGACCAACTTAAATCTTGCGTGCGGATAAGGGCGGATTCGCTTTCGACATCGGGGTAATACGTCACTGCTGCGGCGGGATATCACATGGATTAAAGACTGTTAAAAACAATTTCGCAAGTAGACGAAGACGAATAGTTGATTGGGCAGAGTATGCACGTTTAACGGGCACATGTCAAGGTACGATTCAGCATGCGTAACTTGATACAGGCACGGTTACGCCATATGTAGCATAATTAGAATCATGAAGTGGCAAGCGTCTTCCTGTGCACAACTTCTGTATTCTGATATGCCTGTCGTCGCCAGCAACTTTGAAAACTTCCATAGTCTCCAGCTTGAAAGCTGATAAGGGACGCGAACACGAGAACAGCGTAGAGGGAGATGAATGACATATAGAGACGGGGACCGAAACTTGCATACGTCCAAGTGTATACGGCGAGGCAAGTAGCTGGAGACCCAAATTGGCTTCCATTACTTCCCTCCACAACCGGTAGGTCTTGTCGATTCTGTCTCAACGGTTTACCACTTGTCGCGGGGGTGTAAAAGGTTTGACGTCGAAATTCACCAACTTCGTTGCAGGCTTTCGCGTCCGCGTGTGGGAAAACAGTGATGGGATAGATATAGAGTGCTCGCATTGTGACATACCGCGTATATGCTAAACGCATGAAGCGAAGAGCAACCGGCCGCGGTATTTTCTGATTCCGGGTGCTCTATGGAAGGCCATCTGTCCATATGCATATTTACATCTTGTACGAGAACACAGTGAAGCAATAAGCGTCCGTAATCAAGATGATCCAAGACACTTCGAAAGTTGATCTTTGAAGAGCGGTCTATTCAGCTTAGAAGCCCTTGAATTTTATCCGTCGAGTTTCATACCTTCTAGTGGAAAGATCGCCAAGTATGAGCCGTCTGGAGTCGTGTCGCCGACCTCTACGTAGCTTCTTCCTTCCACCAGTTTCCATTCGACCATTTAATCTTTTCTTCGAAAGCTTTCTCCGCACCAGTTCGAGCTGTCGCCCCGTACTTTTCCATATCCACCCCTCGTCAAGCTTTCATCTCATCCCGACGACGGAAGCCGCAATAGCGCATCTCGCGGCCCCCTTTCTCTGTCCTCCTGTCTGTCTGTTTCTCGCTGGAACTTCTCCTCGTGGTCGAGTATTTTGCATCCAAGCGGCAGACTTCCTCAGACTCCGCATTACACGCTCCAACCGAAAGGTTGTAGGGACTCTTATTCCCGTGCCGTTTTTATCTTTCTTTCATCCCATCCCTAACCCGGGTCCTTTTTCTCCGTTGCCAACCCAGCTTTACACCCGAGCGGCAGCCTTCACTTGGAGCTCCGACGTCAACGGTTGAAACTGGAAAACCGCAAGCGAATATCCTGCACGTCATCTTTCTGGTCTCGTGTAGCAATGTCGCCTTCTTTTTCCTTCCGTTGGTCTGAGGCTCAAATAAATCACCGACACCGCCATCCGCCACTCCTTTCGTTAAGGCTGGCACTCATAAGTGCACAAGCCTCCGGTATTCTTGCCCTGTGACCTATCCGCGTCATCAAGCTTCAGCATTTTTTGTGTCATCGTCAAATGCAAAATATTCACTCGTTTCGGCGTTGAACTGACGCCATTGGTTTTGCCATTGCGATCTCCCAGAAAGTCATGCCTACTCTGTCCCAACTTGCTAGTCGTTTTTCCGGGAATTAGGTACGAAGTTCATTCGTCACAACCATTTTATAGTTAGTATGGTGAGCAGCTGGCGCATCTTTGGAGGATCTCACAGGAGCAAGCATTTCGAAACAATCGCCGATGGGAAGGGCTCACATCCCACTTATTGGGTAATCTATCATTTATACGCATTCAAGGTATATATTTGTACCTGCATTTGCTAAAGAAATAATAATATGAACAACAATAATAATAAAACTAGACAATCTATAAGCGCAGGAACATGTAAAAAAATCATCATAATACGACGTAATAATGTATTTATGTAGTCACATCACAATTAATTATATCATACGCTTACGAACATGTCATCTAAATAAAAAGAAAATGCACCTGGTGCTAAAAATATACAAATTAACGAGTGCAAAGAGCCGAAACAGAGTCATGCGACACATCGATTCGTTATAAAGCTTCGGAGGGCACACGCGACAGGGACATAACGATGGTGGCTCACTCCCGTTTATTCGAACGGACACTAATAACGAATCGTACTGAATTGCTGGAGAGCTCTGGTTCGTTGCCGGTGCGTAACAAATGGAATTACAGTCGCTTGTTTTCTCTCGCTGTTTTGTTTTTTTGTCTCCCTCAGCTCCATGGTATCGGTTTTTTTCCGTTAACAAAGCTCAAGCGGTGAAGCACCCCTGACTGAATTTGATAGAGAAACGAGGCTGGGGCGTTCACCCCTTCTCCCGGTAATACAGAGATAAAACAAGAGAGAACGAGGAAGAGGAAGAGAGAAAGAGCGAGAAAAATGCCCTCACGTGCATCTGTACACCCGATCTTTATAAACGATCCTGGGCTCCGTAATTCTCGTAGGCATAGTCGATTTTATCGAAAATTCCGATGTTGACCGGTCAGCGGAACCGAAAACGAGAAGTATCGAAAATTCAAGGGGATATTTTAAAAAACGATGTTCACACCGCGAGCGATATGGCTAAAACTATAGCTAGACCCGCTTATGAATTAATGAAACCGGATATCCGTGCATGGAAACTCCGCAGGAGCCGAAGCAGTATCCTGTGTGCTCGGCTATTTTGATCTATAACTACCAAAATAGATAGAACACTAACGTTATCAAAATTCATAACTTTTGGCCGTAAAACGATTAGATAAAAGTAGCTTTCTACGTATTCTAGGACATTCGTGGCTTCGCATATTCAAAGGACATTTTTAGACTTCGCGATGAGAATCCTGAAATAGTTTCATACTCAGACTCTTAGCTTGTGGATACCCAATATTTTGCAACATATGAAAATGGAATTGTACTTTATCATGTTACCGTTTGCTCGATATCAAAATAGAGATTAAAACATTTCCGTAGTGAAACTCACTTTTGATGAGTTTCTGTACAGGTATCACTTTACCCCTTGAGCAACTAAAACATCCTAGCCTGTTCCAGATTTTCGCATTTCATTTATATTAAATGTTCACCATATGTAGTATTTTCATCCAACAGAACGTGAAAACATATAATATATTGTTTCAACAAAATGTTGACGACATTTGGTATGTTACGACTCCTTTTTTCCACTAATAAATCATTTACAAGTTTTTGTAGCAACGTGAAACTCTCATGAAGGTTGGAAACACATCTATGCGGTAGAAATGTATTGACATAGGCATTGATAAATGAAGTAGCATTCAATCATTCAAAAGTACTTGCACAGTGTACCTAGCTGAAGACTACTAGTCTTGGATATTATTTATTTTTAACTGCTGATTATGTGTGATCGAGCCATCTCATGAGGTGCGAAAAAGCAAGCCCGCTGGAATCTTGTGAGTGAGAGAAAGACCGAGGCGACATGTACTTCAGCAACTGCGGGACCGAGACGAGGGCTACCGTGGTCTTGGGTGGGTTCTGCTTTTGGTCATCACAACGATGATCATGCATGCGGAGAGACGGCTAGACTTTGTAGATAAAGCATCCTTGTGACGTGGTCTTTGTGATTGGACTACCTCTCTGGATTGCAAGTTTCGCGGGATCGGACGGGTGAATGACCCGGACGAGCCAACAATTGCTCGTTGTTTTACTACATTTGCTTCGCCCGTGTATTCTTGTCCGGAAACGGACCGAGTACAGAGAAAATAAAACACAAATAAAGTCGAGGTGGAAAATGGAAATTTCGCTGAAATAGCGGTTTTGAAATCCTGTATCCCAGCTATCAATAGTTCACTTTGTAGATACGAGTGCAGGCGAATGGAAGACGCGACGGCTTTGGCCTCAAGCGAACAGTTGTCAAGCCTTCAATCTCCTCGGTTATTCAATGCAAATTCTATCCGATGGAAAAAAGACCTCTCGTCAGTCTCAAAGCGGGAATATAAAGCGTGAGAGACGGGAGCGTTGAATATTTAGATTACCAGTTGAACAACCTACATTTATGTACGTACGTATATAGGTGTACGTAGAAGAGTAGCATACGCGATTAAAATTTCTCAAGCGTTCGTACAAAAGTTGCTTGAAACGATTTCTTCCGCTTTAGCAGTTTGCATTTTATACGGTGTATCCATTTTTTCACGATTCCTGCAGCAGGTGCCTGAGAACACGCTGTCTTCAAGCCTTTATCTATTTTATATTATTTTCTCATTCCTTAGATTTCCTCATGCGGGACTGTTCATTTCTACATCTTTCTCATAACATGATCCACCGTGTATGATGCGGACGTCCACACATCCGCATACCTGAATTCTCTCAATCATCGCAATCAATCAGGCATTTTATCTTTTCCAAAAACGTTTTCTATTTCGTATTATGCAGTTCCTGGATTAATCGTATGTTTGTTTGAGCTAAGTCGTTTATTATCACACAGGCAAACAGAATCTTAGATGTCCTGTAACCACATAAAGTAGGATTTCCGTAGGTACAAAGAACACCTGAATCCACTCTGATGAATGGTTCTCAGAGGAAGACGGATAAGCAGAAAAGCGTTTTGCTCGTGATTTTCACCGAGACCTCGCTCCAACAAAGTGTACAGGTTTGTTGAAATACTCGTCAGGAGATCTTCTGGTTTACAGATGTGGAAGAGTGGTCACCACCATTGCTAGGCTAGTACAGGCCAGCCATACACCCGCAAACATACGTGTACATATGGGTGCATGTGTCGTGTATATATATATGTATATATATATATATATATATATATATATATATATATATATATATATATATATATATAATATGTATATGGATATGTGGACGGATAAAGAGAGATAAACGACCAGAGACCCAAACACACACACACCTACAAGCCGCGTTGCAAAGGCAGCGGTCGCTTGGGTACCGGATGCACGCGGGCTCGAAGCCGCAGAAACTATTTTCCGATAACGACCGACACTTGCCTGGCGGGGTACATTTGTTCCGGGCTCGCGCCCTGATTGCGCGCAGCAACCCCCGATGCCCTCTTGCGCGATCCGTCCTCCATGAGCCTGGCAAGCCAACCTCTCTTTCTCTCTCTCTCTTTCTCTTTCCTCCCTAAACCCCGCTCATCTCTATGAGCCCAGGATGCATATTTTACACCGCTGACAGATTTATTGCCGACACGGTTACCCGGGCGTACCAGCTTCTTCCGTTACATTATTTCTATTTCTCCTCTTCTATCTATACAGCCCTTTTAGGTCCGTCGCATGAACGCGTGCGTGCACAGATGTACCGGTACTAAAACTACACACAGGTGGATTCATGCCAATGATCGTTCTTCAATCGAGACATCGACTAAAAAATATGGTAACTTTTTGCAATCTTCTTGATGTAGCCAAGTCGAATGCTAAACGAGTCGCAAAAGTTGGAGGAACATCATGGAAGCTCGGTTCATTTCGGTAAACGCATTTTCGACATGGCAAATCGACCGACATTTTTAACGTTTAAATATTGATGTGAGACGATATTAAATGGATGATAAACTGCTGGCGTTATGCGCGGATAACACGTTAATATACAATAGCTTTAAAGCGGTGCCTTCGTCGATAAATTCCACGCCGTTTTTATCGTTTTTTCTTCCCTTGCATCTTTCGCTCAATATGTCCCTTGCAACATTTTGTCTGATGGTATTTATTTTGGATGTTTCTCGCCATTTCCGGCAGTAATATTTTGGAGGTTTTTTTCAACGATGTTTTTCCTGCTGTATTGTGGCGCTTCGAACTTTCGTTCTTCGAGAAGTCAATGACGATTGGCTCCGCGTTTGATCGATTGCAGTTCGATGATTGGTCAGAACATAAAAATATTCTGATACTCACCTCGAGAAACTGACGAGTAATTTTGAAAAATGTAGTCAAGTATGATGAAGTTTTGTGATGCTGAGCATACTCAGTGGTTGCGGGATGTAACTAGTGGTTACGGAATCATTTAGCGGGCGATAGAAGGAAATGTAATCAAAATACAGCAAGTGTTGCTTACGAAGATGGTCATCATTGATGCAATTAGGAAAGGGGAAGTTTCATAAAATCCCATGGAGAGCAGAAAACTATGGACTTTACAGCTTTCTTAGTTGATGGATTCAATAAAAAAAAAAACGATCGACTGGTCTCCAAAATGTCAACTTGCACCTATACGTACTTCCGCGCTTCCATCGCAATGCATACGCCACGGCAAATCATCCTGTAAATTACGAATACCCTCTGTGCCAGCTGTAAAATTTGCGGATAAATGAAGTTCGAGGAAAAAGTGGCGTATATTTTTCATAGGTTGTCAATATTTAACGAATACTCGATTAACGAGTGTGACTACAGTGCCACATATCTTCAGGTTTTCGTGTATATGCCCGTGTTACATTAATCGACGAGTACATATTGTCGAAAGGTGATTTTCAATGTGTATGGTCATTTCGGGTTAAGTGTGGTGGGCGCTCGAACAGCGCGTAAGCCGGGAATATTAATTGGCAAATTAAATTGAACCTGATGGTCGAAGGGTTGTCCCTGTACATACTCCGGATATTATGACATCACAATCAGCGATTGAGCACAAAGTAATGGAGAATAAAAATACGGAAAAACCGTTTTTAGCCTGTCACGGCGTATTGAGTATGTATTGGGTTGTCCGGAAAGTTCGTGCCAATTTTCGGTAGGTGGCACATTAAAAAATCGCCACGAATATTCCGGACAGAATATTGCGGGATCTACACTCCTGGCAGACAGAAAATGCGACAAGTTTTACATTTTGTTCACGTTGCATACAAGAATTCCGGGGTACAGTGGAATGTCATGGTTTAGTATTGCAGCATGCTGTATCGCATTTACACAAGGGCTCAGGGAAACTGAAGAAAATCTGTGCCAATACGTCCGGCTATACATCACCGAGGTTCAGTTGTGTCATCATGACAAACACAGTAAGAATGACCTGCCGTTCAGTCGCAGTCGGTGTGCAATGCAGTGGACGACCAAGCGGTCACCCATTCGAATACCCGCCTAACCCAACGCTGCTTGACCTGACAGATCGCCCTGGTCGCACACCCACGCCGCGTCTAATATCGGTAACGACCGGAAGTAATCTAGTTTTAATTAAAAATACATCACAAACTTTGATAAACGGACATCCGATTCTCGTTCTCATTTCTCATTGTTCGTTTCACGGCTTTCGGCCACTCATGGGGATACGATTTAACCCAAAAGAACAATAGAGATGAAAAAGTAGAGGAAGGGGGGCGCATTTTCGTGCATAATAACGAAAAATGAGTCTAGGAACATTCTTCATTCAATCACATGGTAGCGGTGAAAGGAGAGGTAGGTCTTTGGGAACGTGACACAACAACCGGTGTAAAATGTATTTAGTCACCTCAAACAATTACGGTGAATGCTCGACGCAATTACCGCGAGCAAAAATTGCATTGCTCGACGAGTGTACACGCGCGAGGAGAGAGGATGCAATTAGCGACAACTATTTAACTCCTGGCGCTGTTGTTGGCGATGCTCTGCCTGGACGCGGTGACATAGTGGATTATGGGAGAGCACGGAATATGATGAGTCTCGATGTTGGTCGTTGTGGTCAACGCTTTAGCCACCGCATGGACTTTTCACGGAGTCTCTCGTTAAATCGATTAATGCGTGTGTAGAGGCCAAAATGACAGTGCACCTCGTGTGGGGGAGCAGTAGTTTTGTCAAAAGACAACGGTTTTTATTCTTTGAAGACAACGGTAGTACAGCCGTGCTGTCGCTGGAAAACCCCGTAATCGGGAAAAAATAGAAGGCCAGTTTTTTTACAGGTGATTATGTAGGTGCCGCGGTGTTAAATTCGAGTGCGCCTAAAAATCGGGGTGCAGGGTTTATTTAGGGGATGAAGGGGGATGGGGGTGGATTGATGCCAAACTACAACCCCTACGAGGTCGGCGCCGTGGGGCAAAAAGTTCAGAAAAATCCGGGCTTTAGTTTTGTCTACAGCGCCGAAGTCGTGGTAGTTCATTTTGGGGGTGAACAAGTGGGGTGAAGCTTTGAAAAATCAGTTTTAATTCGATAACTCTTTAGGATTAATTCGTACACTTTTTGTTCAAATGGGAACGTTGTAGCCCTTGAAAAGACGCATCGATCGAGTATTTGATCATTACTCTCCAATAATATCTTCACCCCAGAAAAATGGTCGAAATACCTAAAAAGAATTGTGTATTGAATAACTCAAAAACAATCGTTTTTCGGATATGGTTTGAATGTACGAAATGTAGAGACTAATTTTCTCCATATTTTCGTTTCTATGGACCACCCTTGAATTTTGCTTTTTCCAACCCCTATCGGGGTTGAAAATGAAGTTCCGGGAAAACTATTGACCGCACGAATTCACCGCCTTGAAACGATTTGTAGCTTGAATCATCAGCTACATTTTTGTCCACAGCGCCAAACTCGTACCTCTTTATTTTTGGTCAATAGCTTTCCCAGAATTTCATTTTGAATTTTCAACCCCTCCAGGGGTTGGAAAAAGCAAAATTCAAGGGTAGTCCATAGAAACGAAAGTATAGAGAAAATTGATCTCTACATTTCGTACATTTAAACCATCCTCGTAAAATCGATTCTTTTTGAGTTATTCAATACATATATTTTTTTTAATATTTCAACAATTTTTTTCGGCGTGAAGATATTATCAGAGAGAGATGATCAAATACTCAATCGACGCGTCCTTTCAGGGGCTACAACGTTCCCATTTGAAAAAGGAGTATGAGTTTTTCCTAAAGAGTTCTCGAATTGAAATTGATTTTTCAACTTTTCTTTCAACTCAATTTTTTCCGATTGCAATATACAGCACGACTGTACTATGGAACGAGGTCGTCAGACTTTTGTCTGTCTCCTCCTCTTATGCGCCTCAAGGTCCAACCTAGACATCAATAAATGATCAAACAATATTTTCGCTTCTCTCTTCTTTCCTCTCTATTCCTGAAATCTTCCTCTGCAGGGAAAGGGTTCTAAAACAGTGATTCGATGCACTAGATGAGCACTGCAAATCCCATCGATTGATCTTTATGGCACACCGCACTGACTCTGCCGTTTCTTGACATAAATCATTTTTCGATTGCCGCAGGCTTTTCGCATATCATCATTTAACGCGCAATCGCGTCATGTACACGCTCGTTTTCACGGAAATGTATGGGGAGCAGGTATCGCCTGGGATTCGTCGGCGGAATTTCAACGTGGAAGGCGACGAGGTAGAAAAGGGAGATGATTGAGGGGCCAGTCCACTTTGAAAATTTCAAAAAATCTAAAGCAAGCAAGACTTGAAGAAATCGACGATGATGAGCAATCAGGAGGGATTTTGTACGGTACAGGAATTGCCGATTGAGTTTAGGTAAGAGTTTTTCATAGTACAAACTTCGAACGCGTTTTTCTCGAAACAACATTTTCAAAATCTAGCTCCATCGTATCTCTAAAACTAATAAACCGATTCTCTTGAAATTTGAACCACATATTGTAAACATGATTCGCAACAAGATGATCCTCGATGGTTTCGAAATTTTGATTTTTGCTCTTTTCTTGCAAAAAACTGCGAAAAACGCGTTTTTTTCGTTTTTCATCTGCCTTTTTTTTATTTTTTGATAATACTTCATATTCAAGGGTCATTTTGTAGCTGATGTCATACTGAATTCAAAATGAATAAAAATAAATTTTCTTTTTTATGTATTTTAAGACTTTATTTATCAAGTCCAACAACTTTTATATTCATATCATCGATAAAATCCTCAAAAAAAATTGCGAAAATAGCCTTTTTCGTGGCTCTAAAGTGGACTGGCCCCTTAAAGCGGTCATCCCATGTGACGGGTACAAAAAATCGAAACTTTTTTCGGTGCACATTGCTTTTTGAGCAAGGCGTCAATATGGACCCGGCATACCAGACTAATGGTGAGTCAACATTTTCTTTGTGTCAATCGTACTTGAACTTTTAAACGCTTTTTTAAAAACAGTTTTTTTTTTCCTTTCGAATTGGCTTCCATGATATCTCGAAAACCATTGAACGGATTTCGCTCAAATTTGTATGGTATAGTCAGCACATCTATAGTTCTTACCCGAACTAGAATATTTCTGATATCTGCCATAGTTTTTTTGAGTTGAAAAAGTCGAAAAAAATGACGAAACCTGGAGCTTGACTTTTAAAAACGTGCGAAAAATTAAATTTTCCTCCAAATCAAAATGCCGTTTGATTTTTTCATTTCAGATGAGCAAAACCTTCGGAATCGTGGCAGCTGTCAACTAACTTTTTTTTACTCATGAGTGTCTTCCGAACGGTGTAACATCGATTCAGCTCGTTATTTTTGTTTAATAAAATTCTAAGGGACTGTAAAAATGTTAATAAATATGTGGTAACAAATCAAAGATAGCGTGTTTTAATGGTTCCACAGAAAAAAATCGTAAAAAAGCGAAATCAAGTTGCTGTGACATGGGATGCCCACCTTAAAGCGCAGCGACGGCTAGACGATTTTTATAACCATCGGATAAATACCAACCTAGGACTGGACACGTCTACGTGGTGTCCAGTAGGGTCTCCACTTTCCATACTTTTGGCTCTTCGATTCGATTCGTTGGAGCCCTATCTCATTATGACGTTAAGGCGTTATCCCCACTTGTAGCGCAAAAAAGGCCTTTTTCATGATTTTTTTAAAGAAAACTACAAAACTTTTTTAATCGATCAATATACCATCTTAAAGAACACATCTTGAAGAACTTTCAGTAATTTTTTTATTGAAAAATATTACATTGTTCAGTAGCAAATGGCCGTCAATGAAATAATGTTTTTATATACACGGTTTGCGGTGACCAACATTGCGGCGAAGTGGATCATCTGAAGAAAAAAATGCGGATGGATTTAGTCAAATATAAGTATAAACTAGTCTTTAATCGAAGGATTTTAAAAAATATTCATTTTTCACAAAATGGCGGACAGTCAGAGTTAATGGTTCGATTTTAACGAAAAAAAAACGGCCGTTTTTTGGCTATGAAACGGCCATTTTCTTTCGAAAACAAAATCGAACGATTAAAAACTACATTTTTATGTATTAAATAAGCCTGCAAAATTTCGAGAAGATCGGTTCATTAGTGTTCGAGTAATCTTGGTCACCGACTTCAGAAATGCCATTTTGAGAAAAACGCGTTTAAAGTTTCTCTTTCAAAGCTCTTTCAACGCGGATTCTTCTCTTTCAACGCTCATATCTCAGTCAATTTTGTTCGGATCGACTTGAAATTTTCAGGACATATTCTCAGATACTTATACTTCAAAAAAATGCAATAAAAAAAATGCGATTTTTTCAAAATCGCAAGTGGGGGTAACCCCTTAAAGTTTGCATCGTTGGAGTACAACGAAAATTATTGTTTGCTTTTTCAAATTTTCTTTGGCAGATTTGAGCTACGATAATAATGCGAACGTTTTTTATTTTTCTCATTTAGCGATCTACAACGAATTCGCATAATATGATTTTGGATAATAATGAAAATGAGAAATTGAAAAGAATTTTCGTTGCATTCCAACGATTCAAACCTCAACCCCATATCTCATTCGCTTTCTTCGGTAATCAAAAAATATACATAGTGAATCAATTAACTTCAAATTTCTGGAATTATTTTCTCCATAGTCAATAAGTAGAGTTATCGGCTTTGGATTGGTAATGATGCTGGTACGAAATTTGTTTGATCAATGAAATAATACATACGAATGGAGCTAGTATTGAAAGGTTATTGGATACGAAAAATGAACCATTTGAAATTTCAATGAATGGGGACTATTTCACCGACAGGCATGACAACTACTGCGCAATAATCCCGCTCGTAATCAATTGCTCCGGAATATAGGGCTTTCACGTAGAGGCCCCGTACATATTTGTCGCCACCCACTCATGGCTTGAACGTGTAAAGTACCGGTATGCCATCACCGAAATACGCATGCGAAAGAAAATTAATATACTTTGTATGCATAAAAGCCTCATACGCAGCGCGAGAGCGTTCGTGCAAAATTACAACGCACCTTTCCATCACGAGCGCTTTTGTAATTGCATATAGCAAGTATGAAGCAAGGTTTAAACGTTCTCGCGATGGAAATTGAAAAGCCCTTTTGTGAGAATACCATCAGCTTCGAACTAATACTGTGACCTCGTGGGAATTAATATTTGGGCTGTTCGAAGGTTCTGTGAGTCGTTTTTTTAGCTGTATTGGGATTGCTTATTAAAAAAGGGTGGATGCATGAAGTATCAATTAGGTTGAGATATAAATTTGGGGAACATTGTCGAGGAACACCCACCGGACCCTGATAAGTTTTCGAGTCATCTGTTTTTATGACTCGTCATTTATGTGCCACTATCCCAATGAGGGTAAGTTGGAGCACGCACCTAAGCTACAAAGCGGTACAAAAAAAAACTAATACATTTTACGAATCAGTTTTTGTTTTAATTGAAAGAATATCTAGTATTCTATTTAAATTATGAGCGACAACCGGGAATCTTAATTTTCATTTTAAATAACAAACTAAAAACTACGAAACGGGATTCGCGAACTCTTAGACACACGGGCGCTTAAGGGCAGATATACACCTAGATGGTCGAGGTCGAGGATTTAGAAGCTATGAACATTCCGTCGACCGTAGAAGACCTACACTATCGGCCTGGTATCGATGATTCCATGTAAGTTGACAAATTTCACGATTTATTCATTCCCAAATTTTCAAACGCGTTTTTCTCAAAATCACGTTTTTCAAATCGGTACCCAAACATTTCTCGAAAACCAATGAACCGATTGCCTTGAGGTTTTTTGTGGTTATTCTATACACCATTATCTAGTACTTGTCATAGGATATTTTCTCTGTTAGTTTTTGTTTTATAGGCCAAATAATAAGTAATTTTTGGCCCGAAAATCACTATTTATGTTCAAACGTCCGCCATTTTGTCATAAATCGATATTTTCAAAATCGGCTATGACAAGTACTAGATTATAGTATCTAATTTAATAATCTTTTTGGTTTTTTTTCAGATGATTTTGGAAGAAACCCAGTGGGTACCGTATACGCAGATTTTTTTACGACGCTCCAGGATCATACAATATCCTTGTATATTTTTGATATTTTTAAATAAAGAAAATTAAACATATTTTTGAATGTATATACTTTTAGATACTCAAAACCCCAATCCGAAATTTCAAATAGCTTTCCTTGAAAAAATTCACAAAAATGACCTTTTTTATCCGGCTCCTAGGTGTATATCTCCCCTTAAGAATGCGCACGAAGCTCGATAAGAGTACGCAAGCATTAATCGACAAATAAATCGCAAATAAAGTTGCCCACATTTGTATGAGCGGTGAATTTCTCATGCCACCAAGCTTTCAAACACACTTCAAACACTCGATCCAGTCCTCACATATTGGTTCTTCGTATACTTCTTTGTATACTTTGTATACTTGTAAAAAAAAAATACATACCATATATATACAAAATACTATATACAGGGTGTCCCGCTTATCTCTGTCACCGAAATAACTCGGTAACAATCGACGTCACAAAAAAATACTCCAGACAATTCCAGTTGTACGGTGTGAAGGGGGCCATCAAATGCGACCGATTTTTGTTATTTTGGTAGAGGCGCGGACGCACAGTGAAGGTCACCTCCACTTTTTTTAATGGAATGGTACATTTTTTTTCAACCATCTTGTGGGGCACCTCGGGTCGCATAAAAAACATTGGGGGTCGAAGTCGTTCTAGGTCATTCAAGGTCAGTATCGATGATACAAATCTAAATATCTCGGATCGCTACCAAACATTTGGCAGTGATCCGAGATATTTAGATTTGTATTTTATTTTAATTGGTGACCTTGAATGACCTTGAACGACTCTGACCCCCTAATGTTTTTATGCGGCTTGAGGTGCTCTACAAGATGGTTGAAAAATGTAACATTGCATTTAGAAAAGTGGAGATGATCTTCACTGTGCGTCAGCGCGTCCACCGAAATAAAAAAAATTGGTCGCATTTGATGACCCCTTTTACACCATACAACTTTTCTCTGCAACATTTTTTTGTGACGTTGATAATTACCGCGTGATTTCGGGTGGCAGAGATAAGAGGGACACCCTGGATACTGTATCTAGGAAATATTTTATATATTTATATATATACACACCCTATAAACCATATGTATATAGTGTGTTTATACTATACATACTCCATTTCACCACGCCATTGCACCTAGCCCGTGAACCCAACCATTTTTTGTTTTCCTGATTTTTTTTGTAAAATTGTACCCCATGAAATGAATATCCACACCAATTTTTAGATCGTTATCTCTTCTCTTTGAGGAGTTGTAACTTTCCAAAAAATGTCGATTTCGGAAGTTTTAGAAACGTTTAACCGCTGATAACTCCTGAACTAATTGCGCATTGACAAATGTCACTATATCATTTTTTTTCATTTTAAAGTATACATTCGGTAAAAAATATTTAAAAAATTATCAAATATCAACGTCAACGTTTTTTTTTGCTTCTAAAGTAAAAACTACTTTTTTACAAATGATCACCTCTTTTTATTTTTTTCAATAAAATCTCTAAAATAGAGTGACCAATTCTATGATTATTAGGACTAGTCTCATCGTGGGTCCATTTTTCCTCCTATTATCTTTCGTATTAATAGTATTTTTTTCAGAAGACTTTTATCATTTTAATCTCCAATAATGCTATTAAGGCAGGATTCTACTTTGAAACCATGAAAAAAACGCTATTTTCGTGAATTTTTTCTAAGAATACTATTAAAGATATCGATATGGGGTTTAAACTGTTCAATAAATACACTCTTTAAGTACATAAAAAAAAATTTCAATGTATTTTATTCATTTTTCGTACACGTAAAATATGTTTAAAGCCAACGCCTCGAAAAGCAGGTACCGTTGCCGTGGTCGTGAAATCTTCCCGACGGATGGTCTGAAGCAAAAAAATCAAATAGTTTCATGTTCAGTATGTCTTCAGGAACCGACCTAACTAGAATATTTTATATACGTGCAAAATTAACAAAATGGCGGCTAAAATACGAAAAAAATGCGTTTTTTTTCGTATTTTAGCTTCTCAGAAAAAATTCACGAAAATAGCGTTTTTTTCATGGTTTCAAAGTAGAATCCGGCCTTAATGATCTTGTGATTTCCAATTCGGCTTCGTCAGGTCTGAAACGATTTATTTTTAATTCGTGATTTTTTTCAAAATCATTTTTTATTTACTCCTACACACCAAAGCCCTGGGCACTCTTGTACCACCTGAACATTTTAACCAAACATGACTGCTACTGCCATTTATTGATGAGATGCGAAATTACATTCATTTTGAATAATAATCTTAGTAAACCGGCGTACGAAATTAATAGTTGTTTTTGAAGAAAGTAAATTGTGTTTCGTACTTGTAATGCTTTGAGAATGTAAACAAAAAATAAGAAATTGCAACCAAAACTTCAAACTTACCTAGCCTCTCCGATTTATTTGACTTTGGATGTTTTTTATCAGAAGCCCTTACCCTGTTGGGCGGTCTAAACACAACAGAAGGTAGCTTCAATTAGCAAACCGTTTCGATAGTAGCGTAACTGCGTACTCTTATCGTCTGCGTACTTCTATACCGGCTTACCCGAAGTATCATCATGAAAAATTAGGGCTCGTCCAAGTAAGTAATAGGCGAAATAAATCCTCAAAGTACGAGTATGCTTTCAGCCACGAAAGGAGCCAATACCACTGATTCCGTGCGTAAGAAGTCGATCGTCAAGTTCACATAAAATAATGAGCAACGCGCAGGAAAGATCCTTCGAAAGGACACGTTCTTGGTCATGAGTGAGATACTTAACAGTTCGCTGGAGGCATCTTATCCAGAAACTCGGTTGAGCGCGGAAATAGTACTTTTCGAGAAACGAGGAGCAAGCGCTCTCGAGTGTTGGCCAAGTTCGAGAATCTCGCAGAGTCCCGTAGTTCGATAATCGAATACGAGTTTTTTTTTCTCGAGTCCCTGAAGTCACGACATGAGGCTGCTCCCTCAGATACCGAGAGAAGAGACTAGAGCTACATGGAATCTTTGCCTCTCTTACCCTCCCTTTACCTTTGCCCGAACCGTTCTTCGCCATCCGATACCCACGTGCCACCAGACATGTATCACTATGGCGACGCCGCGCAAGTTACTGCTGCAAGTAGTGAAGATCTCCCCGAGGATGATCCGAAATTACTTTCGACCGAAATAGAAGTGGAACTTCGTCCCGAGTTGATGCTCGAGTGGAGTCAGCAAGCATCGAGAATGTCGCTAGGTTCAATGAGTGATCGCGGAACGTGATAAAGAAAAAAAGGGTGCAAAGAAAATATAGCCGTCGAGAAAAATCGATCTTGGCAAATCTAATCGAAACACATTCCGTTGATCCGCTGAGATTCGATATAAAAGTGATGAAACCATTCATACGGATGATTTTCGTGATGAAGCTTATGACCAATTAGCCATGATTGGTCATGATTAAATATTATCGCGAGTCAATTAAAATCGTTTTTAATGGTGCAAGTGTTAATTGCCATGCAGCTAGATGCGTCAATTGCATAGAAAAATCATATTCCATGATGATCGAAACTTCTAAAGTGAGTTTTTTAATTGCTTATGAATAATTGCGTATCAATAGTAAAATTACAATGATTTTCAACGATTCTTTTTAATTTAATGATTCAATGATGATTCGTTATAGACCAGTAAGTCTTTAAGGCGGGACACCACTGTGACGGGTTGAAAAAGTCGATTTTCATTGCATTTTCTCAAAGTATACATAGTTAAGAGTGTGGGAACAAAAAGTTCAAGTTAAAATATTGAAAATTGACACGGTTACAGACGATTTAGTGAGGGCAGGTAGCGCAACGATTTACGTATACCAAAACTTTCAAGGGCGTTTTTTTCGAATCGACTTTTTTACCGGGCCTGGATCATAACTCTAGCTATAATTGTCTGATTTTCAATTAAAAAAAAAAAAATTCATAATTGCCGTAGCTATCGTTGTTCGTAGCGGCTGATTTTAAATTTAGTATTTTATAAGCCTCCGAATATACGTAAAAATTTCGCCAGAATTACATCTTTTTTTAACACCCGTCATTTGGTGAATTTTTTTTTTCGAAAAACTGCTACCTACAACGAGAACTACATTCATATAGATTATAAAACATTTTTATTTTTCAAATCAACCATTATCAAGTTATCGATCCGGCCGTTGGATGTTCATTTTTATTTTAAAAAGGAAAAATGTCCACCAAATAAGTTCACTGTATGCTTCATAACATACCTTTTTTCAAAATCCAAAATAAATAATCTAGTAGACCAAAGAAATTCGGAAAAATGATATTTTCGGCCCGTCACAGTGATGTTCTCCTTTACGGCTGGAGCCTGAATTAGAAGGTCCGAAAAATTGTTTTTTGTTATTGCTTGAATCGATAGATAACCCATCCAGGAATATATGTACAAAGTTACAGAGGCCAATTGCAAATATTTTCGAAGATACAAGGACAAAAGCAGAGAAGCGATTGATATTTGATATTGATATTTCCTCCTATTGAAAATTTGAAGCGCGTTTTCTCCAGTTTTCATTTTCACGATTTTTCCAAATTGGCGGGCGCCATAGCAAAAAAACTAAACGACCCTCTTGAATCAAACCAAAGTTTATTTTCTTCAGTATGAAAATCCCTTCTACGTGAATTAAAGAAGTCGTTGAAAAAGTCTTTTTAAATCATTTTTATAGCACGTTAAAGTGTCTTTTTTCAACACATTTTTTTTTCAAACCCGAGAAAAGTTATAATTTCACGATTTTTACAGCTTTTCCTTAATTCACCCAGAAGAAAAATATATGAGAGTTGAAAATTTTATTGGTTTTTTTGTTTCAGTCAACAATTACGAGCTGCATCTCTCCCGCCGATTAGGGACCGCAGTGGCAAGTCGCACATGGATTAGGCTGATAAATCTGCATTCATTTATTGTTTCATGTTGAAATTTGTTTTTAATACATTTCAAATGTACATGAAAGGATACCTCAATGTTTACGGGGCTCACTTGTTTTTGCCTTCTAAAAAATTCCCGAAAAAACGCTTTTTGGACCTTTTAATTCAGGCTCCCGCCTTAAGCGAAAATCGTTAGAAACCATTATACGTATGACATCGATGTGCATCCATTTAAAAGTTTTGTTTTTTTAAAGTTTGGTTTTTCATACCATTGCGAAAATTTACAACGCTGATGTACTTTTTCTTCCAAACTGACGTATGAGTTGATGAAGTTTGCATCGTTGGAATGCAACGAAAATTAATTATTTTTTATTCCCCAAATAGTTTTCGACCGATTTAAAATGTGAAAATCGTTCAAACGTTTTTTCGTATTGGTATTAAAAATGTGCGACCTCAATATGCAAAAAAGAAAGACTTTGGATCACGATGAAAATAAAGAACGAAAAAATCGTTGCGTTCCAACTTTGGAAACTTCAACCTCATACGTGCATAATAATTAATGATTATCTATCTAGAGAGTCATTTTAATCGACGAATAATTTATTTCGAAACGACGCAAAAAAAACGTAACGACGAATTGATATAAAATTACCAGAAAATACGAGTCGATCAATATCATCGCACGGTTAGTAAGCGCACGGCTCTTCCCGCTTTCGTGCAGATTTAAAATCGAGGGCATCGCTCCAGATCCCCATAAATATACTGACGTGAACGAGCATTCGTGTATGTACTCGATGTCGTGGAACAGTTTATCAATCACGTTGAACAAATGTTTGCCAGTTTCAAACATATATCTTTCTGGGTGACGGTATCTCCAGGCGATACCGTACAAGCGCCAAATATGTGTGGGTGTTTGTCCAGGATGAAAATACTTATGCAAAAACATAAATTTTCATCGTGCGTTCAGTCGCATCACGAAAAATCAATGAACGCGCGAATTTCCAATCTCGAAAGAAAAAAATCCATCCCCGACATCCAGGTTCATTGATCCCTCATGGTGTTGAAGTTTGCATCATTGGAACGCAACAAAAGTTCTTACATACATTTTAATTTCCTCATTTTTATTATTATAAATAAGTCGCTTGAAAAAAACTGACCCACCCGAAAAGTAGATGTCGATAGACCCTTCGTAGACCCTTTAAATACCCTTCTAGATCCTTCATATGACGTTGAAGTCTGCATCGTTAGAATGCAACGAAATTTTTTTTTCATTTATCACATCCGCTTTTGCATATCTGAGCTACGGAAATGACGCAAACATTTTTTATGATTCTTATTCTACGATCAACAACCTACATTTCTGCAAGATATGATTTTGGATGATAATGGAAATCATAAATTAAAAGGAATATTCGTTGCCTTCAAACGATGCAAAATTCAATATTTCAAAACTCACGTAAATGATGACGTTGAAGTTTGCATCTTTAGAATGCGACGAAATTTTTTTTTTCGTTTATCACATCCGCTTCGGCAGATCTGAGCTACGGAAATGACGCAAACATTTTTTATGATTCTTATTTTGCGATCAACAACTTACATTTCTGCAAGATATGATTTTGGATGATGATGGAAATGAGAAAAAATTGAAATTAATTTTCATCGCATTCCAACGATGCAAACTTCAACATCGCCCCTTCATAGACCCTTCTAGACTCTTCTAGACCTTTCATAGATCCTTCTAGACCAGCGGTTCTCAAACTTGTTTGGCGACGGAACCCTTTTGACACAAAATATTTTACGGAGCCCTAAAAGAAGCAAAACCAGGTTTTATTATTATTTTTTAATGAAAATCAGGTGATAATACGATGTCCGGGGTGCCAAGTTTTGACCGTTGATTCTTGATATTTGAACGAAAATGATGCGCATTTCAATAATAAAAAATTACCGTTTTGGCTTCCTTAAAGAATTTTGAGCGCTTTTAGCGGTAATTGGAAATACGCCAAAATTCAACGATTGTTGTTGGCTCATGGGTACAATATCTTTATTTCATCGCAAATAATGGAAATTGACCGGGCGAGCTTCAAAAAGTATTTCTTTGTTTGGGTACGTTTGGGTTTGTTTAGTGGTATCAAATACATACCACTAAACGTAGTGTTTATATGATTTTCAACATAAATTCCAACATTATAATGCTTTATTTATTCATATTCTCTGTTGATTTATTACAATAAGAAATTTTCCATATAATTACTACACCAAATTACTAAACGATATATTTTATATAAACTTAGAGCTTTACATGTCCGAAGAGGGTTGAACCGTACACTTCTGCTCCCTCTTCGAACTCCTAGCGATTAAAAGTACTACTTTACTCTCTGCCTAGTCGCACTTATAAGCGAGGAAAACATGGTAGTGGTATTTAAAATATATTTTTGGCTTCTGAAACACTGTCGGAACTATAAATTTCCAAGTTACCTTGCCTGATGGTGCTTGAAATTTTCAAAATCGAAAAAATTGTCATTTTCGATAACTATCGAAAAATTGTCATTTGAATGCAAAATAAGCGAAATATGAACTTTTACCACTCTTCATATTTTGTTTATTTTGACCCGATAACCGTAAATTCAACAAAAATGGTAGCACGTCATGATATCACACGACAAAATATCATCACGACAAAACATCACGACCATAAAATATCACAATCCGATTATTCTCCCCACGCGAGAGTGGGTTTGTTTGGTTTTGTTTTGTCGTGTGATATTTTTCCGTGTGATCAGGTGCCATGGAACCACAAAAATGGGTACTTTACCTAACAATGTATTAATTCCATTGTAAATTGTTGAAATTATTTCCATTCATTGGGAGATATGAAGTTTTTTTTTTTCGGCCGAGCCCTAGCAACACTTTGAGTATGGCTGTTCTCGACCCTTAAAAAAGTTCACAAGTGCTATTTTCGCTAAAATTAACATTAATACCAGTTTTCGTTACAAGCTTTTAATATGCATTTTCACTGCACGATTTCTCTATTGTCACGACAGCCTTGTTGCCCATGTGCTTGCATGTGAGCCAACATCAAGCCGTCATTTCAAGATTGAATTATACACGATCCGCAATGTCGAACGAACTTGTGTCTCTATCACATTTCTCTCGTTTTCCTCGTGCCGTCTCTCTTCCTCTCGTGTTCCACTGTTCGAACATCTCCCCTGCTTCGTTCCTGTATCACGTTGCCCTCGCAGATACTGCAATATTCATGATAAATGGGGGTACACACCCGGTACGAGCGCGCAACGTTTCCGCTTCCTGCAAATGTGTACGACGTACCCAGGACCTGGTAAACAAAACGCCCTGATGTACGTACGTACAATGGGCAAAGGACCGTGGGTTGAGCTGTTTTGCTCGGTAATTGCCGATATTTACAAATACGAACAGGCAGTTCGTAGCGAGTGAGGTAGATAGCGCGTGGGTAGTGAGCATCCAACGGCTCATCGAACGCGATTTGTACTCGAAAGGAGCTGCTACGACGGGGGAGAACGAGACACGTTAAGCCGGGATTGGCTTGCCTGCCGATCGATTTTTCCTCCCGCTCGATCACGTATCAAAAGCAACGAGATCGGCAATCTTTCCAACTTCCATCAACTTCCATCGTGACGAGCATTGGCGTAGCCAGGAGGGAGCAGGGGACACCCCACCTCCGATAATTAAATTCGCATAGTCGATTAACTTCATTTGTTTCAATGGTGTTGAAATTTGCATAGTTGAAATGCCAATTAGTGTTCAATTTTTCACTTCGTTATTTTTATAGCTATATAATTAAAAGAAGGTACCCTATTTTTTCGGCCCGTTTAGGCTACGGGAATGACTGAAACATTTCTGAAGATCCTTATGAGGGTTTCATATCGTAAGCTTGGAGAAAAAGGATTTAGATGGCAATCTAAACCGTTTTCCCCAAGTTTAGGTTATGGAACCCTCGTAAGGATCTTCAAAAAGGCTCCAGTGATTTTTGTAACCTAATTGGGCCAAACAATTGGGCAATGAGAAAAGAAATATATTGCCGTTGCTTCCCAACGATGCAAACATCAATATCACTTGCTTCGCCTAAGCGAGCACAAAGGAATTATCTAATAAAACTTGAACTATATCCTTCCTCGTAATTTCGTAACTTGTATAAAAAGTAGTTATATCATTACGGAAATTAAATAAATATGCAAACTTCGCAATTAAGTTAAGATTGGTCAAAAGCAATACATTAGATTTGCCGGTCGATATACAACCAGAAGAATACTGATTCAGCATTTACTATTAAGTAATACATAATATCATTGTAAATATAAAATGCTGATTTCAGAATCTACTGTTACATGCAGTTCACGCATTTTTCAAATTGAATATGAAGAACGGAGATGTTGACATCAATAATTATTTTTAAATCTTAATAATTTATACGTCAGCCTTAGAGTCTGAAGCAATGGTCATGAAAAACATAGTTTCAATTATAAATGCTGGAAATTTGTGGGAGCATATAAAAAAAGAGGACTACCCCAACTTTTATAAACTTTCCCAAGCAGCAGTAGTACTCCCGGTGAGCTCCGCCAGCTGTGAGAGGAGTTTACCTGCCATGAGGCGAATCAAAACGTGGCTGAGAAGCACACTCCTCCAGGAACGATTCTCTCATATGTCACTAACTGAACATAGTGAATGACAATGTAACAAAAATCCAACTCAAAAAGTGTTGGGCCGATTTACAGAAAAAATAGAACACTAAAACCTAGTTCATTGAGTACCTACTGAAAGTGAAGTATAAAGACTGGTGACTGGATTAAAGAATGATGAAGAATTAGTTGATGATTTTTTAGGTATTGCAAGAGTTTGATATCAATGTTAGCATGAACGTGTGATTAAAACTTCACGTTTGAGGTGTGTAACGTGATTGCCGCATGTTGTGTAAATTTGATTTAGGGTAATTCCGGGGCAGTTGGCCATAAAGGAGGCCAATAGAAATGTTTCATAGAACTGCTTAATTCGCTTAATACTGCTTAATTCGCTCGGCATCGTGTGCAGGTGTAAGTGTACAAGCAAAAGTTTGGCTAAAATATTTTAAGTAAGTAAAATCCTTTTTAATTATTCTGTCTACTGCTAAATTTTTTTGAAGGATTCATGTTTTACATTCTGGTGGTTATTTTTTAGAAGTAATGGTTACTTTTCATTTCGTGAACAGTTCACGAACAGCGCTGTGTTACAACCTCAAGATTTCGCATGTATTGTTTCTACATGTTTACATTTCAGATGTGGCCATCTGTCCCGGGAGATGAGGAGAGATGGCCACGTACAGCCGGTGTATGATGGCCATAGTATTAGTTGTAATGTGTTCAAGTAATTCATGTTTTCTACATTTGTTTTGGATGCCTAATAAGTACAAGGGAAAAGCAATTGCTCTACGAGGGAACTAGACTCAAGAATAGTTAAAAGCAGCTATAAGTGCTGCAAAAAAATGATGAATTGTCGATTCGTGCGGTCGCTAAGACCTACGAAATACCTAGGAAGATCTTAGAAAAACGATATAAGAACAATGACAAAAAATGTTGCGGAGAAAATTATTATGAAACTCGTCTCATCGAAGATTGGCTTCAGCGGATAGTGTGCCAACTTTGGGTACACAAAAATTATACTGATTTCGATTATATGTGTTCTAGATGTGGCCAAAAGAAAAAAAAAGTATCAAAACATAAAACCAAAGAGAAAACCGAGAGCATACTGCTGGATAACTAACCATCTCACCTCTGCTCCGATGGCCATCACACCCGGATACTCCGGGGGAGATAGCCAATCAAGATTTTTGAAAAAGTGTAATTTTAAGGTTGATCTGACAGGAGTTTGTTGAAATTTCGTAAATTATCTTGAAGTTAAATGTTCAAAGGTCAATTACAAATGAAGATAAGTTAAGAAACGTCTGTACTTTTATTTCGACGGATCCTTGAAAAAACCGTGGCCAACTACCCCGGACTTACCCTAACAAAAAGTTGATTGTATACAAACCCACTATTTTCACCAAGCACCCCCCCCCCCCCCAAATGTTGGCTACGCTAACAATGATGAGATAACGCATCGAGGGTTACCAAAAATCTCCACGGCACCTTCGAAGAAGACTGTCTTCCATATTCACTTGGTCATCTCAAGGATTAACGTCGGAATAGGGACTCGAATACGGTTCAAAATGAGACCATCAAGTGCGGCAAATATTGGCTGACCGACATTGAGGCCTCTGGGTGTTTCGTGATCGATATGGCACGATCGATCGATAATCGAGAATTGGCTATAGTTCAACGTCTCGCAAATCGGTAACATCTAGTCCGTCTGGGAGTACGATTACGAACGTCTGGGTGGCTTGGACGATAGTCGGAGCTTTCCTCAGCTTCCGGTGCGCGATCCAGCCCCACCTCGGTGGAGTCAGACCATTGAAACTTTCCCAAGCAGGTGATCGCGCGGGACGGGGCAAAAATCTCTCCTGTAACTATTAGTCTCATCGATTTCGTCGGTGGGTGTGCGCGCGGTATCGGCTCGGCTGAGCCGGCCGTGCCTCGCAGGAAAGATCGTCCAATCGGAAATAAGAAAATCGTATCCACAGGGGGGGGGGGGGGTGCCACGGTGCGGTAATAGGGGTACCAGACAAAACGTGAACGAATTTTATGTACGTATAGATATATGCATGTGGTATATAGCGGTGAGTGCAGACGCGCCGGCTGTGTGCACGCTTCGATGCGCGATTCGATGCCTCGGGAAAATTGGAAAGCTTGGGAAGCTCGCTCACGAACACACCGTCCTAACTCCCTTCCTCCCTACTCCATCTCCTTCTCTTCCGCCCCCCGCTGGGGCCCTCGCCACTCCGACCTAGCTCAATTGTACATGTATCGTATGCCCTCATGCTTGCCTTCCGATTCTATGGAAATTCTGGCAGTATAACCGAGGAAAATGAAAATGAGCTCTATTCCCTCGGGAATATACATTGGTTTGTGGGAGAGGAAAGCTTGCGCATGTATACATAGCTCTCTTCCCTCCACCTTCGGGCGACTCGGGTTCTCGGATTTGCCGGTATGTAAATTATCGTTTAGTATATACCTATCTTCGGCTCGTACGTGTACACGATTTTTTTGTTTTGTTTGCGCGTTCATGTGCGGGGCAACCGGCCGATATTCGGCTAGGCAAAATTGGCACCGGGTCATCGTTTCTCGTGTAGTAAGCTTCGAAAAGTGCACGCAAGCTCGTTTATCTAGGGTGCCTCGTTTATTTCGTTATTTGCGGATAAATATGTGGGTTATATTCAGCCTATGGTACGAGCTTCTATGGAACTTTGGAATGCTTGTGACAAGTTTTAATAACTATGTGCACGAGCGGCTCAGTCGCGTTGGAACCTCTGGGAAGCGCGTTATTGAGATTCTACAGAAATTCGTTCAGCTTTCAGATGGCTTGAAATATTCTTGAAGTAGCTGTTAATGATGGCTATGAATTTATTGGCAGGAAGAATCTTGAGTTAAGGGGTCTTCTCACTTTAGACGAAAAAAAGGCTATTTTTATGCATTTTTTTCGCTGCGTGACATCTGAGCCAACGACAAAATATCCGCGACAAAATATCCGATGACAAAACATCCGCGAGACAAAATCCTAAATCTCGTCCACCATATCAATGGGGTCGCGTGCAAAACACCGTTGTGGGGTGTGTGAGATAGTGGGATGGGGGCATAATACGAATTTCTTCATTGACCCCAAACAAACAAACACAAACAAACAAACCCAAACATATCCGTCACATATTAATAATTTTCCTCCTTTTTATGATGGAATAAATTTCAACGGCATGACTGTACACTTTAAACTGTATATAATTTCGGCAGATATTTTGTCCTTCGGATATTGTGACGTCGGATATTTTGTCGTCGGGTCAAAACGCGTGTTACCATTTTTTTTTATAGTCTCATATTATAGATTTGATATAGATTGTTACACTTAAATAATAAACTTTTGAAATACATTTTTAAACATTCATTTATTTATTTCAGTCACTATCTATAGACAAAAATGGTAGTTAAAAAAAATCCTAAAAAAAGTTTTGGATTCCATTTTTTTTGTAAGTCTGCATCCGTGTATTTTTATCTCCTCAACAAAAATGCACTATTCATTTTCGGCAAAAGCGGAATTAAAAAAAGTCGGTAATAGTGTCTGGGAAGACGTCTTTCGCGCTTCGCCGTCGTAATTTTGAGCTTTCGACCAAAACCCGGTCGTATTCTTAATCGGCGGGAAATGTTCCACAAGATAGCCCCCTGAAAAGGTTTAGAAGACGGAAAAAAATGTGGACCCTTTTGGCCACTTTTCCAAAATCCTCAAAATTCGAAAAGTGCAAACAGCTCTAGAGAGGCTCCTATGTGAGAAACATAAACTTGATGATTGGCTTTGAAAAGGATTTTGATAGACTTGGAGAATGCCGTTGGATTCATCGCGATACCTAGATTATTTTCCTGGAACGTGCACTTGAAAAATGGCCGAAAAAGAGGCAAAGGGGTATGGAAAAGTTGGTGAAAATGATTCCGAAGAGGATTAGCACAAAGTGGAGTTCCAAATCAAAACTAAAAATAAATTATCGACGATTTAGTGGAGAATCTTTCCTTTAGCCATAATGCGAGAAACATTTAGGTTAATAATTTTTTTCGCAATCCACGTCGACGTATTTTCACCACCTAAATACGAATTCAGCTTTCATATCTCCGCTAAAACCCGCAATACAAATTTAAAAATCATCGAAAATACATGGAATCTCGTTTACCCCCTTAAGCTTGCTAAACAGCCAAAATGAAAGAATTCGACTTTAATTTTGTCCCCTTTTCAAAGCTGTACCCGTTACGTTTAATTCAATGCACCCTTTTAAATGGCGTGAGGGAAAGAAAAATAAAGAGTTACATCATCCCTCAATTTTTGTTTACCCATAGTACATTTCAGATTACTTTGCATAAGAAGCATTTTCTTTTCTGTTTCACTAAAATCGGTGTACTGTTTGCGGGCGAAACTGCAACATCAGCCCTCGGCGTGCTTTACTTTAAGGGATGGTTGCACCCTTTAAACGGTTTTTCCGCCGATGAAAGAAAAAACGTATCTAATAGTTTGTCATGCTATATCATATACATGAGTTCCGACAAAATCGAAGGCGGTTGATGTCTGCCTTCGATTTCGTGATGTTGCTTACTAGATGGGTGACCGAACGGCGAGCTGTTTGCCTTTTTTCCAAATGTACCCTTCGTCCATTCTGTGATATTCTCTACACATTTTCAATGTAATCGCGATTGTTAAAGCACCCAAAGCCCAAACATGCTTCATTGCATTTCGGAAAAGGGAAAATGGGAGCCTCGTCCGATGGGAGAAAAAATATTACGCTCTTGCTATTCCCCAACATTTCGCTGGCTTCCTGGAATACATAATGATAAAGCACCGGAACTCAGTGGAAAGAAGAGTACCATTTGCAAATATTGTTTTCCTGGAAAAGACATGCCAGGAGCTTATTCGGGTCTGCCCATCTGATTGAATGTGCTCCAAATGCGTTGGTATCGATGCAGAAGCACAGCCGTACATATAGACGTCTCGCGAATTTTTTTTTGCCCTGTGTGGGTTTGTTTCTAGAAACGGATGGAAAAAATTTACTTCTGGAGGTTCTGCACCTTCGACTAGTAGTCAGTGGATGTACGTACATACTCGTATGTCTATGCCTATGTGTAGTTATCGACATACGGATAACATAGAGTCCGGTAAGAGACTTGCGATTGCAGAGACACGACGTCGATAAATCATGGCGAATGGCCAAGTGCCAAGTACCGAGGAAGTGGACGATCGTGACAGCCTCCTCTTCGCTCCACTGTGGTCACCTCGTATTACTCAAGTATAGTGGTTAGAGAATACAGGGATTTTCGATTAGGGAGAATCATTATTATTACTCGGTCGCCTTGAAGGCTAGAAATATGGCTACGAAGTCCATTTTTATGAACATTCCATTAAAGTCGCTGCGACGTGATACTGCGTCGAAACTAGAGTGAAACGTTTTTTATGGGGTTGAAGTTTGGAATGCAACGAAAATGCTCGGTTTTCTCATTTCTTTATTTTTCTTATACAAAATCTTGTTTGCAGCTGTTGATTATAAATTTGTAATAAGGATTGTTAAAAGTGTTTCAGTGATTAGCGTAGCCCCAATGTGCAGAAAAATACGGCACTACGAAAAAAAAAAAATGTATTCGTTGGATTCCAACGATGCAAACTTCAATACAATGGATTTTGGTGAAACGTTCATGAAAATGAACTCCACCTATTCGGATATGAAGATCAACCCACGCTAGTGTGGACGACATGGGGTTGTCCGTCTTGGTGTCAGCGCGCATGCCACTGTGTGGCTGAGCGGCCACCCATCCAGGTATTGGCTTCAGCCAGCGTTGATTCTCAAAGTCTTTCCATCACAAAATGAAAAGTCGAGATATGGCACGGGGCATATTTCGGGTGCGCGCACTGACACGATACGTACTCGCGTCGTATTCATTTATTTTCCATAGTCATTAATTTTAACGAGAGACAAGATCACGAGACCGTGAGTTCAATCAGCGCCAGCTGATGGTAGACGTATCGCGTATATTTCGCCCGATGGGGAGGTCGTCGGAAGCGAATAGATGTAGAGGGGTGAGAAAGCGGAAGAGCGAGATAGAGAGAGAGAGAGAGAGAGAGAGAGAGAGAGAGAGAGAGGAGAAAGGCGGACAGATCGAGAAAGAAAAAGAAGGATCAATAACAGCACTGATAATAGTGATCGTGTTGAAGTTCGCACATTGGAATGCAACGAAAAATCATACTGTTATTTTTATTTCTCATTTTTATTATTATGTCGAGTATTTTTTTCTTAATTTCGATTGCAGAGCTCCAAATTGGCATTTTTAAAAATAGTTGAGACCTCTTTAAGCCAAAATTCGCCATAAGAAATTTAAGCAAGTGAAAAAAAAGTCACTGTCAATGCGCTCCAATAATACAAGCTTCAATCTCGTTAATGGTGAAGGTCTCTTTCCGGCATAGGGAATTTTAGGGACTATCATGACCCTGTATCCACATACGTACACACCAGATGTACGTGCATGGGAGATCCATGGAAAGAAATATTGCTTCAACGCATTTAGTGAAGGATAAATAAGCTACACGTATTTACTAACTTTCCACATAACGAACGCATCAGCAAAGTTGTTCTTCCACGACTCACGGCTAGAGGGCTCGTAATCGGAGGAAGTCCAAGCTACCGTATTTTCACTTGGTTGTTTCGGATAGGGAAATGGATGATCGGATGAATAACTGTAGGTGATTGTTTTCGTTTATCTACTTGAAATATATTCAAATAAACACTTAAAAAATCGTTGGTGGTGAGTGATGCGAAATACAAATTGCCTGTGGATTTGTAAGTTTCGAAGATGCCTCATGCTAGCAATGTGATGCTCGATGGCTATTTTGTCTTGTCGACCTTCTTGTCTCAAGACTTGACGTGTAACGTCTCCTCCGTTGATGAATCTTGCGTTTCTCGCCAAGATATTTGAGTGTAAAACCCTCTGTACACGGTGGGTGTGAAACGTGGTGCAAAAGATCTAAACCCATATGCGAGAATGCGGGTGGTGAAGCGGTCCTAGTTGGTGCGACACAAAACCTGAAGATGTGGCATTTTTCATTTCTCGCTAAAATCGATTGGTGGTCACGGATTTCCTAGTCCCAAGTTTGTGCAGGCCTCATTCAGGCCAGGCATTTAGGTGGCATTTAGTCCGATCGAGTTCTACCTAGAACATTCGTAATCAGCGGATGATTTTGCATCGATCAAGGTGTCGACAACTCGATTGGACCGTTAGATTCAGATTGGTCCTAACAGAGGTGGTTTATAGACAAGGCCTGGGCCTAGCGGGCCTAGTGCAGGGCATCGCGGCAAGGAAGATCCTCAAGTACGTGTGCCCCCTTCCCTCTTCTACCCATACCGATCTAATGCGTTAATGCGTCAGGGGGCGCTAATTTCGGTAGGCCTAGGGCGCCTATTTTCGACAACCTCCCCTGGTGAAGCCGTGGTGGATTTTCCCGCAACACGCAGTCAGTGGGGCCATGCCATAAAACACCTGGCGCGCACCTTGGACCGATCATCAACCATTGGCCCATTGCTATCACTAAAGTGATTCTACCGTGAGCACCGCGGATGTGATTTGATCATTCTTTCGGAGTTGTGAATCCCGATACGCGTGATGGCGACGATGCTTGCTGAGTACGTTATACTAAAAATTAATAGAGTGCAACCGTTTTCATAGACGTAAAATGACTAGACACTGATGTGGAAAAAAATATACAATTTTTAATATTTTCAAATAGAACGGAACAAAGTCTTGGACTCTACAAATTTTACACAGAGAAATTTCACACTAGTAAAACGGTGTTCAGAATTACGTGTTCAAGTTTTGCTTTTATAATGTGACGATGTGTTCGGTCGAATGGTTGGCGACAACTGACTCTTCTCGTCGATGATCAAAGCGTCGGGTCCACAGCTAGGAATTCCTTATTTGGTATGATTTGAAGTTCTTAATTTTCATTGGGTGAAAGCATTTGTCATTTGTGCGTGGGTTTGTGACCAATCGCAAAAGGAGCCTTACAAAACTGGGGGTGGTGCGGAATGTCGAAAATCCCCGAAATTCGTAGGTGGAATACCAGGCAGCAATATTTGAATGGAGCTTTTCCGTAAATCGTTATATACTCAAAAATATCACGCAGTAGCAATGGACTTTTGGATCTTTTAACTTGATGAAGAAATATGCAAAAAAGTGATCGGGACTGCGTCGTGCCGGATAAGGGCCTTCAGACCCTTTTTTTAATGGACGCCGGGTCAAACCAGGATCCGGCGATCTGGTATCGTTCAGAAAACTAATATCTAAAGTTTGGATATTAGTTTTCTGAACGATGCGTGCTTGTGAGCCTACAACTTCACAGCCCTTTTTATTTAGATTTATTATTTTAGATTGTAGATTAGATTTAGATTTTTACGTTTAGATTCTAAACGTAATAACTAATATGAAATATTGCACGATTGATTGAATATACATTGCATGATCCAACACACCAACAGTGATAAACCGAGGCTTACGTGTGCTGCCTCGAAGACACTAATCCAAAGGATTCCATCTCATGCCGTGGCTAGTACCATAAAAAAAGCACGGTAACAATCCCGCAGTTATGACCAAGTGCTTCGCATGTACATCCTTGAACACATGCGCGTATCGTTAATATTTTAGGGCACACTGTCCGCGGAACGCGAAAAAAGTTGTACACCCAAATTGATCAAGCTCTGAAGCCAACCAAGGATTAGAGATTTTTTGGGTGTGTTGATTCAAATTCATATACGGCGATTAAAGTTGAAAAAGATCACTCTCTCCGTGCGTTTGTGAGGGCCTTGAAAAAGCCAGCATTTCTGAGAGAACCGCTTGTCGAAAGGAGTTCCGCGAGAGAAAAAGAGAAAGAGAGGCAGATCAATCGATTGATTATACATTTTATGCCTTGGCGATTCCACGAGGCGAGATACAGAGAGTAAGGAAGGGCGTAGGGAGGAAGGTAGGAAGAGGAGTGAGGATATCAGAGTCGTCCGGGTGTGGAAGTAAACTTCATTGTGTACCTCCCTCAGGTATTTGCCGAATTACCCGCAGGCCGAAAGTTTCGACCGGCTGACGAGACCGAGCTAGTTGGCGCATAGTTTTGAAGAGCTTCAAGAGAGTTTTCGAGACCCAAACTGTACACCGAGGGAGAGTTCTGCCTGGTGGTTGTGCGATGGTAGCAGACCGAGAATGCCTATTCTCGCCTTCGAGAGAAATACGGTGACGGAAAGACAGTGCGATAAAGGAAGAGAGCGAAAGAGGATACGGAGGGATGGAAAGAAAAAGGTAGAGACGCCGAAGGGAGAGGAATCTCCATAGCGCAGGCTAGAGTGCGTGTTCTAGTGGATTTCGCGATCGCAGGAGACTAGTTGGTATACGGGAAGTTGGTGGGTACGGGAGAGTGGGATAATTGCGGATGCTTGAAGAAATCCTTCATGAAAAGTCAAAATATTGGTATGAATCAGTCTTCTTTTATTCATTATTGAACTTTGGTCATCACCTTACGAGATCAACATTATTAATTATTTGTAATTAATCAACGAACATTAATATTAAAAGATGTTAAAACCCTTACTGTCCTTAATTACCCAATGCCATTCGGGTAAATACACACATAGGAACACAATTCCTCTCCATTGGCCAAAGCTGGCCGCTTCTGGGCGATTGCTTCATTCAGACGGTCCAATTGTTGACAGTACAGGTCCGAATTAAGAGTTTGGCCGCAGGGGAGCAGCTCATAGTAGATGATTCCCTGCCAATCCCACCAAACCCACAGCAAAATCTTCCTGACCGTCAATCCTGGCGTGGCCACCGTTTGCGCCGCCTCACCGCGATTAGACCACGACCGTTTTTGCTTGACGTTGTCGTAAGTGACCCACTGTTCGTCACCAGTCACCATTGGCTTCAGAAACGGGTCAATATGGTTGCGATTCAGTAGCGATTCGCAGATGGAATTTCGGTCCGTGAGGTTCTTTTGCGTCAACTCGTGTGGCACCCATACATCGAGCTTATTTTTGTATCCAGCTCATCAAGTGGTTCCAAACGGTTTTTTGTGCAATGTTTAGCTCCTGGGCAATCGAAACAATGCTTACATGACGGTCGGACTCGACGATTTCCATTGTTTTATCGACATTTTCGACAATTGACCTTCCAGAGCGTGGTGCATCTTTGACATCAAAATTACCGGAACGGAATCGACGAAACCAAAATTGCCCGTGATTGGCGGTTACAGTATCAGGACCATAAACATTATTCACATTTTCAGCCGCCTGCCTTGCGTTTTCGTCTTTGTCGAAGAAAAACTGTAAAATATGGCGTTTTTCCACTTTGCTGGTGGCCGTCTTTGACGCGCGCTCAAACAATATTCAGTCAAGCAGTCACATAACTCCTCCATAATCCGAGATATTTATTTTAGTATGGAATTCTATCTTTCTAACCCCATCTCGCGTAATCCGATCGCACTTATACAACGCGAGATACAGATTACTAAAGCCATCTACTGCCAAAATAATGGATTTTTTTTACTACACCTAATATAATCACCGTTCATAACCAAAGAAAGTACTTCGCTAGTACAGATATATCCACGTAAACACAACATTCAGAATCATGGGAAATTGTAACAAATATCACTGATATCTTAAATAAAACTTACTTTGAAAGCCGTGCGCGGCCTCTCGACCTATAAACTTTCTGAGCACTAAAGATGGCGAAGGCAATGTCGTCAGTGTTTTAGCTGGGTGGGGGAGAGGGGGGCTAAGCTACCAAATACCGAGGGGCTCGGAATTACCCAGCGTCCGTATTTACCCCACTCCCCCCTACAACAGGGGGTTGAAACAACGAGAGGAGACACCAAGGTTGGACGAATTTTGCAGAACTTTGTGACGTCTCCCTCCCTCTCTCTCTCTCTCTCTCTCTCTCTCTCTCTCTCTCTCTATATATATATATATATATATATATATATATATATATATTACTTTTTTCTCATTTGACTTCAACTCTCAACTACATTTCTCATTCAGTCAGCGACGAAGCAGTCACGACGTGTTGACGACGAATCTGTCCGGTCTTCTCGCAATAGGAATGCGAAGACCCGGAAAATCGGCTCGTTCATCTACTCTCTCTGCCACCCTCTTTCTGTTCTCATCTGTCTAGAGATTAGCCACTCACTGACCACCCGTTCACCACTGCCGATTAACAATGATAACTTTTTTGGTATCACAATGTTCCCAGGATAGATATTCCATGGTGAAGTTATCCTTGAGACTAATTATTACGAACTTTTTCTGACAGAATTCGTCGGCTAAGAGTTACAAACATGAGCGTAGTAAATGGGCACCTCGCAGCTGAAATCAATATATCCGAGCCTACAAAATCAATGGTATTGAAGTTTACATCGTTGGGATGCGACAAAAAAATTATTTTTTCTTATTGCTAATTTTTTTGGCACATTTAGGTTACGAATATAACTGGAACATTTTTGAAGATCCTTATTAGGGTTTCATAACCTAAACTTAGAAAATAAGTGTTTAAATAGTATTACAAATAAAGAAATGAAAAAATAAAGAAGAATTTTCATTGCATTCCAACAATGCAAAGGTCAACAACATCAAAACCGTTGTTATGGGTAGCTGGCTAACTTGATTCTATTTCTCCTAACCTTCAATATAATGACAAAGCTCACGTGAGATTGAACGAATACGATCAGCTGTCCGATGATCCATCCATTAGATAATTGATGCGTTAAAGCTTACCTGGAAAAAGAAAAACGACAGGCATTCAGTAAAGAAATCGTAGTAGGAATATCGAACAACCATAGATCTAAACACACCGTTAAAAAATTGTTTTCAGGGAGGAAGAACTTTATTCGAAAGCAGGAACTCTGAAGGAATTTTAATGGTTGATAGATTCCGTGGACGTGTGTCGCAAAGACAATTCCAATGAGATCCAATTGGAATCTCATACTTGTTTTTACTTCCTGATGGAAATCTATTGGGCCATCGCATTGGAACCCTATACTAAAACGTCACGCTCGTACATTGGATTCTAATTGGGATTCCCCATTTAGATCACATGTACGAATACAATTTAAATAATAAAGTATTCCCACATTATCGGACAGAATCCGATACGATTCTTGATGGATCCTATCGCATTCTGTACGTTGAATTTTCTAAACAAAATATATAGATATACGAAACGAGTGGATCTTGAAAAAGTATAAATCTTATCTGAAAAAAAGTACAAATCGCTTAAAAAAGTATGTCTTAAAAATCGATTTGAATTACATAATTGAAAATCCCCTTCGATTATCGTTTGTTATTTATTCTACTGCACTTTGACATAATATGAGTTTGAATAATATAATATGACTTTGATAAATATTTAGAGGTCGCGAATTAAAATTGAAGGTTACCCATTTGATCAACATTGAAAAAAATGTTTTTCTCATTATTACTGTTACCATTCCGCGAATTTTGATATCGCGATATTTCCAAGTGGGTTCTCATAGGAAATATGATACTCCACAATAAAGTTCCTTGAGCCATGGCCGTAAATTTAACCGTTTCAGCAGTATCAGTATTTCAAGTGAATATTGTGCAAAAATATCGATTCAAACGGCTGTAAAGCCTAAGCTATTAGATATATCGAAAAAATTCAAATGAGAACTTTTTAGAGAAAGTAATTTTCTACAAAAAAGTCTTATAAGCCGAGCCCGTAAATTCAACTCTTTCTCAGCTATAGGTAGAAAAAGTAAAATAAATAGATTTTTTTTGTGGAAAAAATCTATTTATAAATAGATAATATAGTAATAGAAATATAGTAAATAGAAATATAGAAAACATAGATAACAGAAATATAGTAAAATAAATAGATTTTTTTTCTAATAAAAAAAAATTATTTATTTTACTTCATCCACCTATAGCTGAGAGAGAGTTGAATTTACGGGCTTGGCTTACAAGACTTTTTTGTAGCAATTTACTTTCTCTACATAGTTCTCATTCGAATTTTTTTCGACATATCTAATAGCTTAGGCATTACAGCTGTTTGAATAGATATTTTCATGCAATATTCACTTGAAATAATGATATCGCTAAAAACGGTTGACTTTACGGACATGGCTCAATGAACTTTATTGTAAAGCATCATATTTCCTATGAGAACCCACTTGGAAAATATCGCAATATCAAAATTCGCAGAATGGTAACACTAATAATGAGAAGAACATTTTTTTCAATGTTAATCAAATGGGAAACCTTCAATTTTGATTCGCGACCTCTAAATATTTTTTGACAACACCCCCTTTCACGAAAGTTCGTTTTTGGGTACCAACTAAAGGTTTTCGGGCACGATGGGTAAAAAAAAAAGTTTCCCTGAAACGAATCACCCTAATGAGCACACAGGTCCATGCTACTTAGTAAACGTGTTGCTTATGTTTCAACACGCTTGTGTTTTTTCTCGTGACTTGTCACATATTTTCGATTTGAACGTGGTAAGAATTCCCAAACGGCGTTAATCAGGGAGCAGTGCAGAATCCAATTCGATTCCAATGAAGACTCCCTATGTGCGGTGTCTCTAACAAATCCCTCTAGAGATGCCACTTGGGACTCCCCAACAAATTTGTGCACGGGATCAGGAAAATATATTTTTCGACAGAGCCAACAAAATCCGGTTCAAGAATTTTTTTTAAATCCTCAAACTACGTGAATAGGGAAAACGCGCCCCATCCACATGGATTCCAATGTGAACTCCCTACGGCGTCCATATCAAATCCGTACAGGGATGTGGTAGGATTTGGGGACTCCCCAACAAATTTCTGTACGGGGTGACAAAACAAACGTGGATTATTGGAACAGGGAGCAAATCCAGTGGAGTCTCTACTCGGACAAGACCATCCAATCATCCTCGGGGGATTTTGCCCGGCGCAAATCTGGCGAAGGGTGGAGGGTTGCCCATATATATACCTTTTCAAAAGTTGTCTTCGCCTCTCTCTCTCTCTCTCTCTCTCTATCGCCATGTGACGGCTGGTAAGCGCACGTACGTAAACGGTTAAACGACATTTCTCTCTCCCCGAGTCTCTCGTTCGTCCCTCGCACAATTTGCCCGCAGGGTATTCTCATAATTCGCAAAATTTTGCCTAGCACTGCAGCTCTGGCATATTTGCATAACCGCGCTCGCGCGCGAGCCCTTCGTCTTGGTGGAAAAATTTTGCAGTGGGTGCACACAGCATCAAGATGACGGCTCGTCGTGCATTATACATCGTCCAATGCAAGCATCGTACCGAGGGATGTGCTTATTACGAAAATAACAAAGACCCTGGGAAATTCACTGTCCAGCGTGATAAAATTACCGGAGGTCTTCCTGGCGTTGCGAACAAAACTAGGTGGAAATCTTTAAGGTCTTCGCCGAGTCATTCCTGACCAGCACTGTGTGGGCCGACTATATCGACGCGGTTGGATATAACGATCGAAACTTCATATTGCGGAATCGTGGGAGATAAAGCGAATCGAAAAAAAGGGTGAAGGAAGGAAGTGGAGCAAATAAAAATAAAAAATTGTTCTCGGTGGGGGATTCGCGTAGCATCGGTAGAATTGAAAAGTACACGCGTCTCTCTCTCTCTCTCTCTCTCTCTCTCCTCTCTCTCTATCTCTCTCTCTCTCTCTCTCTCTCTCCCCTCTCTCCCTCCCTCCCCTCCCCCCCTCCCTCCCTCTCTCCTCCCTCCCTCCCTCCCTCCCTCTCTCTCTCTCTCTCTCTCTCTCTCTCTCTCTCTCTCTCTCCTCTCTCTCTCTCTCTCTCTCTCTCTCTCTCTCTCTCTCTCTCTCTCTCTCTCTCTCTCTCTCTCTCTCTCTCTCTCTCTCCTCTCTCTCTCTCTCTCTCTCTCTCTCTCTCTCTCTCTCTCTCCTCTCTCTCTCTCTCTCTCGCATCAGTGAATCTCTTTTTTGGTCCGATCGGTGAATCCGTCCAAGCAGAAAGTGCCTATATCCCCCCACGAGAACACGAGAAAACAAACAAAAGTAAGGGTGAATGTACGATAGTATGTGTATTCGTATGTAGGTATGTGTGAGGGTGCAAGAGAAAGAGAGAGAAAGAGAGAGAGAGAGGGAGAAAAAGAAAGTAAGAGGTTGAAGGTAGGACCAGCAGCCAGACACGTGGAAAGAATATCGGAAACGGCATACCCAGTAGTTGCTGAGGCATAGGGAGGCATAACCAAATACCTACACATGGAAGCTAAGAAAAATTGGAGCCACGCCAGTGTTATCGAAATAAATGTTTATGCAGTAGCGCTCGCGCAGTCATGAAAGTCGTCTATCGCAGTTTAGAGTAAATAATCCCTTCGCGTATATACCAGAAGCGTCGTAAAATCGCGAACAAACGCTACCCTACATCGAGAATTTGCGGAAGAGCCGCCCGACTTTGAGCTTCGAGCCATCGAGAGAGGCTTATGTAAAAAAATTTCATGCGCCGATTCGACTCTAGGATTCACGAATTTACGTGCATCGGGAAAAGCGAATTTTTCATACCATTCAAACGACACTTATTTGCATCGAAATAGCTGTCGATTCGATAGAATATAATACATTCTGTATGACTCGAGGAAATTTTATTCGGATACAGGAAGATTTATACGCAGAAAGTCATGGTTACCAATTGTTTGTTAACCGTATAGCAAATATATTGTATTTTATATTTGCTTTGAATATATTATAAATAAAGTCTATTTTATTTGTGGTATATTTATAACAAATATTCTTTATATTTATTCGTGAGTAAGTATTTTTGTTATAAATATATCATGAATAAAATCCATTTTATTTATAATATATTCAAAATAAGTATAGAATGAAATTAATTTGTTACAAAGATAAAAAACAATTGAAAAACATGATGCCTGAAAAGGCATACGAAGGCACTCTGGAAATCATAATGAAATAATAAACAGGGTGTTGGTTTATTATTAATCAATATGCCAAACGAATATGCCAAATTCATATTTACGCTAAGTTGAGGGGTTAGGCTACTGTGAAAATGATCAATTGAATAGGCAGGGCCAACATTTGGTGCAGGAATCATAGATCGAAGGTAAACTTATGATTACAGCGATAGAACTACTAGTAGAACTGTGAACGCGTTTTTCTCGAAACTATGTTCTACAAAACGGTGTACACGATTTCTCGACATCTAGTGAACGGATAGACTTGAAATTCGGTACACTTATTCAGTGTAATAGCAGTTTAGTCTTGACCGACCCTTTTCTTCATAACACTTTTTTTCGTTAGTTATGCACTGTCGTTTTTCGTCGAAAAACCTAAAAAAGAGAATTGAAATATTTTTTTTAAGATTGAAACACTATAACAAAAAAACGTTCGGTCAAGTATTAGCAAATAATATCTATTTTAAGAAAATATTGGTTTTTGTCAGTTTTTGATGAACCGGAAGGTCAAAATCAGGTACACCGTTGAGCCCCTCACGTTACGTTGTTTGTAACTTCTCTAATTATTTATGTTAAAAAAAAAATTGGTACCTAACAATTAACATGCAAATAAATGTCCGAACGATTTTCCAATCACCTTACCTTTTCCTACAAAATTCATTTTCTTAAGGCGGGAGCCTGAATTAGAAGGTCCGGAAAATCGTTTTTTCTTTTATTGCTTAAATCGATAGATAAACTATCCAAGAATATATTTACAAAGTTACAGAGGTCAATTATAAATATCAATGAGGGCGTGAGAGCGAAAAAAAAACTCAACGACCTATTGAATCAAACCAAAGTTTATTTTCTTCAGTAGGAAAATCTCTTCTAAGTGTATTTAAAAAGTAGTTGAAAAAGTATCTTCAAATATATTTTATAGTTGAAGTATTTTTAAATATATTTTATAGTTGAAGTATTTTTAAATGTATTTTACAGTACGTTAAACTGTTTTTTTAAACGCATTCTTTTTTCAAATCTGAGAAAAGTTATAATTTCACGTTTTTTTTTTATTTTCCTTAATTCACCAGAAGAAAAATGTATGACGATTGAACATTTTATTGGTTTATTTGGTTCAGTCAAGAATTACGAGCTGCATCTTTCCCGCCGATTGGGGACTGCAGTGGCAAGATGTACATGGAATAGGCTGATAAATCTGCTGTCATTTCTTGTCTCATGTTGAAATGCTTTTTATACATTTCAAATATACACGAAAAAAACCTCAATGTTTACGGGCTCACTTGTTTTTTTTTCCTTCTAAAAAAATCCCAAAAAACCCTTTTTTGGATCTTCTTATTCAGGCTCTCGCCTTAAATTACCCTGATCGTCGGGTCCCCACAGTAGTCCAACCCCTAAATTCCAAAGCTTGTAATATCAATTGTCAGTAGAAAAACATCAAATTCAATGAAACGAATCAAAGATAGATTTTTACCATCCGTTCGTAAAAATCAATATTGTCCTTCGCCTATCCCCAAATGATTGTTTGCATACCCGAGGCCTAGCCAAATCGTTTTCTCGTATCCGAACGCGCCACTAGTTCAGGATAAAATTATCAAACACATCCGCATCGCGGGTTCGATAATATCGGATGAATAACTGCGCGAGGGAAGATTTGCATCAGGAATTCCAAAATATTCCATCCTAATTAGCCGGTTCAACGCCCCAGAAATTTCATTCCCCAAGGCTTGATTCCCGTACCAAGCCTCTCGGCTGAAAAACGCTCTGAAGGGTAAAAGAATTAGGGCGGTCGTGTGTTAATTTGTTCCGCGAGGGTAGAATGTTGTGTTACGAGTCCAAAAGGAAATTGGAGCCCACCCATCAACGAGGGGCCATTAGCTTGCCCGTCACCCCCCGGTACTGCAATAACCGTAAATGGAAAAAATTGAGTAAATTACCATTACCAACTAAATTGAGCTCAGAAGACGTACGTTGGTGGGTCGAAGTGAAACTCCGCGGTCTCGCCACAATTGGAGCTAAGATTCTCTATCCAAATCCGGAAGAAGATGGAGCGAACTCTAATAATAATATGGGGGGGGGGGGGCATGTACACGGATATACGCATAGCGTAGCTAACGAGCGATCAGGGGTGGCGATAAATTTAATAACTTTATAGAAACGTGTCGCTACATAACGACTTATCAGGTTTTGCATATCGACCTCACGCTGTGCAGGCAGCTCTCCGTCTTCCTCCTACCGATTCACCTCTTTCTCCCTCTCTCGTGCAGAAGCTTTTTTTTAAATGTTCTTTTGCATCTTGCTCGCTCCTAGGTGGGATCTGGAGGGTATGTGCGGGGGCGCGTGTTGACACGAAAGAGGGATATAAAACCGGGAGAACTAGCGTAGCCATGGGGTTTATAGGTGGGTTAGCCACAGCCGGTCGTTTTGCTCGAAATCATAAATCATAAGATTCGCCGTGCTTCCAACCCGCGAGACTTTGTAGGCTGGTCTACAATGTTGCAACGCTCGAATTTCACGTTTTGCATCGCTTACCAGGAACATCGCTTAAGTGTCTGCCTTCGATTTTTTTGAAACTCATATATGTAATACAGCATTGAAAACTATTAGACACGTATTTTTTTGTCGGCGGAAAAACGGTTCGAAGGTAGGAAACCACCCCTTAAAGAAAAGAGGGTCACCCCTTAATTTAATGTTATTTTCAACACTTCTATAGTGGATTTTTCATCGCTTTGCATGAGAAACATGTTGGTTTTTGTTTCAATCAGATGGGTGGACTGCTTGTGGGTGAAACTGCAAGGTCACCCCTCGACACGCCTTTCTATGAGGGGTGATTTCATCCCTTAAGACCGTTTTTCCGCCGATGAAAGTCAAACGGGTCTGATCGTTTTCAACGCATTATCACATATATGAGATTCAACAAAATCGAAGGCGGACACTTAAACCTTTGCGGCATAGTGTAACACTGGTGTTACACCTAATTCAATTCAGAATTGACGATCCAAAAGCGTTTTTTAATTAAATATGGCGGTTGGAATTGCGTTTCAAGATTCCTAGGACTTCAATAGCTACGAAAACATACCTATTAAAATTTTGTTTTCACGTAGCGGGTATCATCAATAATGAAAGTGCAAAAAAACGTGCACGTAAAGAAAAAGAACATCACTTCAAAGAGTTAAGTGATGTTCCTTATTAGATAAACTGGATAAGAAGGGCATTGCTCACTGCAAAATACGATTTCGAGAGGTAATTCTCGAATATCGGCTGCAAATAGATTATAGTTATATATTTTCATCCAAAAAATGACAGAGTATTCTTCAGACGATACTTTTTCAAATACCTAATTTTTCTAGCAATCTATCATCACGACTTTCTGAAAAAATCCCAAAAAGGAGCTGTTTTCGACTGTGACAACACACTGCAAAAACTGGGCGTGTTTGATGTGTGTTCAAAGTATGTAGAAGTAACACGCGTTGCCATGTTGATTCTACACACTTATGCATTTGATAACACGTAATGCTCTACAATTATACACGTAAGTGAGCAATTTTTACGCATTGAATTATTACACACCTTCGTAACTATCCCCATCAATAACACGCTTATTCGAACACACATAAAGCGTGTAGAATCAACATACAAGACGCATATTTACACACATTGGACTAAACAACACACGTTGATAGCAACACACGAGCACAAATAACACGGGAAAAAGCAAATACAGCTTAAGTGTGTTAATCGCGAGTTAGTGATGATATGTTTTGAAAATCACCTTGGTTACGGCATCACGTGAGACTCATTAGTTGATTTGACATCGATTGTATTAACCGGTTAATTGAAGACCACATTTGGTCTTAACTTTTTGCTTCATTTATAGATCATTTTTGAGTTTGTCACGTGGATGAACCTGAAATTGGAATCTATTTTCCAAAACCTCGATAGCTGCATTGAATCTTTAGCGACGTATTTTCGTTTCAAGGCCATCACCGACAAGCAAAAAGCTGCCGTCATCGTGAAGGCTGTATGAGAACCTAGCCTATGCGAAGACAAGAAAAACAGTGACACCTTTCATACATAATACAGAGCAATATATAAGTACTCTTGAGTTCAGTTCAATAAATGCATATATTTCGACGACAAAAAGTTTTTGTTATTCGACTTATTATCCCGACGCATCCCACGTATATATAGTACTGCAAAAATAATTGTGCTGAATTTACCCACTTTGAGTGTGTAAATGGCTGTAGACGCTTTTTACACGTTTTAACGTGTGTAAGAAAATAACACGCGTTAGTGGGTTGTGCCAACGCATCCGTGTTATTTTTACACTGTTATGTTTCACCCACGTTAAAACGTGTAGAGAGTGTCTACAGCCATTTACACACCCAAAGAGTGTTAAAAAAAAAAACATTTTTTTGCAGTGTAGGCATAACCCCTTAAGTGATGTTTCTTGTTAGAAGAAAGCTCGCTTTGCCTCTCATTTTCTCTACCCTCTATGTTTTCGCGCTGTCCGACCGATTTCGACAAAAGACGTTCACAACGTACTGGCTGCGATCCCCCGCAAGCCATTGCGCCACCCCCAAGCGGGAGTGAGACGAACCAAAATTACGCAATTTTCCATCTCGGTCGTTTGCGAACCCGATGCCATTGGACATTGTGTGCTTCGAGGCCGTTTGCAACAAACACGTGCCAACCATTTTTCAATCCGTATAGGTAAGGTAAGTGTTACGTGTATGCAAAGATATACCCGGTACATAAATTAATTAATCGAGAGTACGTGAATATGTAGAAGGGCTCGCGGCGAACCACCGACACCGCAGTCGTAACTCTCGCGTTATATCGGATGCGATCGATACAATTACGGGGACTTACGAACCCCCTGAGCGAATTCAGATTCCCGCGTACCGCATACATATATATATCACTTATTGAGAATTGTAACGATGTTAGTTCAACTCTGCAGAGGATTAAAGCGAAAATCCCGATGAACGTACTCAATGCGGTTTGTATGCAAATGAAATCTGCTAATAACAAAAAAACGGTATACGTATAGAAAAATCATTTTGTGGAAGTCAAAGTTACACAGTTCTTTTCCTGAATGTTGATTTTTTGAGACTTGCAAGGAACATCACTTAAGTGTCCACCTTTGATTTTGTTGAAACTCATATACGTGATTGAGCATTGAAAACTATTGGACGCGTATTTCTTTATCCGCGGAAAAACGGTTTTAAGGGGTGAACCAACCCTCAAGGAAAGGCGTGTCGAGGGGTGGTTTGCAGTTTCGACCACGAGCAGTGCACCGATCTGAATGAAGCAAAAACCAAAATTCTTCTAATGTAAAGCAATGAAAAATCCACTGAATTATTTAAAAAAATTAAGGGTGACACACTTGTCTTTAAGGGGTGGTTTCCCCCCTAAACCCGATTTTCCACCGATAAGAAAATCCGTGTATAATACTTTTCAATGGTTTATCACCGATATGAGTTTCAACAAAGGTGAAGGCGTACACTCAAGTGATGTTCCTTGTTAGCATTGCGTTTGTTAAATTCAATCGTATTGCGGGAATAATAACAAAGGAAATCGTACTCGGGATCAGAATGAAGGTCATTAAGGGCTTACATACGCCTGGGTAGGTAAAAAAAATCGATTTTTTAAAAAAGTGCTCATTCGAAAGTACTATCCTTTGAGTGTCTACCCTGACAATGTCATAAGGAAATTCGCAGTAACGACGAAGTTATAGCGTTTTGTAACTGACCGAGTGAGCAACGACTAACGGTTGGGGAGCATGTAGACGCGGCCTTTGTCATCTGACTATGAGCCGGGTGTTCTCGCTCCTGTTGAAGTCCGGATATTTGTGACCTTTCGTATAGCAACGTCATATTGAGAAAAATGGGTGGGGTTTCATGTAAGTTTAACATAAATCACTTATTTCAGTGTAAAGAGTACTTAAAACTTTAAACAAGTTATGCTCCACACAATAATCTAGTTTTCGATACCTGGCATAGTTTTTTCATCATAAGTACGGAACAATTTTAAGGCGCAAAATCGCCTGTTTTATTCCAGTGGCTGCCATGACCCGAAAAAATTAAATGTTTAAATTCCGGCTTGATAAGTACTACTTTTGTCTATCTACTTTAAGAAACAATTTTTTTTTTCTTTTTAGACGAAAAATGGCAGAGGCACATCTGGTACCGCATACGCTGTCGACAAAAACACGTCCCAGGAGAACGACTGTAACTTTTTTACAGTTTCAAATTTTTTCACCAAATTTCCACACAATGTAGGTAAAATGGATGAATGAATACTTTAGAATGGATATCATGGTTGTTCGATAAATTTAGTTTAATACACAAACCAAATTCTTAAACATAACCCTACTTTTAGCCGTCTCAGGTGTATGTAAGCCCTTAACCTTCCGTTAACTGGGTCATTTTTACCCGGACGAGTTTTCAATAAAATGCTTACTTTTCCGGAATTGAATATTTTCAATATTTTTTTACAATTTAATTTTATATTTTCCAAATTTCAATTAAGCGGACATATTGGGAAATGTTGAAAGTGTTTTTTTCGACTTTTGGAACTAAAAACCGGCGGAAGGTTATTAATGGCGGGTAGATGAGCCTTCCAGTTCGAATTGACCCGGTGTGTCAAAATCGTGCCGATGAGTGTCTCAACGGAAGGTTAAGGGGATGCGCTACGACTGCACAAAAATCGGTGCTTATTTTCGGAATTATTTATGAATAAAAAAAAGCTAGACAGCGTTTTACTTTGATTTTGTATAGCGGCGAAAGGTATGCGAAAAATTTAAGGAACAATTTACATCAGTGGCAATGTTACGGAGCATCGCGCGAAAGGCAGTTTGTTTCAGAACCGAAAAAAACCCAATCTGTTTGTGACGTTGAAGTTTGCATCGGTTCGAGTGCAACGGTTAAATTTTGTTTCTCATTTCTTCCTTCTTTACGAATTGAGGTCATAAATCTTTAATAAGAATGCGTAAAAAGGTTTGAGCGATTTGCACAGCCTGAATCAGGCAAAAATATTGAACAATTAAAAATAATTAATTTTCGTTGAATTCGAACGATGCAAACTTTAACGTCATATCTGTTTTCGAATTATGTCATACGTCGCCTTTTTTCGATTTGTTTTGCCGGACGAACAATATCCGTTTCACGACTATTGACAAGTCAAATGCCCATCATCATTAGTAATGTTTCGCTAATGAATGATGTTGAGCAAATCGTCCGTCAGGCGAGATTTGTAATTTTTTAAGATTTGTTAAGTAAACAACGAGAGTAAACATTTTTTTAAACATTGCATAATTATCTAAATATAATATAATTATCTAAATATAATTATGCAATATAAAATATTGCATAAAAAATGTCTGCGTCACGTTAAACATACCACCAACGTGATAAACGTCAAGTAACGAAATCTAATAACAATATGAACCGGAAAGTCTCTCGTCGAAGCTATAAAATGATTATTAAGAGCATGCATTTCAAGCAGGGAGCACATCGTAATACCGTCTGATATGGTTTACATAAACCTTCTTATTGTTACTGCACGAGGAACGTATATGTACGCTATTGATACAGGTTCGCCAAACTGCCTCAGCGTCGTATCGTTGAAATCCGAAAGCACGTCCGGATAGCATGAACAAATATACGAACACGAGGGGAATCTCACGTATGCGATGAAAAGTCGAAAGCTCGGAGGAACGAAAGTGTAGGAAGCTCTCGATCCTCGTTGTGATTCCTCGTCAATCTTTCGTGCACGTCCTCGACGTCGTCGTCGACCCCTTCGCTTTTGTCGTCCGTCCCGAAACGATCTCGTAAAATCGCCACCGTGGCGATTGTACATTACATATATATATATGTATGTATGTATGTATGTGTTATACACACACACACACACACACACACACACACACACACACACACACCCACACACACACACACACACACACACACACATACACACACCAACCTGTCGAGCTTTTCGTTTTCTTGAGAATCCAAGCAACCGAAAACGGATAGCATACATTATATGCGTTCTTCCATAAAACGGCCGTGATTTTACCTCTCTTTCTATATACGTGTATATGGAAGACTAGGAAAAATGAGGTACTAGTGAGAGTTCGATTTTCAGGGAAGAGAAAGGGTTTCATTTATTCGAGAATCAGCTGTACCGTCGTTGGGAACCAATTCGGGAAAAACAGCTCACCCTCAGCTCGATATACATGTCGCACTGACGTATTTGGGATTTCTTGCCAGTTAGACGTCAGATTGGCAGAACTATCCTCCGTTTCGTTCAGGGATGGCTTCAATCGAGGAGAGGTAGGAAAACGTCAAAACGTAGATGGTCATGAGGTATGGCAACATCTCATCGCTTCGGCGATCACCGAAGTCGAGCAATATTGAGCCAATAGTTGGATGGGTGACCGCTCAGCCAAGCAATGGCTTGCGCATCACCTACTGAGCGAGAGTTGTGCACATGAACACAATAAAATATTGCCGCCCTGAATCAAAACAGCATTGGGAGTGGCCGTGAGCAATATACCGTGCAGATATTTGTGGGGGGTCCCCAGATCCAAACACCTCCCCATAGGAATTTGATAGGGATTTCACTGGTGAGGAGTCCCCATTATAGGGTAATTCCGGGGGAGCCATAAGGGAGAGATGGCCAATAGAAATGTTTCATAGAACCGCGTACTAGTAAGTGTGCGAGCAAAAGTTCGGCAAAAAAATGTTAAGTAAGGAAAATCCTTTTTAATTATTCTGTCTACTGCAAAATATTTTTGAAGGTTTCATTTTTTACATTATGGTGATGTTGTTTTGTGAAAGTCATGGTTACTTTTGTATTTCTTGAATAGTTCACGGACAGTGCTTTGTCATAACCTCAATATTTCGCATGTATTGTTTCTACTTGTTTACATTTCAGATGTGGCCATCTCTCCCGGGAGATCAAGAGAGATGGCCACGTACAGTCGGTGTATGATGGCCATAGTATTAGTTGTAACGTGTTCAAGTAATTCAGTTTTTCTACATTTGTTTTAGATGCCTTATAAGAACAAGACACAAGCAATTGCTCTACGAGGGAACTAGACTCAAGAATCATTAAAAGCAGCTAGTAAGCATTAAAAGTGCAGTAAAAAATGATGAATCGTCGATTCGTGCGGTCGCTTGGACCTACGAAATACCTAGGAAGACCTTAGAAAGACGATATGAGAACAATGACAAAACATGTTGCGGAGAAAATTATTGTGAAACTCGTATCATCGAAGACTGGCTGGTGGATGGTGTGCCAACTTTGGGTACACAAAACTTATACTGATTTCGATTATATGGGTTCTAGATGTGGCCAAAAGAAAAAAAGTCTCAAAACATAAACCGAAGAGAAAACCGAGAGCATACTGCTGGATAACTGACCATCTCATCTCTGCTCCTATGGCCATCACACCCGGATACGCCGGGAGAGATAGCCAATCAAGATTTTTGAAAAAGTGTCATTTTAAGGTTGATCTGATAGGTGTTTGTTTTAATTTCGTAAATTGTCTTAAAGTTAAATGTCCAAGTTGGATTGCAATTGAAGATAGGATAAGAAACGTCGGTTCTTCTATTTTTACGGTTCCTTGAAAAAACTGGCCAACTACCCCGCACCTACCCTATATACTTTTTTAATTCAACGTACATAATGCGATGGGACCCATCAAGAAACGCATCAGATTCAGTTCGATAATGAGGGAATCCTTTATGATTCCAATTCAATTCGTACATTCCAATGAGGAATCCCGATGAGAATTTAATGTATTCAATGCTCCATATCTGAAATTACGAACTACTATGAGAATCCAATCGCTTCCCTACGACTATATCTGCACAGGATTCTGGGGGCTCTCCAAAGACCTGGAAATAGTAAGCTCACAAGTCCTGGGCAGAAGGTGGAAGGTCCATATATGTCCGGAAGGGCACACAAAGGAAGTTTGGAATGAGATATTCCTGAGTTTGCGATTGAGCGACAAAATAAAATAACCCTAATTACCGCTTGCAAATATAACGGCGGTATATGTACTGACCACCGATTTTCCATTTTCGTATGCACCCAAACGCACCAGAAATAATTGTATATGCGCGTAAAACATGCAAAATGTCTATGCGTCCACCTGCCACTCTTAAAATGATTTTTCGTTTCGCGTGGGTAAAGATTTTTCCCTAAATCAAGTGCACTACCACAAGGCGAAAGCAATTTCAAACATGTTCACCAATGCGTGCATTGTTCCCCTGTGGCACACCAGGAAAAACCGTACGCAGGCATCCGAGCAATAAGCGCCCCCGTTGCCTACAACATCACCCTAAAAAGTGACGCTGTCGAAAGGGCATTAATAACTTCGTCAATAAACCGGATGACGCATGCACCCTGTGTGGACGGCTGCTTGCATTTACATACGCGGCCAGGTGTACACAAACACACCGACGTATGCATGCAACCCAGTCGGGACTTTCATAACGAACCATCTGTATTTTTAGCACGAAGTCTCTCTCAATTGGTATTGTTTCTGTAGATTGCACGACTCATCTTGATGAAATATTCATTCGCGTAGGAATGCATCGCATGTACGTATATCGCATACGATGTTTTACATCGAAACACTGTACATTAGCATGAGGACCGAACTTTTCATTGAATTTTAATGTATTATCGTCCTACTATTGAAGTCATGCAATTCTACCATAGTCGTCATTATTTTGGGAAACTACATGATACTGACGTTGAAACGAAATACAATACGTGCTCGGTCCTCATAAATTTCATACTTCTATTCTCTTTCAATTACTGGTCTTGCTTGCAGTCATTATAAAAATGGTATTGAAGTTTGCATCGTTGGGATGCAACGGGATTGTTATTTTTTTCGTCCTGTCCAATTTTCCTTCCACTCATTTAGGCTACAAAAATCGTCGAAACATTTGTGAAGATCCTTATTAGGGTTCCATAACCGAAACTTGGAATAGAGGGTTTAGATAGTAATGTAAATGAAGAAATTGAAAATAAAGAAAAAATTTCGTTGCATTCCAACGATGTCAACTTCAACACCATTTATAGAAGAGACAGAGTGTATTCTCGTGCCTCGCATTCTCTAAGTACTCTAGGTATCAGTTAATTTTTATCATCGAAGAAGGTAAAACAACGTATGTTGGTGGTCGAATTGCTTTGAAACAATCACCTCTTCAGGAACATTGATTATTGTTTGTGTGTGTGTTTTTTTTTGTATACGAATGTCTTCTCGGAGGTCTGGCATAAGCTTTGTACTATTTAGGCTTTTTCAGAACTGCGCAGAAGAAAAACAACAAAAAATCAATAGGATCTTTGTCAATCAAGGCGGATCTTTGTACAATGAGATTACGCTACGCAAGACGATTTTTCCGGTTGATATGAGCATCAATTATCATTTCAAAATTTATACTCGACGACGGTCGGAGAAAGCATCCAAAATAAACCCACAAGCGAGCCGCACTAGAAATCACAATTCGAAAGTTTTCGATGGTATTGAAGTTTGCATTGTTGGGGCTATAACGATGTTTTTTTTTCACCCATTACCTAATTTTTTTTTGCTTCTTCACGCTACGAAAATCACTGAATTTTTTTTGAAGATCCTTATCCGAAACCGGTATCCTAAACCTGCAAAAAAGAGCTTAGATAGACGAGGTTGCAGTTCACATCGTTGGAATGCAACGGAAATTAATTATTTACACTCACATTTTTTGCCGATTTACGATGTGAAAACGGCTCGAACGTTTTTACGTACCGTTATTGGGAAAATTCAGGACCTTAATTTAAAAAAAAATTGGATAATGATAAAAATGAAGAAATAAAAAATGACAAAAAAAAAAACATCGTTGCATTCCGATGATGGTAAGTCCATCGGCATTCAGGTAGTGACGAAAATAAAGTTTTTTCGTTGGATTTCAACGATGTAAACGTCAACACGTTTTTTTCTATCGATCAAACAGTCGATTACAAAATGCCCGTATAAAAAAAGTACTGAAAACAGTTATTCACTCAAGGGAGACTATGTCCTTGAAATCGGCGGGAGATGTTAGCGGCTCAACATGAGCAGCTAGAAGAAGAGGAGGGATGCCTCTATGGACCAGGCATTGCCGATTAGCTGTAATTATAAACACATTTGTGTAAACACATTACAAAACCTTAAATGCGTTTTTCTCGAAAACACGTTTTTAAAAATGGCTGACATTCTCCTGACCGCTGTAATGACCTGAAATTTGGAGAGCATACTCAGAAAATATGACTTCACGGAATGACGGATCGTTTTTTTCGATAGATACATTTTTGCATCTATTATTTATCTTTTTATGCGAAAAAAACGCGAAAATTCGATTTTTTTACCTGCCGCCATTTTCCGAATTTTGTACTAAACGAAAAACCCATACGTCATTCCATGACCAAAGGGTCACAGATTGATAATATGCTTTGAATTTGTGTTTCAGATCAACAAAGAGGGGGCAGTGATGTCAGCCGTTTACCTCCCGCGATTTGACGACCTATTTTCGCGGAGCTGCAACGGCCGCCATTTCGGTTTTTTTTTTCAACAAAAATAATTTTTTAACGTTTTGTATATCATGAATAAAAGCAAGAAGAAAACAGCACTGAAAAAGCTTTACTCGTTTCCTTTAAAAAAAATAAAATGTAAACACCTGAAATATGGCACTCCAAGGACAAAGTCTCCGTTAAGAATGGAAAATAAAAAGGGCTGCAAAACGTTACGTGTAATAATTTCACCTCAAATACGAATCAATCTCCAGTCTTATAAACCCTGGTATTAACGAATTTTCATACCTATATTAGTACTGGACGGGATTAACGTTAGAGTGAAGGGTACAAAAGTTCTGATAGGCACGTTCATCTAGTATGCTTTCATAACGTAGGCTATCTCTCGCCGTCCCCCGTTCACTCAATCCGACTTACTCCTTCTCCCGCTTTGCCTCACTCTCTCTCTCTTTCTCTCTCTCTCTCTCTCTCTCTCTCTCTCTCGCTCTCTCTCTCTCTCTCTCTCTCTCTCTCTCTCTCTCTCTCTCTCTCTCTCTCTCTCTCTCTCTCTCTCTCTCTCTCTCTCTCTCTCCCTCTCTGTCTCTGCAGCATTGTGCCGGATCGATTATTTAAAAATTCTCTTGCCACAGTGCTCTCGCTCTTTCGGCCCCGTCTGCCTGCTCATACACCGGACACATCCAATTTCCCGCACTATAGGATACTGAATCCCCTGGATCCTCATATTCGACGGGCGTAGAGGATCGGTGCAAAAAGTGAGGGGCGAGAGAGGGAGAAGGAGAGAGAGAGAGAGAGAGAGAGAGAGAGAGAGAGAGAGAGAGAGAGAGAGAGAGAGAGAGATGAATCAAGGCGGCGAGAGGGAGCAGAGGGAAGAAAAAAAGATGAGGCTGCCGCGATTATCCGGCGAGCAGTGCCACTGACAGCCAATCGTGGGGAGCGGAGATTAATGCGAGCGGCTGAATAACTCTCGAGGCCCGCGAAGCCTCCGGCCAAAACTTTCGGCGCGTTGTACATTGCCCAGACGAGCAACTTTCGTGATATATATGTGCATGTGTGTTCTTATATATAAAGAATGAGAGAGAGAGAGAAAAGAAGCATTGCCTTATATTTATAATTAATTTGTTGTCGATCAAGCCTCTACCGAATTAGCCGCTTTCTCTTCACCTCCAATCTTCACATGCTATCCCGAGAACGCATGCAAAAATTGTTGTCAGGATCCAATTGGATTACTATACTTGTCGCTACTCCCCAATAGGGACCCAATGGGTCATCACATTGGGTCCCTATACTAAAACGTCACGCTCGTACACGAGATCTTAATCGGGATTCTCCATTGGAATCCAGTGCACGAATCCGGTTCGAATCCTAAAGGATTGCCTCATTATCGAACAGAATCCAATACGATTCTTGTTTCCATCGCATTCTGTACGTTCAATTTTGCAAACAAAACATATAGATATACAAAATAAGTGGATATAAGAGAAATAAACATTATCTTTAAAAAGTATGTCTTAGAAATGCATTTGAATCACATCACTGAAAATCCGCTTTAATTATCGTTTATTTTTGTTTACTGCATTTCGGCATAATATTACCACCCACGCTCACGAAACGTGCAGCTTATGTTTCAACACACCGAGTTCTTTCTTGTGACTCATCACATATATTTTGTATTCGAAAGTGGTAAGAATTCTCAAAAGGCGTTCATCAGGGAATAGTGCAGAATCGAATTGGATCCCAATGAGGACTCCCCACGCGCGGTATCTCTAACAAATCGCTATAGAGATGTGGGTGCATCTTGGGACTCCCCAACAAACATGTGCAGGGGATCACGAGGGGATATTTTTTTGGGGGGGGAACCAACAAACTCCGCTTGAGAATATCAAATAAAAAAATCTCAAACGACGTAAATCGGGAAATAGAGGGGAATCTACTTGGATTCCAATGCGGACTCCCTACGTGCCGCCTCCCTATGGAATCCCTATAGGGATGCGGGGGCTCCCCTACAATATTTCCGTACGGAAAACGCTCTGCATGGATATCGGGGCTTGCACCACTCGACATAAACCAATCTTGTATAGTATATCGTTTCCTCTCGAAAGGTCGCCGTCGAGGCTTTTTCAATTCGAATCGCCTAACGATGCGCAAAGGAAATATTCATAACCTTGTGTTTGTTCGTTTTTTGTAAGCCTGGTCTTACGGTCATTGTGGAAAAAATTGGACCCACGATATCTCGTGTATGGGACATTAGATCTACAAGCAAACATACTGCCCTTGGATGCTTGAAACATGGCAAGGTGTGTACATAACACACTATGGAAGTCGCTGTAGTGCAGGCTTCTTCAAGATCGCATTACGGAAAGTGGATAGGTGGTAGCCAAACACGCGGAAGTCTCCCGACATTGCTCCCGTGGAATTTGAAGCGACGAATGCATTGTGACAACTCATCGTTACACGTGTTTCACGAAACGGAGATTACACGGGACCCGAAGCCCTTTGAGCTTCCGCCCATCAAACACATTTCCGGTTACAGCAATACGATCCTATCTTGCCACGCTTGGATACCGGAGACAATAGCCGCCATGGAAAATTGTAACGTCCGTCTGCACTTCCGGAATAAAATCCAATGGCTCGTATATGTGAATATTAACACTGACTACAACATGTTCATATATCTGGACAAAAATCATTTCGAAGATGGCGTGTTGTTCGAATACTTAACAACATGTAAATCCGAATGATTTCCAAATCGTCGTTAGATAAATTCAAGCGCATTCGTATGAAAGTGATTTCGAGGAGCCAAAGTCGAGGACTCCAAAGTCAAAGGGACGACAAATAAATTTAAGGGTCGTCTTTAAAATAGCCAGATGAGGTTTGTCACACTGCCAAAAGAAATACTGAATTTCAATAGGGTCTGTTTAAATCAAATAGGTTTTTTTACTTGTCTCACGGCCTACTACGATCTTATTTGTTTCAAAGATATTTTTTTTCTTTGTTTTAGCTATTCTTTTTAAATATTCAATATATTCAAGTTGAATAAATAAAGATTCGATTTGAATAAATATTTATTTGCTTACAATGTACACTGTAAATCTAAGTGTACCATATGTAAAAAATATTTCATAAATCCAAAATTAAATGTGACACTTATTTGAGAGTTTTACCACGAGGATTATGTATCGTAATTCGTCATTCTCTGGCCTTCTGAAATGATTTTTTTCTAAGAAAATATTCCACCTATACACTGACCGAAAAATTCTATTGATATGAACTTATCACGTCTATTTGATTTTTGTTTATTCGACTTTTGATTATTTGTTTTTGATGATTTGATTTTGGTTTGTTTGTCTATTTGATTTTTGTTCATTCCTCCCTCTCCACCCTCTCTACCCCCATACCCCTTTGATATGTGTGTTGCAATACAGACCATTAGTTCAATCAAATAGAAAAATTGTTGACTCTACGAACAAAATATTTAATTTAAATTTTATAAAAATCAAACAGACCCATTGTGTGGATTCAACAGAATTGCTTTTTGAACAGATGCAACCGAATCGCATATTTATTGGGATTAAATAAACATTTTAGTTATTGGACGATATTCAATAGATTTTGATTTGAATAAATAAATATATTTAAAATAAATAATTCCAATAATGGAAAGCAATAGGAAGAATTTGATTTCACGCAAAATCTAGTCAATTGAAATTTTTTAAATCAAATAGACGCGGTTAGCCAACATCAATCGAATTCTTCTGTCAGTGCACATCCGGAAGAGATGAGAACATAAAATTTCGTTTGCGAGCTGTGTGACGAGTTAGACAGACGTAGCTACCAGTAACAAGGTTCTTTTATTCTTTAATGATGTTTGTGGTTGGGATTCCTCGGAACACAGTTTTGGCAATCGAGGAAATATACAGAAAAATATAATCGGCTTTCAAGGTTTTCAACAGTACGCGTAAATGCTTAGGTGCTTCCCAGACGAGTGCGTTTATGAAAATGTAAACGTGTCGCGAAAAAATGAAGTTGTAGGAATCGACGTGGAGCAAAGATGCGGAACTTGTTGCGATGATGAATAGGTGACTGACTTTTTCCCAAAATTAAGGGGCTACACAGTGTGACACTTTCAAAAAATTGTTTTTTTTTTGCCTTTTTCGACAGTTTATACTTCCAAGAATATCATTATCATTTATATCAATATCATTTTATCTTACAAAAATCGATACTCAAATCTTTAAACGCGTTTTTCTCGAAATGAGATTTTTCAAATTTGCTGACATTGTAACTCGAAGAGCAATTATCCGATTAACTTGAAATTTGAACTGAGTACTCTTGAATATATTTACTCTACAACGACGTAGGATATTTTTGATTGGATGGAAATTGACGATTTGGCATTGAAAAAACGACCATCTTATAGACAAGGAAACAGACTTTTTTTTCATAACTACGCCATTTTGTTAGATTTTGATATTTTTCGAAAATCCTACGTCATTGTACAGGAAATACCTTCCAGTTTAACGACATTTTTTCTTTTTTCGGTTTCAGCTACTCAATCGACCGGAATCATGTCAGCAGTGGAGAAACTTTTTTTAGCGCCTCCGAAGGCAGCACACAAGTCGCTTGGATCTCAATATTTGTCAATGAAAAAAATTATGTAATATAGGTCAAATATAGCCAAATATATTCTTAATTTTCCAAAACATTTAATTGAGTACTTTTCTTCCAAAAAATTCCCGAAAATCACCCAAATGTCGGCTTATCCTGGCCGCATTCGAATAAAAATCGTGACTCTCGAAGAGGACGAGCAGGAAGAGCTGTTTGTTTTGTGATAATTCAATGGACATTTCACGAACTTGAGCTGACACTACGAGGCGTTATTACCGCTGTCAGTTTCAACGTCGAGTGGATTTGTCACTCGTCCCCCAGGGTGCGCACATTATGCTGAATAGCAACTACACGGGATACAGGCGAGGGCTTTAAAAATCCATTTGATTTGAAATATAACGATAACATTTCGGTGTGGCACGCACGATGGTTTAATGGATGCTGAGCCATTGAGTATGAAGAGCTTCGATGGCACGAGTTTCACATGCAAATAATGAAAACATTTGGTCGATGCTCGCACGAAAGCTCCGGTACACGGAGCCATATTTAGTGGGGCAAAGTTTACGCGCCGTAAGGGCCGTCGCGTGGAACGGTAGTTGAGCGGTGATTCGTCGATTGCGGAAATGTTTTAGCCCCCGATTTTGTCCCGCGATAAAAGGATATATGTCCTATATACGTGGTGCTCTCGGCCGCAAAATGTATATAGGCGAAAAGCATATTTCGGGAAATCACAACGGTGCGTGCATTAGGTCGGATCGATAAACCGAATCGCGTACATTACGCCCGGGCACGTTGATGCCTGTCTCGGCGGCGTGAAACGGTCGAACACTACTGCGCCGCCTGGCAAGGAGTAGCGGCACGAATTTGGTCAGCCGTACGGTGACGCAGCGATTACGGCGGGATATAGATTAGACGGGAAAAAATTGAGCAATCCAGAGCGATTTTTTAAACTAAGAAATAATTAGTCTGCATTTATCAAACTGCGGGGATACTTTAATAGTATATTTGAGTATACAAAATAATTTTTTTTAATTCATTCATCAACAAAATGGCGGAGCTGTGACAGTCTAGCTTCCCGTAGACTTTGATTTGCAAATAAATTCAAAAATTGTTTTCAGTTAGAACATGTATAGTTTCTATTTGGCAGCAATTACAATGAAGAAAATGCAAATTGAAGAGCAGGACAGAACAGATGGCAGGCATTTATTTCAAAATTGGTAATTCTTTAGATAAGTTACTTTTCCGAAAAATAATAATTATTGTTTGGATTTGGGATCCAAACAAACCCAATATGGGCGTAAAAATGTTCAAGAATGCTCTATTTGATCACGTGTTTCCGCGAACTTCAAAACCCCGTAACTTTTTATGGGAGGGCTTCAGCTTTCCCCGACTGAATATCATCATTCATAACCCAATAAATGAAAAAATAGAAAAACAAAAATATGAGGCTCATTTTTCGGAAAAGTCACTTATTTAAAAAATCAACATTTCAAGCGAAATTTCTTCAAAATTTGGATTAAAAAAGTAGTATTTTTTTCGAATTTATCAAAACCAATTCTCGTCAACCAGAAGGTGGCAATATTATCGATATTTCTACCAAGTTTTAACTCAATCGGTTTAATCGTTTTTCAGTAACCCTGCACACCAATTTCGAAAATGCAGTTTTGAGAAAAACGCGTTTGAAGTTTACATAGAAATGGAATTAAATTGCGCTAGATACTTGTGGTAACTAAGTACGTAAATAATCGGTTACAAAGTAATTGAATTATGAATTCCAATAGTAACTGTTAGTTGTTGATTTAGTTACATTTTGCCCACCTCTGCCTGCAGCGCGCGCTCCGAATCCGAGCGGTGAGGCAGAGCGATGACGGACTGTAACGTTCGAAGTTCTTCGAATTTCGTTTCGAACCTTAGGGAAAATATTCTACAAATATCGTTGCATCGTTTAAGGAAAAAAAAATCGATTTTTTCATCGTTGTAAATTTATATCCCGCCTTAATAGCGAGAAAGAGCTCTCGTTACCCCCCCCCCCCCCCTCCCCTCCCCCCAGCCCTGCCAAAGACCTGCAATTTATACAACGCATGAACACCTTCGAAAATCGCCCTCGAACTATTGTACCGATATCTTGCAGATTTTTTCTTATGTTTCATTTTGATTATTACGGTAAGACTTTCTTTACAAAATTAGGTCGAGGATCTCTAAAGAGAATCGCGAGCAGCGGTTCAATGATTTTAAACATTTCGGTTTTCTTATTTTTATTATTATACGAGATCTTGTTTTGTACATTTATGTTTATATTATATCGTAGTTAATTTATATCATAATATAAATATATATATATATATATATTTATATCATAGATCGCTAAATAATTAGCTCGGAAAATTATTGCAAGATTTTTTAGACGAAATATGCCAAAATAAGTTGAAGCATTTCAAAAATATGAATTTTCAACGCATTCCAATGATGCAAATTTCAACCTCATTGATTTTTGCGAGCTGGTTGCCGAAACAAAAATGTTTGGTTGAAAAAAAAGCATTTCCATTCCATCTCCAAGATGCAAATTCGTTCGAAAGCATTTTGAACGTGCACACGAGTGAGACGAGATACTTGTATGAGGGAGGCGAGGAAATATCCTTCCCGTGTGAGTTTATAACAGAAGATGTTTGGAGAAAGCACTTTAGAACATAGAAATCGCAAAAGTGGCGCACGAGAATACGGCCATGGAGTTCATAAAAAAGAAGCAGTTATTTCGTTCTCTTCGGTGCTTTACATCAAAACGAATACCAGCGCGGAAATTGGCAGCTTCGTAAAGAAATGTGCGAAGTGCGCCTGCCGAATTCTCGAATTCAGAAAATATTTCGCGACGTGAAAGGCCCGTCAGAAAAATGCAAAATGAACATTTCCAAACCCAAACGACGTGCTACGAAGAAAAGTACACGCGAGTAATTACCGAAATTGAACAACAATTTCGAAACTGCTGCTGAGGCAGTGAAACGGCGGGGTACATTTTCGCACTGCTGACAAATATATTCACCGTGTGTATAAAAAAAGCTAGGAAAGTACAGGACGTCCCTAGGCGGTAATAGAATTTCTGATTAATGAAAATCAGAGAGGCAGAGACGCACAAAGTGAGCGAGAGAGCTTGCGTTGCAATAAATGAACTTTCGGAAAACCCTCTCACTGCAGTTCCACATGGATAACCCATTTACATGCAGCGATATTGCGTGTGAAGAGTAGCTAGAAGTTTCATTCGATATACGCGATGTTTATGCATGTTTCGGCCCCGCACATGTTGATACATACCTACATACGTGGGTGAAGCAAAGGCAGAAGTAAAGAGTATACACGTGACGGTCCCTATGCTAATTGTACAAATCCAGTTTCCATACAGACGGCTGGAACCCACGGGAACTGCCATTGGTTTGACAATTCGATGCAGCTGCCCGCCGGCTACGGCGCCGCGAGACCGAACAGTCGTTTTGCCCAATGGAATTAACACGGAATCTCAAAATAAGATATGGAACACGAATCGCATGTGGACGCACTGACACACACGAAGACGCGGATATCAGCGGGCTCAGCGTACGTGTCATAGGGGAGAGTGGGGTAAATACGGACGCTGGGGTAAATACGGAGCTTGGATAACAAAAAAATACGTGTCTAATAATTTTCAATGCTTTATCACATATATGAGGCATTCCACGTCACTTCAACCAGTCAAAAAAATCCACATATAATTTTGAAAAATCGAGTTACTTTATTCAAAAATATTCACCGAGTGTCGAGATTTTTTTAAAATTTCTGACGTTTTTTCTCGTTGATTACCATTTTCTGATATTTTTCCATTTAAATGGCTGTATCTTTGGCAGGGTTTGACGTATTTACATTCGTAGAAAACGAAAATGTGCGTCTTTTTCTGGCCTTCCAGAAAAAAATTAATTTAGATTTTATTGAGCAAGTCGAACGTCCGTTTCAGGGCAAAATATGCAAAAATATTTTTTTTCTCAAGGAAAGACACTCGTTTTTTTTTAGAATTTCCCCAATTGTGAATACGAAAAACGGATTTTTGGTATTTTTTATATTATGGGATTCCTAAACACCGTGAAGTAACAGCTATTTTTATTTATATATATATATATATATATATATATATATATATATATATATATATATATGTCATATGTATTGTCATATGTATTTTTTATATATATGTCATATATATGTCACATATATGTCATATGTATTGGAGCCTTGGAGTGCTCCACACTCTTCAATCGAATATCAGTAAAAAAATAAAAATAGCTGTTACTTCACGGTGTTTAGGAATCCCATAATATAAAAAATACCAAAATTCCGTTTTTCGTATTCACAATTCGGGGAAATTTGGAAAAAAAAATAACGAGTGTCTTTCCTTGAGAAAAAAAATATTTTTGCATATTTTGCCCTGAAACGGACGTTCGACTTGCTCAATAAAATCTAAATTACTTTTTTTCTGGAAGGCTATAAAAAGACGCACATTTTCGTTTTTTACGAATGTAAGTACGTCAAATCCTGCCAAAGATACAGCCATTTGAATGGAAAAGTGTTAAAAAATGGTAATCAACAAGAAAAAACGTCAGAAATTTAAAAAAAATCTCGACACTCGGTGTATATTTTTCAATAAAGTAACTCGATTTTGCAAAATTATTTTTGTTTTTTTTACTGGCTGAAGTGCCTCATAGATGACTTTCAACAAAATCGAAGCCAGACACTTCAATGATGTTCCTTGTGAGTCTCAAAAATGGTGACGAATTCTTTCCTTTAGAAAAAAAATCACGAAAATCAGCTATTCTTTCCTCGCCTAAAGGTATCTCCCCCCTTAAGGTAAAATGAACTCCTACTTGACGTCTAAAACGGAAACAAATCTTGGACCTCAATGTTTCTCTATGAAAAAATTATGTAATATAGGTAAAATATAGCCAAATATATTCTTAAATTTCCGAAACATTTAATTGAGTACTTTTCTTCCAAAAAATTCCCGAACATCACCCAAGTTTTCAGCGTTCACACTGGTATAGCCCCTTGAATGGAGCCAAAGGCCTCCAAAATAGGCTGAAAATTTCGACTCGGGTGTTGTCCCCGCGTACCTCTATATTGGCTTTCTGCAAAGTATGGGGTGGGAGCAATGAAATCGGACGCAGTGGACAAAAGTTGGAATAAACTAGGATATTCATCTGTCAAATCTGTATGAGCGTAGTACTAGATTTTTGCGATAAACGTTAAAATATAGTTTTATTAAAAATGGGCCACGACAGATACTGTGTAATAAATTGCAAAAATACCGGAAGGATTAAAAGTAAATGCAATTCACATCGATTCCCGGTGGCAAATTGGAAATTAGACCAACGCAACAAATGGATATGTGCAGTTTAACCTTTACAGAAGCTTTGTAAGGCATCAAAGAAATAGAGATTTGCCTTATGACACGAGCTAGAATTAATAATAATTCACAATAACACTAATTAATTCATTTCTCACAATAACTCTGATTAATAATTCACAAAAAATGACCCAAGTTTAAACACAAGTTTAAACTTAAACCATGTTTTGTTCTTAACTCTTCGACGTCCCTGACGTGTTCGGCAGGTACCAATAGCTTTCCGTTATATTGAGTTTGAGGTTGGAAATTAATATTGTGAGTTATACTCTCGAAGCCGGTCTTCAAAATTATGCTCATTTCGTTCTGAAAACAAAATTTTATTTGTTATACTATAAAGTGATGCAGCAACAATATATGTTTGTTAAATTAAAAAAAGCCACTAAAAAGCTTTATTTTTCTTATCTTATAACAAAATTACAAGTAAACAAAAATATACACTTTGAGAACATTTAGCTTACCTTTTTTCACTTTACCGAGAGGAAACGCTTCTTGCCGTCTTTGGCCAGACAAATTGATTCAAGGCGGCAGCCTGAATTGGAAGATCCAAAAAAGCGTTTTTTTCGGGCATTTTTTTAGAAGGGAAAAAACAAGTGAGCCCAGTAAACATTGAGTTATCTTCTCGTGTACATTTAAAATGTATAAAAAAAATTTCAACATGAAACTTTATATGACTGCAGATTTATCGCCTATTCCATGTGCGTCTTGCCACTGCAATCGGCGAGAAAGATGCAGCTCGTTATTCTTGACTGAACCAAATGAACCAATAAAATTTTCAATTGTCATACATTTCTCTTCTGGGTGAATTAAGAAAAAGCTGAAAAAATCGTGATGTTATAACTTTTCTCAGGTTTGAAAAAAAACACTTTAACGTGCTAAAAAAATTATTGAAAAATACTTTTTCAACCACTTTTTAAATTCACTTAGAAGAAATTTTCATACTGAAGAAAATAAACTTTGATTCGATTAAGGTCGTTTCCTTTTTCCGCTATCACGCCCACCAATTTGAAAAAATCGTGAAAACGTGTTTCACAGTTTTCAATAGAAGGAAATATCAATATCAAATATCAATCGCTTTTCTGCGTTTGGCCTTGTATCTTCGATAATGTTTACAATTGGCCTCTGTAACTTTGAAAATATATTCTTGGATAGTTCATCCATCGATTTGAGCAATAAAAAAAAACGATTTTTTGGATCTTCTAATTCAGGCTCCGGCCTTAATGTCAACAAATTAAACGCGATTGAGTGCGCGATTTTAACTTTCATACTGTATCACAATAATATGACCATAATTCCAAAGCCTTCGACAGAGCCGACAAAAATACGAACGCTACGCGGCGCTTGGCTTCTGCACGGAGCCAATACGTATAGAAAGTACGAGCTTGCGGTGCAATTTATTTAAAATGCCAGAGAATACCCGAGTGCATTGAATCGTTTGGGTATACATCACCGAGATACCGGAAGCGCGCGTCGCGATGAAAACGACTTATTACGAATTTTGCCCTAGTTCACGGTGTATAGACTGTACGGTGACTGTAGATATAGCGATTGCAGCCAGAGTGAATTTCTCCACTGGTCACGCTGCGAATCACTGCATCCTGCTCGCGCCGCGACCCCGTCACCAATTAAAACACTCCAAACCCTGAAGTGAAATGCAACGGTCAAAGGCTCGGGCTTTTGAATCGCTGCTCTTTGAGGAAAGTTGGAAGCCTCAGCTTTTGACTCGGCGCTCAAATGGCATCAAGCTTTACAACACATCTTGGCGAATACGTTATTCGATTATTCGACTCTAACGAGAAATACACGTTTTGCGGTGTGTTATTTTCAGCCCAAGCTAAAGCCTCAAAGACCAACGAATTCCCAGTTGGTATTCGCACGAAATACTCGTATCATTTTACAATTTATTTATCATCTTCACGACGAGAATGAAGAAAATTGATGATGAAGTTTGCATCATTGGAATGCAACGAATTTTTTTTACTTCCTTATTTTTGTCACTATCCAGAGCTTTTTTTGCAAATTGGTGTCAAATTTATAATATACAAAAAACGCTCGAGCGGTCTTTACAGTATATTTCGGGCAAAAAAATGGAGTCATTAAGGGGCTATACCAGTGTGACACTTTAAAAAATCGATTTTTTTGCCTTTTTCGACAGTTTATACTTTCAAGCATATCCCGTGAAAATTTCAAGGCCGTATCTCTAGTAAAATGAGATTTTTCAAATTTGCTGACGTTGTAACTCAAAGAGCAATTATCCGATTGACTTGAAATTTGAACTGACAAGGAACATCCCTCAGGTGATACCCTTCGATTTTGTTGAAATTAGGATATGTTATAAAGCACCGAAAAGTAAGCGATACGTATTTTTTTTTATCGGTGGAAAAACGGTTTTAAGGGCTGAAACGCACCCTCAAAAATGAGGATGTTTTTCGTTTTACGTCGATAACGTTTTAACGGTACGAGATATTAAAAAATTTCGAATTGCAACAATGTTTATTTTTTTGTGCACTATACATTGGAGATGCGAACGATAACGTTATCGTCGAAAAACGAAAAACACCCCTATTTTCGAGGGTTTATTTCACCCCTTAAAACCCTTTTTTTCGCCGATAAAAAAAATACGTATCGCTTACTTTTCGGTGCTTTACAACATATCCAAATTTCAACAAAATCGAAGGGTGTCACCTGAGGGATGTTCCTTGTGAGTACTCTTGAATATATTTACTCTACAATGACGTAGGATATTTTTGATTGGATGAAAATTGACGATTTGGCATTGAAAAAAACGACCATTTTATAGGCAAGAAAACAGAATTTTTTTCATAACTACGCCATTTTGTTAGACTTTGATATTTTTCGAAAATCCTACGTCATTGTACAGGAAATACCTTCCAGTTTAACGACATTTTTCCTTTTTCGGTTTCAGCTACTCAATCAGTCGGAATCATGTCAGCAATGGAGGAACTTTTTTTTGGCGCCTCCGAAGGCAGCGCATAAGTCGCTTGGATCTCAATATTTTTCTATGAAAAAAATTATGTAATATAGGTTATGTATAGCCAAATATATTCTCAATTTTCCGAAAAATATAATTCAGTACTTGTCTTCCAAAAAATTCCCGAAAATCACCCAAATGTTCAGCATTCACACTAGTATAGTCCCTTGAGAATTTATTTTCGTTGCATTTCAAAGATGCAACCTTCAACGTCATGAAAATTGAGAATAGGGATATTTGCCTATTTTCGATTTGATTAATTTATTATGCATACGCCAAGGTGCGGCGTGAGGCTTAATACAATTTGAGCGACGAGCCAAAAGCTGAAGCTTTCAATTTTCCTCACAGAGTAAAGATACGAAGGCTCGAGCCTTTGACGGCTTCAGTTCGCCTCAGGATTTGAAGTATTTTAATTGGCAACGGGATCGCGGCACAGCCATTCCTTTTATGCGCATGAAAATGGGTGTGCTCGTGGGATGGTTGCCTCGATGTATATGGGAAAGGAACAACTGTTTTTGAAGTATCGCGTCTATGCGGGAAATCTTCACGCGACGAGATTCGACGTCAAGTTCATTTAATTATTCAGGAACATGTTGAAAGAGCTGGTGCAGCGTAGAAGAGATTCATTGAATTATGCAAAATAAATGTATTCGACGATTTATTCAATAATGTATTTTGGCATCTTGCGCATACCTGTGTTGATATGAGGACCCTCAGTGACTACTCTCATAATACAAAGGAAATATTCTATCCAATTATAGAGTCCATTCGGGTACTCAAAAGTATTGTATGGTCGTGTATATCTCGCACAAACTGGCACATCAAGGTATTCCTTTCACGAAGCCGAATATTTAGCAAATTGATGATTTTCGTCGATAATCAAATGAAAATTCATCCCAGTATACTGGTCAAATTTCGAGACAAGTTACCGAATTTTTAACGTAATATTACGGCTTTAAAGATCGTCTCAGTTATACGGCACTTTATGGAGATAACACGCTGGACATATTTCTGTCTAATAATTTATACACTAAATAACTTTAGATGCCTGATATAAAATGCTCAACACGTGTGGAAATTCTAAAATTCCTCAACGACAATACAAACAGGGGTCACCTAATGTTTAAGGGGTCCCCTCACTTAGACGCTAAAACAAAGGCTATTTTCATGAATTTTTTTGATAGGTGTAAATTTTAGATATTGATATAAAAGTTGTTACACTTAATAAATACACTTTCGAAATACATTGAATTTTTTAAAAATGTATTTAAGTCACTTTTTATAGACCAAAATGGTGGTTAAAAAATGTCCTAAAAAAATTGTAGGTCTGCGTTGTTGATGAAATGTCGGAGATGAATCATCCGAAACAAAAAAAATTAAACGGTTTTAGATCCAGTATGTTGATGGCTATAGCGCAAATCATACGATTTTTAGATATGCAAAAATAACAAAATGGCCGACATTTTTAGAAAAAAAGTGTTTTTTCACCGTTTTTTGGCAAAAAAAATAGTAGATATGAACATTTAAAAAAATCTGTGAAGAATGTGTGGTTAAAATTTCATTCAAGTTTGTTTGGGTTACATAAATACATACATTTTCTTAAAATGTATTTCGAAAGTGTATTTCTTAAGGGTAACAACTTTTATATCAATATCTATAATATAAACCTATCAGAAAATTCACAAAAAAGACTTTTTTAGAGTCTAAAGTGAGAAAACCCCTTGAAGAAAATATTAATGATAAAACTCGAAAAAATACCTTGGAGCTTTGCGAACCCCGAACCAAGCTGATCCAGGGCATACTACAGTGAACTCGAATTGGTAGATATGATCAGACGCACATGCCATAGTGCTTTGCGTTTCAGTCAGCATGTGATTCCCCCTGAGCACCGACAGCCTCAACGTTGCCGTAACTGTGATTGATCCAAAGATCATGATTAACTCTCTAATTAAGAAACACCGAGGTGTGATAGGAATTGCCTACCACGTAGGGAATATAACGTTCAGTCATGTATAGGTGTCCGAGGAGTTTATGCCACCTTCATGTGCAACACACATACATGCTCGCCATGTAATTCCATATATGACCCGTTTGTATATACCAAGCAAATGTGTATTAATATTCTGATAATAATATTATAATAACATAATCATTGATAAAAACTTTTCGAAGCATTTCGCCGTCACATAAGAATCTTTTATGGTATCGATGTTTGCATTGTTGGAATGCAACGAATCGATTTTTTTTGGCCCATTGAGACTACCAAAATTAGCGGAACATTTTTGGTAATCCTTATTGAGGTTTCATAACCAAAACTTGGGAAAAAAATGTTTAAATACTAATAAAATAAATAAATAAACAATTTTCGTTGCATGCCGAAGATGCAAACTGCAAAACCAACATTTTTCTATAAAATGACATACACGTAACATGATAGTACGACCGATATTCGAAACGAATCCTGATCACAGTACATATTTGACAGTAACAGAAATTGTGCATAAAAATCCTCATGCATCTTTCATCGAATTACCGTAAAATATTTTGGCTCGGTACAGATTAGCTTGCATACCTGGTTTGCATTGCATTGCCGGAGTTTTCGCAACGGCAATAATTCGTTACAGGAAACTGCACACTGCCGCGAAATTTATATCGCTAGTTGGAATGTGCCACGTTCTGTGATGAGTCCAATTTAAATCGAAATACTATACCGAGTGTATCTGTATGCAGATTTGCATTATTTCAAAGCGATACCCATCTGGCTGATGCTCTGTGCGATCAATCCGATTTCTGGTCGACGCGTCTTCTCACCCATACGCCCACCCCCCTCCCCTCCTGTCGCCCTCTCTGAATATATATATATATATATATATATCTGTTCTGATGCAAGCAGAAATCTGTGCAGCTACTCTCACTGTTCGACACTCTTGTGCCGAGGATAATTTGCGGCTGCGTGGCTCGACGAGGGGTGGGTGTGCTCCTTTTACATATGCGAACCCTGGACATACACGACAATTAGTGTAGTCGAACTAATTGGATCGTATTATGCATTCAACATGGTCGAACGAACCATCTCTATTGCATCCAAGTCCAATCATGTAATTGGCTTGTTTAATTGGCAAAAAAAAGACGCGATTATCATCAAGACCAAAAGCATCAAGAGTCAATCATTTTTTTGTCTCGCATCCACGACAGCGGAAGGAGATTGAATAGAATTGTGATGAAATTAATTAATGAGGCATCTCGACCATCTGTTGCATCTTTTTGCGACGCTCACGTCCGAGTCATATCTATGGCATCACTTCTGCCGGCCCGGTATTATCGTCGCGCCTCACTCGATCGATTCATGCTTGTATACTGCGCTCAGCGATATACCTGTGGATAATATATATGCCTATCTGATACATAATACATATTGATTGCCCCGCGCGAGAGGGAAATACAATATATGCTTGCATACAATCGATCTGCACCTTTGGAAGCGATCTATCGATGTATATGTTACACACCTACATGCATCCAAACACGCAAATGTCCATACGCATGAACGCGAAGACCGCCAAGTATTCTCAGCAGCGTAATGCACAAATCCAGGGAGAGGTTTGAATCCGATATCATTGACTTAAGCGATAATCCACTGAAATTGGCCTCACCGGATCGATTTCGTCTACTCTTCGGTGCCGCAAACGACGCTGTACGCTGCCCCGTTTGATAATGTGCGGTTTTTCCGTGCCGAAATACCGCCAGGTAGCTCTCGATGACACAGGAGAGTCACCACAGTCATGGCGAGTGAATTCCGTCGCATGTTTCCAATAGACTGACCTCATCGCAAACGGACACCGCAAACAGGAATGTTGCCCCCTTTGAGTCCGGTTTGAGAGCCATGGGGGTACCACATCGGTGCACTGGGATACTACTTTTCTACACGTTGTGTTTTACTTGTACTACGTACACATGGTTGAGAACAAAGCGACCATTGATGTCAAGGAAAATTTACCAGAAGTGCCATTTTTCGTGATGCGTTTGCGGGTGAAAAGCGTTTGGCAGGTATGGGGCGCAGATGTAACGTGACTATAACGGACACCACAGTCACGTACATCAGTCACCCTTCCGATATCTTCGCAAGAGGCCACCCTTGATTTTTTAAGCTCTCGTTGGAACGCGGAACCGATCGCGCTTCTCAGATCCGTGTTGCTCAGTTGGGAAAGCGGAATAATTCGAAAGGGAGGGTTGCGTCAGGCAAAAAACGCTAGAGAAACATAGGGAGGAAGCGTGTCAAACGGAATTGGAAAATTAAATATTCACGGCGACCTTCCACCCCAGCGAACGGAAGGGAGAGACCGCGGAGACGGCGATCTACGTAGAAGAAGAGCGTGACTAAGAATGTAATAAAGAGCGGTTACGGTATGGAAACTGAAAGAGTGCGATGGAAGAATGAGAGGGACGCGAGCTTAGTGAGGGAGCAAAGACTTCTCAACGCGGGTTTGGTGTGTCGTCTTGCCAGCTTCGGGGATGAATGGTAACGACGTTGACGACGGTCGTCCAAGCCAAAGTTGTGCCAACTCAAACTTTGGATCAGTGTGGTTCGCCTTGTTTCCAAAGTAAATGTTTTGTCTAAAAAAATTTAAGAATGTCCGCTGAACAGCCAAATGTGCCGTTAGCCAACATTGCGTAGACGCAACGGGTTCTAAAAATCGTTTCCCTAATATATATATAAGGTACCTGCGGGTAATAAGGCCGAGCTAAGGGATATTTGGTATAAAATGAAAAATAGCGAATCTAATCGCCATATTTTTATTATAAAAAACCTTGATAGTAGGCCTTATTTTACTATGGTAGGATAACAAGGCCTACGGCTTTAACATACTTAAATAATCAAACTACCCATAGGGTCGCCTGTCGTAATAAAAATTCCAGCATTCAGCCATTAAACGGTTTGCTGATAATCGGCCAATAATTCGTCGACCAGCATTGGGGTACTGTAGGTGGATGAACGGCTTGCCAGATCTATGCCAGCCATTCGTGGGCCAATACTATCGCACCGATAATATGGCGATCAGCATTAGGGTATCGTAGGCGGATGAACGGCTTGCCAGATCTATGCCAGCCATTGGTGGGCCAATACCATCGCACCGATAATATGGCGATCAGCATTGGGGTATCGTAGGCGGATGAACGGCTTGCCAGATCTATTCCAGCCATTGATGGTTTGTTTTTGGGCGTTTTGCAAATGCAGGTCGTTAAACTGTAAAACGTAAAAACAAGGGATAAGGTTTCGAAAAGCATATCCCGATTTTTGTTACTTAGTCCTTATTAGCCGACAGGCCTTATTACCCGCAGGTAACTTATATATATTCGTTTAAAAACCATACCGTACCAAAAATGTCAGGGGGTCAAAATCGTTCAAGGACATTCAAGGTAAGTATCGATTATGCAAATCTAAATATCTCGGATCACTACTAAATATTTGGTAGTGATCTGAGATATTTATATTTGTATTTCATTTTAATAGGTGACCTTTAATGACCTTGAACGACTTTGACCGCCTAAAGTTTTTTAAGCGGCTTGAGGTGCTCCACAAGATGGTTGGAAAAAATGTACCATTCCATTTAAAAAGTGAAGTTGACCTTGACGTAGCTTCAGCGCCTCCACCGATAAAAAAACAGGGTGGTCCAGCATGACGGCCTTCTCGAACACTAAAACTTTTGTCTGAAACATTTTTGGATAAGATCAATAGTTTGAGTGCTATTGCTCTGTAACACTTTATGTGCCTCACCCTGTATATAGGTTTGCATATGCTGGGAAAAAACGTTTCCACACAAATGAGAGCAATGTGGAATTCATCTCGATAACGAGTGCATATTCGCTAATTCATTCAAATGGAGAAGTAAACATTGAAGCACCGATGCTTCATCACTGATGTTGAGCGATAGCAATCACTCTCACGTCGCATACGCCGTCGATAGGCGACAAAGTGTTGCATCACATGGTGAAATCACGTGCCTCATTTGATCCGTACACCTAGCAAGACTAGGCAAAGAGTGCATTTGGATTCAAAGGAAGGAATACTTTGTGACGATGATGCGAGCCTAAGATTGGTCAAATATCGCTGCAATTTGCAAATAACTTTTGCATTTCATAACACTGGACTACAATGCCACTGGAATGCAAATATGAAAATGGATGTTTGCAACCTCGCGCTTTTGGGTATGTACCAATTCGGTCCCACGATGAAATCGTGTCGGTACAGCGGGTCTACTGTACTTGCTGCTCGACAACAAAAACGACAGAATTATAGGAAAACCACCGGTAAGCACCAATTTGATAAGTTTAAACATCGCCGTGGCTGACCCTCAAGAAAATGAGAAATATGATATGTTTGTCATCAAGAGGAAAATAAATTGCCAATGCGCAATAACAACGGGGGAAATCTAGCGAGTTACTGCCCGGACGTAATTCAGATAGTCACAATAAGTTGTAACAGGAAGCAAAGACTGGCGTGGTATACAATAGAAAGCTCTTATAGGTAGAGGGGGATTCAGGTTGACTTTTACTTGCGGTATAAATACGGTATATCGTTGTCGTAAATGCGATATTTATAGAAACACAAAGCTCATTCTTGCTGAACGGTTGAAACTCCCCCGGTCTTTTTACCGCGTATATATAATGCCTCTAGTGTCTCCACTACCCCCATTTGTGGGTGACGTGGCGTAGTCATTATAGTGGCATCCCCCCCATTCAATATAATAGCGACTTCCAGACTCCGGTAGCATCACCAACGTTAGATTCGTAATACCTGAAAGGTGGTTCGGTGGAGTGACCTCACCAATACCACTGTCCGTGTTGCTGGTTTGCCCTAAAGGCCAACATTGATATCTTTCTCTCTCACTCTCTCTCTCCCTCCATTTTACCCCTCTTCCTTTCCCTCTCTTCCCCTATTATATATTTGTATACTAGACCCGAGAAAAAACGCGCAAAACGAGCCAGTATTACGTAAAATTGCACGAAGTGTTTTCATTACCAGAAAGCGAAATACACGCGAAGGGGGAGACCAGAGGTGAAGCATCGTATTCGAGACGAGGGTTCAGCACAGAGCGAGTAGCAAACTTGAATAGCACCGGGGATAAGAGGTGGCTCATAACCCAAACTACCGATATAAACCAAGTGAAACGTTCACGATTATAGGTTTCTCGGTTACAGCTTTACGGATGAAGAAAATATAAATGCGGAGTGGTAAGAACCCTTGTGGTTCACAGCATCCGCACTCGGGAGCCGGTATGAAGATAACGGATGTAAAACGTTCCGGGCATGTCCTCGTTATTGATGATGTTGTGTCATCTGTGCTATATACTTTATGACATTTGCAGTCTTTGTTCCATGAGTACCACGTACTTTAGTGGCTTTTTCACTTGCCTCGCAAACCTAATGGCAAACGCAGTTTTTTTTTCCAACTTAGGCTACCTAACGCTCCGGGTATGATGTCCTCATTATTGATGATCTTGTGTCATCCGTGCTATGGTACTTTGTGGCATATGCAGTCTCTGTTTCGTGAGGACAACGTACTTTAGTGGTTTTTCCATTTGCCTCGCATACCGAATGGCAAACGCAGGTTTTTCCAACTTGTGCTACCGATTTCGTCAGGTGTCAGCAATTTTTGTGATGAGGATGGGATCACCGAAGGGTCTGCGGTGAGCTAGTTAAAAAAAAGTAGGACGCAGCATAGATCGATCAAACTGTCAAAGATTGTTCCAAGTGCACATTCGTGTATTTCGTTCTTTAATTTGTCCATTGTTCAGCCTTGATCCAACCTTTTTTTCGATGTCCCAGTCTTTTTCGTTACATCTTCATCAAACGTCATGTGCACGCGGCAGTGATTGTTTCCATTTAGTGAAACTCTTTTCGCAAGACATTAGCCACTCACGAGTTCAGCTTATAATCCACTAAAAATGGTATATAAACTTTCATTCTTAATACTCCGGGACTTCTGCATTGTACTGAGTTTCATATCGCTCGCAAAGCTACAAAGAAAAACACTTTCCGTATTGTAATAAAATGCATTTTTCAAACACAAGCAGCGCAAAGTACTTAGTTTCTAAAGAATTTCTTTTACGAAACTTCGCGTTATCAGCGATGTATATGATGGATCGAAGAATATACCCTCGAGCAATGGAGCAGTGAATGAAGTTTGCCAAGTGCACTTTGCGCAAGACTCACCGAGTTTATCGGGGTCAAGTGAACTATCCCAGCTTTGGGTTCGTTTCAGTTAAAGTATAGAGTGTACCTACGCACGTACATACAGTCACCCGCAAAGGGAAACAGTAGGACGTAAACCTGAATATCAGAAAATTTAATAAAGTTCTCGCCGGGCTACGTCTGCTGATCGATGTACTCTGTGATAATGCTTCACTGCTTGGTGCCTGCGAAAAGTTGCGAATAAAGTCTCGTCTCCATATACAGGTATGCGCATCTATAAATAGGTATGTATATCCTCAAGATACGCGTGCCGGAGTCGCGAGCAGATTCCGGACCACTGTGCCAGAAGTCTGTGAAGCCTTGAAAAATCTTGGAATACCTACACCTATTCGCACGAGCCCCTCTGGCACAGGAAATTTGATAGGTAAATTCACTGGGTGGATTCTTAGAAATTCAATTCCCGTTGCATCAACTTGCCAAACAGATTTTTCATTCGTGCTTTTCCTGCAAGTGTGTATGTCGGGTGTGTGTAAATTTTGTTTGACGCACACGACAAACCACCGGAATAGCTTTCACCGTCGACTTGTGCTTTTACCAATCAGATACAGAACAACCCGATCCGCGTATACGGCCTATAACGATATCCGCACCGTTTTACTCGAAAAGTTTCAACGGCAGTGCGGGGATAATCGGACTGGAAGCTCAGCTGTTACATTATTACGCTTATAGCTACCCGTGTCATTTTGACGTTAACAGAGTCTACGGATATCCGTATGTACATGCAACGTACACCCGGTAAACGTTTTTCAACCACCGTAATGTGAACTCGATTTACCCGAAAATATCCAGTTCCTCACCGATGAGAGAAATTCGGAACGTTTCTCAGTTCGGGCTGGAAAGCTCGTTCTCTCGCTCTCTTTTTCTCTCTATGTAAGTTATTGATGTCACTTGTGTTCTTTTTTTATGTTCTATGCTTCTTTTCTGCATTCCGTATACCTTATTTTACCGCCAAGTTATTTAACAAGACATATTAATAAACAATTACTCAATTAATTAATCTCTCCGTTCCTTCCGCTTCCTCCACCCTCATCGAGCCTCCGTGTTTGCTGCACATGACAAGCCGTGGTTACAGTGCACTCTTCGTAGGTACGCCCCACATGATATCGGTGCAGTGATTCCTTGATAGAACCTCGGAGGTCACCGCAGCTCTCCTTTTGCGCTCGACACCCAACGCAAAAATAATTGGAAGCGGTGAGAGCGCGATGAAGGAAGATGACTTTGTAGAGGCTGATTAGGCATCATTGGTGCACAGCATTAACGTCGTGCTTGTGAGTGGTTACGAATGCTAAACCTTCGAGAGTATTTCGAGGGTATGGGGAAAAATTGACATTGGGCAATGCGTTCACGGAGAACGTACGAGCTGAGCACGTTGGCCCGTAAGGGATCGCTCGGTACTGCGATGGAAGATTCTCTCAACTTGTTCATAATTCACGGAGCAGTCAATTGTATTTCCTACCTTGGGCGATTGAAACGCATGTCCAAACTCAAATAAATTGATGACGTAGCAGAACATCGCACACAAACTGTAAATGGTTAGTGGAGATTAGAGGAATCCAACTGCATGAGAAAAAGAAAAGGGAGTCGAAACTTTGGAGGAGGCATCAAAGAAAATCAAAGCGGTTGCCAGTACGTTGGAACTAGACCAACTGCCATCCTGATAATCCAGCTTTCATTCGTTTTTCTCTCTTGCGCTTGCTGAGGATCTTCACGACCTTGGCGGAAGGAAGTTTGCTCCCTTCCTTCTTCCGCTACTATATAGCCCTTTCTTTTATCCTTGAAGCGGTCGGCTTTTAGCCCGGAAAGGCAAACGGATTAGAGAACCGATGCCATGAGGAAACCGACGAACTTGGTACTTTCTGCGTTTCGACAAGTGCCGATTCGCCGATCGTGAAACGCCTCCAAGCTTCACTTTACGACTTCAGGATTATGCAATATACCTAACGTTGCAGAATGTACCGCTAGTGAAAATAAAACCCAGCAATATCTTCGGCACTACACCGAATTACCGCCAAAGGCAATGGGCGCGCACTCTTTCTCTTTCTCTCACCAAGGTTAACTCTCCCTGGCACTATTTCCTCTTCCATGGGGCGAATGTAATTTACAATGGTCTCGGTAGTTAAACGTCACATAGCGGCACTCAAATTCATTCACCTAAGTATTCATTCCCGCTGAAACCCGAAAGAGCCTTTGGACTCTTCGAGCTGCCTGGCGGGAATTTAGTTTTCCGGCTGAACGAGCCAGAACGAAAGTGGGATCCGAGGATCAATCGTGAAAGGCATGTCAGCATACGGCTGGGTGAAAGGATCCACCGAGTTGTATGTTTGATATTAGGAGAGCATTCCCGAGGGGACATTTTCAGTCTATTTTGACCCTGCACTTCACACTGGTGGAAGATAAAGGTAGCAAGGTATAGCTTCGATTTTAAGGGGTCTTCTCACTTTGGACACTGAAATAAACTATTTTCATGATTTTTCTATAGCTTTATATTATAGATATTGATATAAAAGTTGTTCCATATAATAAATACACTGTCAAAATACTTTTTTTTTTAAATGTATGTATTTATGAAACCTAAACAAAATTTAAACGCGTTTTTCCCGGAACAACTATTTTCGACGGCTTGTTGATAAAATCTTCGAAACTACTGAACTCATGAAATTTTAATCATATATTCTTTACAACTATAGCTATATCGTATATTTTTATTGCGTAGATTTTTAAAAATTTGATATTTACTAATTTTTTGTTGCCAAAAATGGGGAAAAACCACGTTTTTTGTTTTTTTTAAAATCATGTCCGCCATTTTGTTATTTTTGCACATATCAAAAATCGAATGATATGCGCTATAGCCATTAACGTACTGAATCTAAAACCGTTTGATTTTTTTTGTTTCAGATGATCCATCCCCGAGATTTCATCAACAGCGCAGATCAGCAATTTTTTAGGACATTTTTTTAACTACTATTTTCGTCTATAAATAGTGACTTTAATAAATGAAAAAGATTTTTTTATATATTTCGAAGGTATATTTATTAAGTGTAACAACTTTTATATCAATGTATATATAATATAAACCTATTAAAAAAATCATAAATAGCCTTTTTTAACGTCTAAAGTGAGAAGACCTCTTATTGGGGAATGAACTCCTACTTAACATCTAAAACGGCAACAAATTTCCTTTTTCTCTACTTTTAGACGCAAAGTAGGATGTCGACATACCGTTCTTAAATGCCAAGTGTACCCGCACACATATGCACGCTGTAATACATACTGCCATACCCTGATGACATACAAAGCATCACAGCCAGTCTACTAAATGCATAGAATATTGCATAAATCCAAAATAAATTAAAATACTTAATCGAGTGTTCTACCACAATTCTTTTTTATTATAATTCGTTATTCCCCGACCCCCTGAAATGATTTCTTTCGCCTACACATGGAACCGAACCTTCAGCCTGCCTATCTTCTGCCTATACTACAAAAGTTCAACTGGGTGACACTCTAAGGCTCACAGTAGGACTTCCAGCATTAAGTAGCTTCAAGTGAGACTTAAGGGAGAATATCAGTGTGAAAAAAGAATCGTTTTTTTTTTGTTTAAATAGATAGTTTTGGCCTTTAAGAATATGCCTACAAATTTTCAAAACAATATTCGGCTTAGAAGTATTCGAAATTGGCGCCAAGCGTCGACGCTCTCAGAGCCTTCTATACGGGCCTTTCTATACTTTAAACGCGTTTTTCTCGAAACCATGTTTTTCGACCTGGTTGACAGCATAACTCTGTCAAATTGTGTCCAATCGACTTTATTTAAAAAGGCTTCTCTTCAGAAAACTTATCGCTATCGTTGCATCGTAGAGTTTTTTTTTAATTGTTTACTTTTTTCATTAACAATTTACTGCAAATTTTTTTTGTAAAATTCGATCTTTTTTAAACGGCCGCCATTTTTTTCTAATCAAAATTTTCCTACGATGCTGCGATAGTTATACTATTATAATTTAATAATCTTATTACATTTTTGATTTCACATGCTTGCTGTGGCACTTATGGTGTCAACCGTCGGGGAGTCTTATTTTGAGACCGTTTCTTTGCTCAATAAAATAAAAAAATTCCCTTGTATGCTTCATTGCTTCAATAATTAATACACAAAATTTCGAATAACTTGATCGAGCCGTTGTTTCAAAAAAAAAATCCCAAAAAATACCTCATTTTTCAGCCTGTCACACTGATATCCCCCCTTAAACGAAGTCAAAAGAAGGTGAATGCAAGTCAAAAACTTTGGAACACGGCTGAAAATTCCGACTCGGGTTGACCCACATCAATACGAAGTCACAGCGGTGCACGTTTTATCACTCCCCCACAAAATCGTCCCAATCAGCCAATGGTGGATTCCAATAATATCAATTCGTCTCGGACATCCGTCCAAGTTTCATAATACACGTATAAGCCTCCGGATAAAAGCTCGCCGGTACATTTTTCGTCGCGCAAGAGTGTGGGATGAAATCAGAGAAAATCTACCATGCGTGGCTTCATACGTATATCCGTCACGAAGTTGAAGCTTTTAAGTCCTCAACATCGGTTGTAGTTACCGAGCAGCGGGAGCTCCGGCAGTTATAGCAAGCCAATGTACGAGAGTGTACGAGGGAGCCGATTAAAGACCGGTACGTGCGTTGCAATAGCGAGAAGAGTAAAATTCACTTTTGCGCGAGAGTTCAGCCGAGTTCGTCCCTTAGTGGCCGAGAGTGAAGGGAGATAGAGATAGGAGGAGCAGGACACGTCCGGGTTTATGGTCCATAACAGGAGTCAAAGAGCCGCGGGAGCGCGTGGAGGCTGAAGTATAAGAAGCGACTCCGGGAGTTAGAGAAACTGTCATGGGGGAATAAATGCGTGCTTCCGTTGCGAGCGAACACTCGGGAAATTAATAACGAACTCTCGGGGAACATCGAGTGAAGCGGGCGATTCACGACCAAGGGAGTCAACGAACAATTGATTGGACTTTTTCTGTCTTATCGTCTAAAAAGACCGATAGTAATATGGATAGTCCGAGAGAAACGCGAACAATCTCCAAACCCGAGCATTCCTTCTGACGTCGGTGAGGCCAGGAATTCGAGAATCCAACGCGCCCGCGACGGGATACTTCTGTGATATCAAAAGTCTATATATGCGCGCAGTATGCCCGTATGTCTATAGACAGCTAGACCACGATGAATCATCTCACGTGCTTTGAATACGTGCTCGCGGGTAAGGGGGTCCTAAACGTTAGCAAAGTTCTCCGCGTGGAGACGCGTACATTGAGTTTAAGTCCGAGAGGGAGTTCGCAGCCCCCGCGGCATTCTCCACCATTTCATGCAGACTTCTAGGGTGAGCGAAATCATATATTAACCCTTCTGCCTAACGGGCATGCCATCCATTACGAGAAAGTTGGTCCTAATATTATCGAGCCCATAGCGAGAAATTCGGTAATCGAGAACTTTTGGCAACAAGAACGTGCGACGGCGACGCTTATGCCGAACGTATCACAAGTATGTATATGTACATATATACATATATGCATACATACATACACACACATGCATATATATATATATATATATATATATATATATATATATATACGTATATATATATATATACGTATATATATATATATATATATATATATATATATATATATATATGCATGAATGAGCGGGAGGGCAAATCTCATGAATAAACGGGCGGCACATCAGAAATGTAAGTGGGGTCAGCACAGCACCTATCCGACATGAGAGATGAATAATAACGGACTAGCAAAAAAACGAACGCAGATCCTGCCCGTGAAGAAATTTGTTGGGGAGTCCCCAGATTCTACCCCATCCCCAAAGGAATTTAATAAGGACGCCGCACGTAGGGAGTCCACATTGGAATCCAAGTAAACTCCGCGCTATTTTCCAATTGACGTTGTTTATTTTTTATTTGTAGATCTCAGCTGAAATTTGTTGGATCTGCAAAAAAAAAAATATAATTTCGTGATCGCGTGGACAAATTTGTTGGGGAGTCCGAAGATGCACCCACATCTTTATCGATAATCGTTAGGGACATCGCACATAGGGAATCCTCATTGGGATCCAATTGAATTCGGCACTGTTCTCCGATGAACACCTCTTGAGAATTCTTACCACGTTCGAATAGAAAGTATGTGAAAAGTCACGATGAAAAACTCGGTTTGTTGAATCATAATTTGCACGGTTTGTGAGCTTGTACGAGTGTGGTGATATGCCAAAGTGCAGTAAAGCGAATACCAAACGATCATTACAGTGGATTTTCAGTGCTGTGATTCAAATCGATTTTTAAGGTATACTTCTTTAACCGATTTATACTTTTTTGAGATCAGTTTTATACTTCCTTAGGTCGACATTACATATATATATATTGTGGTTCAAAAGTCAACGTGCAGAATGCAAATCCTTTCGGATTCAAAATTAATTCGTACATTGGATTTCACGATTAGAATGCAATGTACGAACGTGACGTTTTAGTATAGGGATCCAATGCCATGATCCATTGGATCTCTAGCAGAGAGTAAGGACAAGTATGGGAACCAATTGGATACCTACGAAGATTTCTGCACGAGTTGAAACGTATTTTTTAATGCTGCTAGAATTTTCAGAACGCGCGGAACAACTTGTTTGAGAATCGATCGAAGGTCTTCCAATCAATGTTACTATACAAATCCGACGACGGAACAGATCGGGTCTGACCCGTGTAGAAATTTGAGTTGGGAAAAAGTACGGCCCTTGGCCTTCCACCCTGGAATAGGTTCGCATTCTAACGGGTCCAGAGCTAGGTCCTGATCCGCCGTTCCCTTTCTGGGGAACTGATCAGGAACGGGTCAGAAAACAAGCGATAAATGACCAGTAAAGTTATAGGGAATAGATCGGGAAATAACCAAGAACAAACGAGGAAATTGACAATGACGTTGCGGCGTTTTTGGAAGCCTTGACGATGTAAAGTCGGGAGTGTGTTCGATTTAGTATTTCGACAACATATCGTTTGTTAGTTATTTACTTGCTAAGGTAGTATACGAGTGTATACATACGCTTGCTCGCATTTCCTGATAGGCAAAGAAACAGAAAAACGTACACAGATCACTACCCGAGCGAAAACAGCCTAGAGTCCAAAGGGTTGTTGCACAAGTATCGCAAAATCATAAGCGTAAGTGCACGCTGTAAGCATAGCACTTCTGTACGTGGTACAACTCACAGGACGAACTTTTATCCTCGTACGATGGTACCTTGCTTACGCGAAGCACTTCGCTTGTAGCCACCTGGCGGATTGTTGGCAAAATACATTCAGGTAATGTGTTCCTGGCCAGAACATTGATATTTCCCAACATGGCGACAAGGCATTCAAAAACCACGAATGATTTGCTTTACTTGTTTGCCTCGTAAAATAATTTGGCTGTTCTTGATGCCCAAATCATTAGTTATCGTAATCCCGGTATTTATGATGAGCATTGTTATCCTCGTCGATTATCATTGATGAAATGAATGCTTTTAATGATGAATAGAATTACAAGATGTATTAGTTTCATCTCAATGAATTATAAGTATCTTTGATGAGGTGAAAAGCAAAGTAGCTTTTCTTTAGTACTTGAAGACAGGTTCCACTTTACAGAACATGTCGATGTTCTGGCCGGGTAGACATTGGGTGAAAATATACTTGCTCGCAATTTATTCCGACCAGAAGATTGTAATATCCAAACATAGAGGATAAGTCGTAAAGAAACCATTTTGCGATCTTCCCGGTTAGTTCCATGGGAGGGTCCGGTCAGGTACATCAGTTAAGGCAAGTCTGGTCAGGCCCGTACACAAAGTAGGGAATGCCTGGTCACCTTTCTGCCCGGGAAAATGGCCACAGTTTTTCGAGGCTTGCGAGGTTCATATAAGAGAAGCTTTGGCGTCTAAGATGTGCCCAAAGCGAATACTATCTTCCCATGTTCTTTTTTTTACTTTCCCCTTACGAAAAACGATCCGCACCCGTTGAAGTTCCGGCTGCAACGAAAACCAGCGTTTCTCCGTGAAAGCCTACGTTTGCCTCTTCACCATTGCCTACCGCACGCAGCCTGTGCAAATAACGTACATACAGCGATCCTAATACGCCAAAAGAGTTCACGAAGCGTTCAGCGAGGTGAATAAAGTTGAAGACATCGCCCAAGAATAAGCCCGTCTCTCTTGTGCTTTCATGCATAATCCGCATGTGTCGAGGCGTTTCGCCTTTCTTCACTGAAACCTCTCAAGTGCCGAAATCTCTTGACGCAATATGCGTAGATGTCAAGGACGAGATGCGCTTTATGCAACCGCTACTGCGACCGTGAACAACATCGTCGTCTGTATGTACGTTGTACGTGAAATGGCTTTTTCACACACAGCATCCTGCATTCATATAGGGCAAAGTGACAGCGTCTTCATGTCCAAATTGTAAGAATTATATGTCCGTGCGCGTATTCGTCCAAAAAGTAAACTCGTTCGCTGTGCAAGACAGGTGAAGATAAATTCTTAAGAGATGGTTCTTGAGCACTTTCATGGATGCGCAGTTGCGACTGTGGTGATTTTTCATCTCAAACAGCCTGGGCCGATATTCGGATGGGTAACTGCTCAGCCGTACACTGTCTTATGCGCAGACTACTGAGCGGAAGGCAATTTCAATGAGTTCCCGATAGCAACTCAACTGGAACTCATATGTAGCCGTTTGTATCGGCACAGATTCGCCACAGTTTCCCTGTCCCCTCGTGCAAATGCCGTAGCGCATTAGGAAAGAATGGCTCCGGGAACACTCTGGGGCATCTCTTAAGAACTGGGAAGAGTTGGGTGACACGCAGGAAAATGAAGATACATCAGGAGAGCATAAATCATTTTAAAAGATCGAGTCTGGCAGCATAACGTAGTGACACCTTCAACGGTTGAAGTTCCTCGATATTGATCGGCGGATACGTGATATCATAAAGTCTGCACTGTTTGATACTAACAAGGAACATCACTTAAGTGTCCGCCTCCGTTTTTAGTGAAACTCGGATACGTGATAAAGCATTGAAAACTATTGGACACGTATTTTTTTTATCGGCGGAAAACGATATTAAGGGGGCGTGTCGAGGGGTGATTATGCAGTATCACCCACAAGCAGTCCACCGATCCGAATGAAACAAAAACCAAAATGCTTTCAATGCGAAGCGATAAAAAATCCAGTAGAGAAATATTGAAAAAAAATAAGTTAAAACCGTTTTTCTGCCGATAAGAAAATACGTGTCTGATATTTTTAAATGCTTTATCACATGTATGAGTTTCAACAAAATCAAAGGCGGATACTTGAGGCCGGCAACCACTTTAGATGCTTCGAAAAATATTTTTTTTTTATTTCATGAATCGTTAGCAAAGTATCTTAAGATTACACTCTGAAAATTTCAAAACGATGTTCGAATTCCTTCTAACGATATGTATATAAATGATAAAGACTCTCCGCTCGATTCCCAACCACTGTGACGGGTCCGAACATTCGTTTTTATTTAGCTTCTTTTCAGAGTGTACATATTCGAGATTATGTGAATAAAATTTCAAGTTAAAACATTGAAAAGTGACCAAGTGACAGACGATTTAGTGAGAACAGGTAGCGCAACGATTCACATATACTAAAACTTTCAGTCGCGGTTTTCTTGAAACGACATTTTTTTTTTATTTACGCGAATCATTGCTCAAAAACTAATTGATGGATCATCTTCAAATTTGAAACACGTTTACATAATATAATTTATTAAAACATGAACCTAAAGTTCGAGAGATTAGATTATTTAAAACATATTTATTATTGCAAAATGTCGGGAAAGAAATGCTGAAAATCGATCATTTTTCTTCAAACACGTTCCAACATTCAATTTGTTTTTTTTTAAATCTAGGTTCATGTTCTTAAAAAACATCTCAAGAATGTATGAAAATTTGTTGGACTATATCAGATGCGAATTGCAAGCTACACAATTCCCGCAAATCGACAACGACGATGAGGACACGCCAAGGGACACAGCGGATCACATCTTAATTAATGCATGAAATAACTTGAAAACAAAAATACCACAGATGTATGAAAATATGAATAAATTATTGTCAGAGTTGCGGAAATTTCCATTTCTTGCCACGATAAAAAAATTCAACAAATCATCTAATTTTCGGTCTCCTTAAGTGGTTACCTCAATTGATGTTCCTTGTAAATTGATTTGGGCTACATTTTCGATCAACAAACTCGACAAATCATAATCTTGTCAGTGCCAATTCGACGTGGCCAGAATGACGAATGGCTACACCAATAGCTTACTCAATGCCTAATTAATGATGTATCCAAAAAGATCCAAATACAGCCTTCCCCCGCGTCAACATCGTGACGTACTCCGTGGAGTCTGCGAGCATCATATTTTTGCCCCAGCCTCTCTACACACCTGAGCCCGTTGAAAGGAGAAATATGATGGCAGGAATAAGCGCGTGGAATCGGGCACCATACATATCCATATAGAAACGGAAATGTGCACCAGGATGCGAGTGAGAACGGGATAAAAGACGAGAGTGCACGAGTTTGACGGCAAGCAGTGCGGATTGAAATATTTAGGCAGCATCTACGTTGAGATTTGCTGAGAACGCGCTTGCACTAATACGACGAGGGCATGTCGACAGCGAAAAACGTCAATGACTACGAAGGTTCCCCACGCGAACTCACCGTTCCATCCACACGCGGACTCTTTTCCTCGTCTTCTTTTAATCTTCTTATTCTCCCGGGTTCTCGTACTCGTAATAAAATTTCCCAGCGCGCCTGTCGCGAAGCAGACAGTAGGGTGATGCAGATGGAGCAAACAATAATTCGGTACAAGCTCGTGGATGAGTTCGAATGTATTTTCGATGTTGTTCAACTCCCGCGGTAAATGGATCAATTTTCGTTGAGTTCTGTGAGACCACCGAGAACTAATTTGTTTAAACGTCTCGTGCAGTCTATTTTTAAGTCTTACGTAAGTACAATGAGGCCATTGTGATATTTCGAGGGAGACGACCCGACAAGCTTACAACCATTATTTTTAATCGCCTCTGTAGACGTCGGTCGTACAAAGGGAATTAAGCTCGTTATTGTATTTATACCTCTCCTTCCCTTTCGCCCTCTGTCTCTCTCCCTCCCTCGTTCCGATTATGTGGAGACGTGAAATTTTATTGTTCGAGTATGTTTTCCACGCGAAATACGAGATTGTCTGTCTCTTGGAAAAAGCCGAAGGAAGTGAGGTGAAGTGCAGCAGGAAATCTACTTTCGCAAGTAAAGCTTTCGCTTCCCTATCTGTTCTCTGGACGTGCCTCTCATACCGGCGCTGCATTTTCAAAGGACTCGCGCCACTAAGACAACGAGCTTTTCGATCACGGGTGAAGAAGAGCTTTTCCGCCACTGCTCGTCCTCCGTAAGCTCATCCGTTTCGAGACATTCTTCCACCCGTGCTGTCCCTTCAAATGAACGTTTGGATTGTTCCCTTACGCGAATGTACTCTACGTCTCGAACGATAGAGTTGAAGCTCGCATCGTTGGAAGGCAACGAAAATTCTTTGTTTTTGCATTTTTTTATTCTTATTGCTATCGGAACCCTTATTTCCGTGTTTAGGTTACGGAACCCCAATGAGGGTCTTCGAAAAATGCTTCGGTGATTTTTGTAGCCAAATGAGGAAAAAAATACGGCCATACAAAAAAACATGTTTACGTTGCATCCCAATGATCAGATTGCGATAACCACAAAAATCACTTTGGCCAATAGTTCATGCGCATTTGGTTAGGCCAATTCAATTTATGTTTAGTTTATAAGAGAAAAAAGGTAAGGTAAAGTAAAGTAAGGTAAATTCGAAGTCGGGTTAAGTACTTTTTGAGCGGTGGTTTCCCCTTGAATCCGTTTTTTTCGCCGATAAAAAATCATACGTGTCTAATAGTTTTCAATGCTTTATCACAAACAGTCGAACCTCGATATAACGACATAATAATATACATTATGCTCTAATTGCTAATTGCTTGTAAAAATTGCTTTAAGGCGTTACCCCCACTTGTAGCGCAAAAAAAGGCCTTTTTCATGAATTTTTTTGAAGAAAACTACAAAACTTTTTTAATTGATAAATATACCATCTTAAATAACACATCTTGAAGAACTTTCGGTAATTTTTTTATTGAAAAATATTACATTGTTTAGTGGCAAATGGCCGTCAATGAAATAATGTTTTTATATACACGGTTTGCGGTGACCAACATTGTGGCGAAGTGGATCATCTGAAAAAAAAATGCGGATGGATTTAGTCAAATATAAGTATAAACTAGTCTTTAATCGAAGGATTTTAAAAAATATTCATTTTTCACAAAATGGCGGACAGTCAAAGTTAATGGTTCGATTTTAACGAAAAAAAACGGCCGTTTTTTGGCTATAAAACGGCTATTTTTTTTCGAAAAAAAAATCGAACGATTAAAGACTACATTTTTATGTATCAAATAAGCCTGCAAAATTTCAAGAAGATCGGTTCATTAGTGTTCGAGTAATCTTGGTCACCGACTTCAGAAATGCAATTTTGAGAAAAACGCGTTTAAAGTTTCTCTTTCAACGCTCTTTCAACGCGGATTCTTCTCTTTCAACGCCCATAACTCAGTCAATTTTGTTCGGATCGACTTGAAATTTTCAGGACATATTCTGAGATACTTATACTTCAAAAAAATGCAATAAAAAAAATCGATTTTTTCGAAATCGCGAGTGGGGGTAACCCCTTAATTTTAACCTTTCTTTTTTTTAAATATCCCTATATTTATAGAAATAATAGATTTTTTTTAAGAATATTCTAAGGAAGAATATCAGTGTGGCAGGCTGAAAAATGAGGTATTTTTGGGATTTTTTTTTAAACGGCTCTATTAAATTATTTGAAATTTTGTGTATTAATTATTGAAGTAATGAAGCATACAAGGAAATTTTATTTTTTAATTTTTAGTACAATTTATTAAGCAGAGGAGCGGTCGCGAAATGGCGTCTCAAAAAAAGACTCCTCGACGGTTGACAGCATAAGTGCCACAGCAAGCATGTGAAATCAAAAATTCAAAAAGATTATTAAATAATAATAGTATAGCTATCGCAGCATCGTAGAAAATTTGAAAATTTTGATTAGAAAAAAAATGGCGGCCATTTAAAGAAAATCGAATTTTACACAAAAATGTTGCAGTAAAGTGTTAATAAAAAAATAAACAATTAAAAAAAAAACTCTACGATGCGACGATAGCGATAAGTTTTCTGAAGAGAATCCTCATTGAATGAAGTCGATTGGACAAAATTTGACAGAGTTATGCTGCCAACCAGGTCAAAAAACATGGTTTCGAGAAAAACGCGTTTAAAGTATAGAAAGGCCCGTATAGAAGGCTCTGGGAGCGTCGACGCTTGGCGCCAATTTCGAATACTTCTAAGCCGAAAATTGTTTTAAAAATTTGTAGGCATATTCTTAAAGGCCAAAACTATCTATTTAAGCAAAAAAAATCGATTTTTTTACACTGATATTCCCCCTTAAGGAACACGACTTCGATATATAACGAAACCTCAATATAACGAAAACTCGATATAACGAACTTCCCTGGAGATTCGTTATACCGCGGTTCGACTGTAAGGTATCTGCGGGTAATAAGGCCTGTCGGCTAATGAGGCCTAAGTAACGAAAATCGTATTTAAAAAAACCGCTCACACTCAAGGCCACACTAACATACGCCTATTGCATCATCCATCATAAGACGCGGCCGCGCAACACTCATAATAAAAATCGGTCCCAATAAATCATAAGTATTTTTTGTGATACTACAACTTATCTATCTAAAATCACAGCTTTTATCTTTATTAATTCAAGCTTCGATGATCATAAATATTTGAATAACGTATCGTGGTGCAAATATTTTTTATTTTGTTTTTCTTGCATACGTGGTCGACGGTTATTAAGGCCTACTAAATTTAACCATAGGCCTCATTGTCCTCCTACTTCTTGTAGCAAAGTTTGTTTCTTTTATAATCTATTTTACGTTACTTTTAAGATGTTACGAATGTAAATAAGTAGTACGCATATTTATTACTAATTAATTGATCATTATTTTTAGTGCCTCGATCGCGATGCCTCCAAAACGAGTGTTGTGATCAGAAAACCACCTGGTGTCAGCTGTCCGAGCAGAGCAAAGAGGAACTTTGAGTTCATACAAAGCTGCAGAGGATTATTGATGTCAAATACCGAATGTATTACGTATAGTTTGATTATTTAAGGTCTTAGGCCACTCTAAATGCCGAAAAATAGGTTTTTTGGGTTTTTTTTTCAGAAAAACTACAAAATAAATCGACATTACAAAAAGGGTGTTTATCATACATATCAGTGACTGTATAGAATAATTTTTTTGAAGCGATCAATTTCGAAATGGCGGCTGTGCAGCGTTTTTCTCAAAACAACATTTTTTGGTTGGCCGGAAACATAACTCAGACAATTTTCAGCCGATTCTCATGAAATGATGAATATATCTTGAAAAATACATCGTCTATGGAAGTACGTAGGATTTTTTTTATATTGCATAGTTCATTTGTTATTAACAATGATCTGACGATTTTTTAGGCCAATTTTTGGAAAGCGAAAAATTTCGTCGGATAATTGTTAATAACAAATGAACTATGCAATATTTAAAAAAAAATCCTACGTACTTCCATAGACAATGTATTTTTCAAGATATATTCAACATTTCAAGTGAATCGGTTAAAAATTGTCTGAATTATGTTTCCATCCAACTTAAAAAATGCTATTTTGAGATAAACGCTGCACAGCCGCCATTTTGAAATTAATCGCTTCAAAAAAATTATTGTATACAATCACTCACATGTATGATAAACACCCTTTTTGTAATCTCGATTTAGATGAAGTTTTTCTGAAAAAAAAATCCCCAAAAAGCCTATTTTTTCGGCCTCTAGAGTGGCCTAACCCCTTAAGTATGTTAAAGCCGTAGGCCTTATTATCCTACCATAGTAAAATAAGGCCTACTAACAAGGTTTTTAAAAATGTTCAATTTTGTTTTTGTTTATGATACAAGTTACCATTTTTCGTTTATATTTTATAGAAACTGAACTTAAATAATGATTATAATAAAAATATGTCGACCAGATTGGATATTTATCATTTTATTTCAAATATGCCCAAGCTAGGCCTTATTACCCGCAGATACCTTATATGAGTTCCAACAAAATCGAAGGCGGACACCTACCAAGGAACATCCCTCAGGTGACACCCTTCGATTTTGTTGAAATTTGGATATGTGTTAAAGCACCGAAAAGTAAGCGATACGTATTTTTTTATCGGCGGAAAACGGTTTCAAGGACTGAAACGCACCCTCAAAAATGGGGATGTTTTTCGTCGATAACGTTTTAACGGTACGAGATATTAAAAAATTTCAAATTCCAACAATGTTTATTTTCTTGTGCACTATACATTGAAGATGAGAACGATAACGTTATCGACGAAAAACGAAAAACACTCCTATTTTCGAGGGTTCGTTTCACCCCTTAAAACCGTTTTTCCACCGATAAAAAAAGATACGTATCGCTTACTTTTCGGTGCTTTATAACATATCCAAATTTCAACAAACTCGAAGGGTGTCACCTGAGGGATGTTCAAGAACTGAAACGCACCCGCAAAAATAGGGATGTTCTTCGTTTTTCGTCGATACCGTTTTAAGGGTACGAGATATTCAAAAATTTCAAATTGCAACAATGTTTATTTTCTTGTGCACTATACATTGAAGATGAGAACGATAACGTTATCGACGAAAAACGAAAAACACCCCTATTTTCGAGGGTTCGTTTCACCCTTTAAAACGGTTTTTCCACCGATAAAAAAAAATACGTATCGCTTACTTTTCGGTGTTTTATAAGATATCCAAATTTCAACAAAATCGAAGGGTGTCACCTGAGGGATGTACCTTGCAAGTGATGTTACTCGTAGGAGAATGTATCGAACCTTCATCGCAATCTTGCAATGCGAGCTCGGCATGTCAATACCATCTCGACCGGCAAATGGAAATCGGCAGTTGCACAAGCGAAGTATAATGAAGTAGTACGATCGACGGGTCGCTCTTTATTATTCCACGCGCCCAATGGATTTGGTGGCTTCGCCCACCCTTGATGTACACTGCGCACGAGTTTCCACTATCAGGAGCGTCTCGACGGCTAGGGAACATAAACGAGGACGCCGGCGGATAGAGCGGGACTGACGGGGACTAGGGTGTCGAGCATAATGCGAAGGATATTGCGAGCTTAGCATGTTAAGTGACCCTCGACGCTGATAAACCTCCCTCCCTTTATCACACTCTCATTCTCAGTTATATCGCCCTGTATTTCAGCTTATTGGTATACATATATATCTTATGACTTTCGCTGAAGCCGAATTTCGTTGGAGCTAAAGATCGCCCGCGTGTGTGTGTGGGTGTAAGTTCAGCTCTCGTTCCACCCTGACACGCTGGTCCCTATGGCTTCGCTGCTTTATCTTTATCCCTCGACATGGCTGGCTCACTCGCGCACTTCTGTGTGCGGTGCACTCCCTCGACTCTGAAAACAGCGCGAGTACATGGCTGAGCGATCGAACCGATATAATCGTTATTCAAGACACGACTTCGCTCCTCGTTCCATAGAAACGCCAGTGATGAAACTGTGTACCAGTTCCATCTCCGATGTACACGGGCTACTCCGAGCAGGATTAACTCTGCCTTGCACGCTGTTTTTCTTTCGTATCGTCGATACCGATTTGAAGATCGTCGGAGGCCTTTGTTCCGATACACCCTCCTGCTCCTTCCACCTGCCTACATTACGGAACCGGCTGAAAAATTCGAGGACCTACGTTTCCGGCAATGAAGATGCGAAATGATAGCCGATACCGATACGGGGTATCAACCTGGATGGCGTCGTACGATGCAGTTGGACCGACAGCAATGGAAGCACGATCTATCGTGTTGATCGGCGTTGACCAATACTCGGATGGGTGACCGCTTGCTGGCTTGTGTGTGTTGAGGAAAGGTTCTGCCTTGTTGGGCCAAAAAATGTTCGATTTTTCACCAATTTTTTATGCGAAAAGTATTAAATATTGAACATCAAAATATTTTTCAAAGCTTGACAAAATATGGTGGTGGGAGTGGGGACAGGTGATCTGAAGCAAAAAAATCAAACAGATTTATACTTTGGACGATATAGTGTATAAGTTGACCTAGAATCAAGAAGAAAAAATGAAAAATAAAAAAATAGTGAGCGATCGGAAGGAACTTTGATTTTTTTCCCCAAAAATTTGTAGTTTTTTGCTCACTATTTTTTTATTTTTCAATTTTTCATCTTGACTCTAGGTCAACTTATACACAATATTGTACAAAGGAAAAATATGTTCGATTTTTTTGCTTCGGATCACCTGTCCGGGACTGAGGACTTCCGCAAGCGAAGAATGTCATCGACTGCGCACCGACATACGTGGCTCCTCCCACTCCCACCGCCATGTTTTGTCAAACTTTAAAAAATATTTTGATGCTCAATAAAGACCGCTTAGTCAACATACCAAACATCAACATTCTATATTTAATACTTTTCGCATAAAAATTGGTGAAAAATCGAACATCTTTGGGCCCAACAAGGCAGAACCTTTCTTTAAACAACCGAAAGTCAGTAAAATGTAGCTGCCTGTATCGGCAAAGGTTACTTTACAATTTATCTGTGTCTTGTTCCCTGTACGATATAACATTTAACGTTTTTAGATAAAGTAAACACTTTTATATAAATTTAACATTTTTATAGAAAATCAACTTTTTGTAGAAAAGTAACATTTTTACAGTCGAACCTCGATATAACGAAGATTTGTCCATTCCCTTCCGATAGACACCCGAAACCTTGATACAACGACATAATCATATACATTATGCTCTAATTGCTCATATAAAATGCTCTAATTAAAACGTTTCCTTCTTTAAAAAATATCACCATATTTATAATACTAATAGATATGTATATCTATTAACATCTTACTATTTTTTAACATCTTAAGGGGTCTTCTCATTTTAGACGCTAAAGAAGGCTATTTTCATGAATATTTTTGACAGTTTTATTTTATAGATATTGATCTAAAAGTTGTTACACTTAATGAATACACTTTCAAAATACATTTTTTTTAAATGTATGTATTTATGTAACCCAAACAAACTTTAAATGCTTTTTTCTCGAAACAACGTTTTCCGACGACTTGTTTATAAAATCTTCGAAACTACTGAACTGATCTTTATGCAATTTTAACCACATATTCTTTACAACTATAGCCATAGCGCATATAAAGGATTTTTTGAATTTTGATAGTGACTATTTTTTTGCCAAAAACGGTGAAAAAACGTTTTTTTTTCCCCGAAAAATGTCCGCCATATCGTTATTTTTACATATATAAAAAATCGTATGATATGCGCTATAGCCTACTGAAGCCTACATACTGAATCTAGAACCGTTAGATTTTTTTGTTTCGGATGATCCATCTCCGAAATTTCATCAACAGCGCAGACCTGCCATTTTTTTAGGACATTTTTTTACTAGCATTTTCATCGATGAATAGTGACTTGAATAAATCATTTTTTTAAATATATTTCGAAAGTGCATTTATTAAGTGTAACAATTTTATATTGATAGCTATAATATGAATCTACCAAAAAAATCATGAAAAAAGCCTTTTTTAGCGTCTAAAGTGAGAAGACCCCTTAAGGATCATGATTTCGGTACAACGAAATCTCTATATAACGAACTTCCCTTGAGATCCATTACATTGAGGTTCGACTGTATATGAAATTCAAATTTGTATTTAAATATAACATTTTTATAGAAAACTAACATTTTTGTATAAAATTGACATTTTCATATAAATATAACATTATTATATCAAATTTACATTCTTATATATGCTACAAAATTTAATTTTTGTCGACGTCTCGTAAGTACGCTCGCGTCATCCATTATTTCGAATGAGACCACACATTTTTTATTTCTTGAAAAAATTGTTTTCCAAAACCAATCCAACGAAAAGCAGAAAATGATGAAGGAAGCAACAGATGCAAATTGCAGGTATAGAAACTGAGGGTAAAGGGTAAGTGTGGACGTGAGGGTAAAAGGCCTCGGAGCATGGCGGTATACCGAGGACGAAAACGAATTAGAACACGATGAAAATGGTAATAAGAAAAGAAGGCGAAAGAAGCAGGAATTACGAATCCCGTCCAAACGTATACACGTAACGACGAGAATTTACGTGACCGGTTTTTTAAATCTCGTTTTCGTTCCCTCTTGCTTTCTCTCGTTAACATTTCACGCGTCTCTCATTCACGTAATTTTTCTTTTATTCTCAGCATTCAATCGAACAAGCGGGAGTGATTTCCTAATTGGTCTGCTAGGCAGGGAACAAAAGTACCAATCGCGGGAATGCCGTCGCCGAAAATCATTCGAGAAGGTCACAGAAGATGAGGGAGCGGAAGAGAAACGAGGGAAAGAAAATGTCGACGAACATACTAATTCTGCTACACGATCGATGGGGGTAGCTACCCTCCCCCACCTCTCTCTGCACACCGCACCTCAAGTTCAATACAAATATCCGTGTATACACAAGCATAAAATTCGTATTATCGATCGAATGGTAGCAGTTTCCACGAAATGGGTAGACCATTTTTTTTTAATTGCCAATGGAAACAAACCCCAAGGGGGTAGTTTACCCTTGAGACAAACGTCATAATTTCGAAACACGAGAATACATTAAATGGTGGTTTATAGGGATATTCAAAATCAGAAGATACATATTAAAGACAGAAAACACGACTTTAATGAATAAATTCATGTAGGGGGTGGCTTACCCCCTTAAGTTTGCTGTCCGGAAGGAATGCAAAAACACGTAAAATTGAATTTTGTTCCCCCTTCAAAATGATACCTGTTCCATTCATTCTCATGCAATCCTCCTAAGTGTGGGGTGAGAAAAAGGCGGGGTGGTTCACCCCTTGATTTAATTTTTTTCCAATGCTTCCATAGTAGATTTGTGATTTTACATTGGAATAATTTTGGTTTTTGTTTTATTCGGATTGGTGGACTGCTTGTGGGTGAAACTGCAAAATCACCCCTATCGACACGTCTTTCTTTGAGGGGTGGTTTCCCCCCTTGAAACCGTTTTTCCGCCGATAAAAAAAACGTGACTAATAGTTTTCAATGCTTTATCATATATATGAGTTTCAACAAAATCGAAAGCGGACATTCAAGTGATGTTCCTTGTGGAAGAACGTATTGGACCTTTACCGCATCAATCAGCTTCTACTCGATCACATCGTCTATCAAATATCTGAAGATGTTCGATCGCATAATTTGCCAATTGTAATAGGAACGACGAGAAACAGCGAAGTATGTGCACGCGTTTCGTTGTTCAGGATAATGGGATCCTTGACGACTATGGAGTGTTTACAGGTCCTTTTGTCCTCGTCAGTATCGCACGGATAATGTGACGAAGCATGGCGAACTTGCGTGTCTATGCACAATGAATATATTCATATTGGGTCTACGAGACAAAAGAGGCACATAGAGCAGGGAGTCATTACCCTCATAGTGCAAAAGCGAGAGAGATACCGGAAGAACCCGTCAGAGAGGATGACAAAACTGAATACCCAACTGGAGTGCCAAATCGTACGGAGCAGAGTGCTGCTACCTGGTACGAGCCAACATCATAGACAGTTTACGGTATTCCCCAATAGCCAACTGCTGTACATAACATGTCGCGATCTTGATGGAATCAGAACAACGGAATACCCCAGAAGATACATCAAATCCTGCTGCATCAGTTCCAAGCAATAGCGAGACTAAAGCTGTAAGATCGATGGAAGAAATGAAAAAAGGTGTACGACAGGCTTGCAATAGAATTACGATGGCAAAATAGAAAACAAGCGAGGGAGGCAAAGAGATGGGGCGGTGAAGGAACTGACAGACGGACAGACACGTAAACGAAGAAACAAACAGGCCGACAGAAAGATCGCTCTTTCACCAATGGTATGGTGCAAACTTTTTGCGCTTTCTATCCGTTAATATTAATACTCTTCCGAGTTTGAGGTAAAGTTTTACTGTCTGCCGATCTATCGACAGACAATAGAGCCATTGCTACCCTGGAATCACTTTGTCCATACGGTTGGAGTTTCCTGGCTGTCAGGTATATACATTAAATTGTTGATACGTGCATTTGTGTTGATAAGTACATATTCACGAATACACAAGGCAACAACATGAGGATACATGCGTATAAGAAACATCATGTTTCTTTTCCTGGAAGCACAATCTCCTCTTGACACACTTCCAGTCAGCTTTACCTTCTTGACATTAGCGGTTTCGGCATTTTAATATCCGAGGCAGAACACCTAGTGGCGGGCCAATGACGGGTGCATATGGCCTCATTGTAAGGCCGTCGTTATCGCCTGAGACCACTATTCCGAGCTTACGAATCCATGAGGAAAAGTGCCACGGGAGATTCCCCAAAAAGGGTAGAGATATACCACATGGACCAAAGTGGGAGCGGGATGCTCTGGCAAAAAAGCAGCGCCTATACGTAACTAGAATCGACCAGTTTCTTCAACAGGGAGAGAAATAAGGTGCAGATTGAAGGGATCAAGAACCGCCATCATCAGACATGCGTCTCCAGGGAGCTTTTTTCCTTCAGCAAAAACTACCTTGCCTGTTCTACTTCGGTGGCGAATTGTGCCATCTTCGGTTCATCGTCCATCTGGGACGGCTATCTTCTGCGTCTACCGATTATCCGGTCTCTTGATGAGGTGTCTTACCCGGTGTGTAGACGACGTTGTCCCGTTAGTGAAAATAGCTGGAACGAGCTTTTCTTCTCGTTATATTTATTCGCCATGTTGTTACGACTGACAAATGCACTAATGGGGAATCGAACGAAATGCCGTAGAAAGACGAATTCGCAACAAACAAAAGAAATAAGAAAGAAAATAACGACCCTGTCCGTAGCCATTCGTAAGTCACGAAGCGTCGATTGTAACTTTCCGTTCGCCTCGTTTCATTTGCGACTGATGAGCAAACTCGTTAAAGTTGGCCGTGCGTATAACGACGACATTGAATTGCGCATCGTTGAAGAGCTGCGAAATATATTTATCACAGGACGAACATAACAGACTGCATTGGAAGTGATGATATCATGATGGTATTGCAGTTTACGTCGTTGGGATGCAACGAAAATATGTTTTCTTTGTACTGCCCATTTTTTTTTAGTCCATTTAGGCTGCAAAAATCACTTCTAACTTTTCAAAGATCCTGATTAGGGTTCCTTAACCTAAACTTAGAAGGAAGAGTTTAGATAGAAATAAAAATAAAGAAATTGAAAAATGAGGAACCATTTTTGTTGCATTCCAGTGGGGCACACTTCAACACCATGCGTAACGTATGTCCGCATGTCGAAAACGTGAAGCTAACCTAGAGATCCCCCCAGCCGGTCACGGTAAATGGCACTGCGTACCAACACCCCGTGCAAAAACTGCCGTGGGGATCCAATTCGATTCCCATATTAGTCCCTACTTCCTGATTAGGCTGCAATGTGCAATTGCCTTGGATCCCTATACTAAAACGTCAGGCTCGTACATTGAAATTCTAATCGGGATTCCCCAGTGGTATCCAATGTACGAATCCGACTCGAATTCTAGAGGATCCCCACATTGTCGAACAGAATCCTATACATTTCTTGATGGATGCCATCGCATGCTGTACGTTGCATTTTCTAAACAAAATATATAAATATACACAATGAGTGGATCTTTAAATCACATTACTGGAAATCCACTGTAATTATCATTTGTTGTTTATCTTACTGCACTTTGACATGAAGGGTTTTCTCACTTCAGACGCTAAAAAAAGCGATTTTCATGATTTTTTTTGGATAGGTTTATATTATAGATATTGATATAAAAGTTGTTACACTTAATAAATACACTTTCGAAATACATATTTAAGAAATGAATGTTTTTATGTAACCCAAACAAACGTTAAACGCGTTTTTCTCTAAACAGCGTTTTTCGACGGCTTGTTGGTAAAATCTTCGAAACTACTAAACCGATCCGTATGAAATTTTAACCACATGTTTTTACAACTATAGTTATAGCGTGTATTAGGGATTTCGGATAGGAGTCACTGATATATATGATAAGCACCCTTTTTTGTAATCTCGATTCATTTTGCAGTTTTTCCGAGAAAAAAAATCCCCAAAAAGCCTATTTTTCGGCCTCTAGAGTGGCCTAAGGCCTTAAGTGTAACAACTTTTATATCAATATCTATAATATAAACCTATCAAAAAAATTCATGAAAATAGCCTTTTTAGCGTCTAAAGTGAGACGACCCCAGTTATGTTATGTTTCCGGCCAACTTAAAAAATGCAGTTTTCAGATAAACGCTGCACAGCCGTCATTTTGAAATTGATCGCTTAAAAATTTATTGTATACAGTCACTGATATGTATGATAAACACCCTTTTTTGTAATCTCGATTCATTTTGTAGTTTTTCCGAAAAAAAAATCCCCAAAAAGCCTATTTTTCGGCCTCTAGAGTGGCCTAAGGCCTTAAGTGTAACAACTTTTATATCAATATCTATAATATAAACCTATCAAAAAAATTCATGAAAATAGCCTTTTTAGCGTCTAAAGTGAGACGACCCCATAATATCAGCGCGCACTCACTGACAAGGAACATCCCTCAGGTGACACCCGTCGAGTTTGTTGAAATTTGGACATGTTATAAAGCACCGAAAAGTAAGCGATACGTATTTTTTTATCGGCGGAAAAACGGTTTTAAGGGGTGAAACTAACCCTCGAAAATAGGGGTGTTTTTCGTTTTTCGTCGATAATGTTATCGTTCTCATCTCCAATGTATAGTGCACGAGAAATAAACATTGTTGCAATTAAAATTTTTTAAATATCTCGTACCGTTAAAACGTTATCGACGAAAAACGAAAAACATCCCCATTTTTTAGGGTGCGTTTCAGCCCTTAAAACCGTTTTTCCGCCGATAAAAAAAATACGTAGCGCTTACTTTTCGGTGCTTTATAACATATCCAAATTGCAACAAAATCGAAGGGTTCCTTGTAAGCGTGCAGGTTACGTTCCAACACGCCGAGTTGTTTCTCGTGACTTTTCACATATTTTAGATGCGAACGTAGTAAGAATTCCCAATTGGTGTTCATTGAGGAACAGTGCAGAACCCATTTGGATTTCAACACGGACTCCCTGTATGCGATGTCACTAACAAGTTCCTATACAGATATGGATGCATATTGGGACTCCTCAACTATATTTTTTGGGAGATCCAACCATTTCCGCTGAAAATGTCAAATAAAAATTCTTAAGGCGTTACCCCCACTTGTAGCGCAAAAAAAGGCCTTTTTCATGAATTTTTTAAAAGAAAACTACAAAACTTTTTTAATCGATCAATATACCATCTTGAAGAACACACCTTGAAGAACTTTCAGTAATTTTTTTATTGCAAAATATTACATTGTTTAGTGGCAAATGGCCGTCAATGAAATAATGTTTTTATATACACGGTTTGCGGTGACCAACATTGCGGCGAAGTGGATCATCTGAAAAAAACAATGCGGATGGATTTAGTCAAATATAAGTATAAACTAGTCTTTAATCGAAGGATTTTAAAAAATATTCATTTTTCACAAAATGGCGGACAGTCAAAGTTAATGGTTCGATTTTAACGAAAAAAAAACGGCCGTTTTTTGGCTATAAAACGGCCATTTTTTTTCGAAAAAAAAAATCGAACGATTAAAGACTACATTTTTATGTATTAAATAAGCCTGCAAAATTTCAAGAAGATCGGTTCATTAGTGTTCGAGTAATCTTGGTCACCGACCTCAGAAATGCCATTTTGAGAAAAACGCATTTAAAGTTTCTCTTTCAACGCTCTCTCAACGCGGATTCTTCTCTTTCAACGCTCATATCTCAGTCACTTTTGTTCGGATCGACTTGAAATTTTCAGGACATATTCTCAGATACTTATACTTAAAAAAAATGCAATAAAAATAAATCGATTTTTTCAAAATCGCAAGTGGGGGTAACCCCTTAAACGACGTTAATTGATAACTAGCTCGGAATCCAACTTAGATTCTAATGTCGACTCCCTACATGCTCCGCCCTGTCAAATCCCTATAGGGGTGTGATAGGGTTTCGCGACTCTTCAACAAATTTCTACGCGGGTCCCAGTTCACCAGCAAACTATCCGATCAGCATACTATTTTTGCAAACTTTCGACATCGCTCTCGACCTCTTCGTTTTAGTTCCCTCCCCAAGAATCCAGCTCAATCAGGATTTCGTTCAGCTGCAATTTCATTGACCTAACCTACAGGCGACCGCGCGAGTGACGAGGCTATTTAAATAAAAACTACAGCAAGCCCGAGCTCGCACTCTTTCCTATAGATAGAAGAATGCACCGACGCTGACGAACAAATCCAATTAGCGTTATACGTGTAACGCGATTATTTAGGTGTCGTGGGGCAGCCGACGCTGCAGGAGAGACTCACAGTGACTCTCGTATCTGCGCAGTGGCACAGAGACAAAAGGAGAAATAATAACACGGCATAAAATATACACAGTGTACGAGCAAAAGTGAGATATCACATTATAACGTACAGTGATATGCGCGATGCACAACACGTGTAGACATTCGTTACTTGTTTTTTGTTTTGTTTTTTTTTTGCCGTATGATTCCGGCGCGGCTGCACGCAAGCCGTTGCGATATGTTTATATATATATGCGTTCCAATGTGCACAGCTTGCGGTTGAGTCCCCAGCGAGGGAATGCTGCTGCTATATGAATGCACTTTTTCTGACGAAAGATTGTGTCAAAAACAAATTTACCGGTATAGCACGATGGACGTGCTTCGCACGTAATGCACATTGAACGACGAAAACGAAGGCGGAAAAAGAACGACAAATGAAAAGGGGGAGCGAGCGGACGAAGAGCGGAGCTCTCTGGTATTGGCTTAATTAAAGATGCCTGCTACTATCAGAGCTCCTTCTTTCGCGATGTCCCGCAGGACGGCAAAAAAAGTATGGAATTTCTGCATGGAAAAATAACACGTGAGCGGAGGATGCATCATTCGGAATTGCAGATACATTTTCGTTCCACGGTTCTGTCACATGGCGACGTAATTTGATGCAATTTCACGTGTAAAAAGATTTTTTTTTTAATGATTAATATAAATGGGTCTACCTTGACGTTTGTATTTCTTCGATCGTTTTTTACCACTTTAGATCCTTATTTTAATTCATTTAGTGAAATGTATGCCACAACGTAACGAATGCAATTATTCATTGCCTCTCGTAAAATATGCATTCACTCGTATGTATTCGAATACATAATATTATAATAACTGATATAATACATATTATGATACATGATATAATAATTATATAATAATAATAACATGATATAATGATAATAACGAAAACACGATATCATAATAACTGAATTAATTTTGGACATATTTCGAAGTAAGGAAAATTTACGAGATTCCGTGCTTGCTCATCAGTTGCACAAATCATCGAGAAAAGCTGGGCTGAAGCCATGCACGACTCTGGCTTTTAATTAACAAGACAAAGTGGGGACCCCGTAGCAGGATTCTGGATAGCATTAATTAACAAGTCATATTCAAGAAGCCGTGTGAGCAGGGAGCTGGTAAGGTGGATACATACAGGGCGCACGCTCCAACCCAAATACAGTATCAACCGATAGCATGATAACAGTGGTTAGTTTTCGTTACGAACGATCCGTTTAAAGTAGATATATGTACATGCCGTTCGACCTGTCAAAGACTAACGAGGAAAATCACTTTGGTGACCCCCTTCCATTTTGTTGAGATCCATGTTTATGGATGACGTTGAAGTTTGCATCGTTGGAGTGCAACGAAAATAAAGTTTTTCATTATTTCGCGAATCTCCTTTTGCAGATTTAAACTACGAAAATCTCGCAAACCTTTTTACGATTTTCATTTAGAGATCTACAACAAAACTGTAGTGTACGATTTTGGATAATAATGACAATGAGAAATTAAAAGGAATTTCCGTTGCATTCCAACGATGCAAACTTCAGCCCCGTGTTCATGGCAGAGCATTAAGGGGTTACCCCCACTTGCGATTTTGAAAAAATCGATTTTTTTATTGCATTTTTTTGAAGTATAAATATCTGAGAATATGTCCTGAAAATTTCAAGTCGATCCGAACAAAATTGACTGAGGTATGAGCGTTGAAAGAGAAGAATTCGGTTTGAAAGAGCGTTGAAAGAGAAACTTTAAACGCGTTTTTCTCAAAATGGCATTTCTGAAGTCGGTGACCAAGATTACTCGAACACTAATGAACCGATCTTCTTGAAATTTTGCAGGCTTATTTAATACATAAAAATGTAGTCTTTAATCGTTCGATTTTTTTTTTTCGAAAAAAATGGCCGTTTTATATCCAAAAAACGGCCGTTTTTTTTTCGTTAAAACCGAACCATTAACTTTGACTGTCCGCCATTTTGTGAAAAATGAATATTTTTTAAAATCCTTCGATTAAAGACTAGTTTATACTTATATTTGACTAAATCCATCCGCATTTTTTTTCAGATGATCCACTTCGCCGCAATGTTGGTCACCGCAAACCGTGTATATAAAAACATTATTTCATTGACGGCCATTTGCCACTAAACAATGTAATATTTTTCAATAAAAAAATTACTGAAAGTTCTTCAAGATGTGTTCTTTAAGATGGTATATTGATCGATTAAAAAAGTTTTGTAGTTTTCTTTAAAAAAATTCATGAAAAAGGCCTTTTTTGCGCTACAAGTGGGGGTAACGCCTTAAAAACTATAAGACACTGTTTTTGATCGGCGGAAAAACAGTTTCAAGGGGTGAAACAACCCTTCAGAGTGAAGCATGCCAAGGGCTGATTTTTCTAAAATTTTCTAATGCAAATACTCAGAAATCTAGTATGGGTATATTGAAGAAAAAAAAAACAAAAATTGAGGGACGAATCACCCCTTTACTTCTATTTCCCTCATACCAGATCTAATGAGGGGACATTATATTCAACGTAACCAGGGAACACTTTTGAAGGGGGCAATGTTAGAGTTTACGTATTTTTGCATTTTGGACGAATAGCAAACTGAAGGGGGAAAAAACTAGATTTCATGCATTTTCGACGATTTTGAATAAAAATTGAGGGTTTTCGAGGAAATGAATGGTAAATTCGTATTCAGGAGGAAAAAATACATTGATGCGAGCTTGTAAACAAATATTTAAAATTCAAATTTCTTTCGCTTGTTAGTTAAATAAAAGTTTCTCCACTGTATCGTCAATTATTTATTTTCGGTTTGAATTTGGAACTCCGCTTCGTGCTAATTCTCATCGTAATCGTTTTCTCTTCAAAATACCATTTGATTCATAGAGTTTCGACGATTTTTCGATTTTTGGCAGAATTTTAAACCCGGACCATCGATTTTGCCAATTTTTTCCATACTTACCTTTGCCTCTTTTTCGGCCGTTTTTTTCAAGTGGATTTTGCGTGAAAACTTTTCGAGATATCGGGATAAATTCGACGGCATTCTCTTAGTCTATCAAAATCCTTTTCATTACCTCTTCTTATAATTTATGTCACTCGAATAGGGCCAGCACTACGGCTTTTTGAAATTTTTGGATTTTTACGATTTTGAAACAGTGGCCATAAGGGTCGAAATTTTTTTTTTCCGATTTTGAAACTATTCCGAAGATGTATGTAATGGCAAATTTTTCGCCGATTACGAACATCACCGAGTATTTGTCGAAAGCTCGAAATTACGCCGGCCAAACGCTTAAGACTTTTTTTTATAAAAATGTAGGGTTTTGGGGAAAATTAATGGTAAAATAGTGTTCAGGGGGTAAAAATACACCAACATATGCAGAAAAAAGATTCAAAATTCCAACTTTTTTCTCATCTCGACCGAAAATGAGTGGCTTCACAAAATGATCGATAATTTTTTTCGCGTTTCGATTTGGAACTCCACTTTGTGCTCATTTTCTTTGTAATCGTTTTCTCCTTAAAATACCGTTTGATTCGTGGAGTTCCGATGATTTTTCGATTTTTTACAGAATTTCAAAGGAGGACCGTAGATTTTCACCAAATTTTCCGAACCCGCATGGAACGCTTACCGGATAAAGGCATTTGTATAATAAAAATCATTTCAAAGCCCCTTCCGCCTAAACGATCAACGATTCGTTTTTTTTTTTTAATGAGGCTCATCCTCAAACCTGCCTGATGTGCTGCTAGCCAAAATTTCATAGATACAACGCGATTCAAACTTGCTTTCCACATGTATGTACGTATGTACATATACTGGTATACATAAACGTATCACCCCAGAGCTTACACGAGGATAAACTTGTACGTTTCGGCCGAAAAAAAATGAAACAAAACGACTTTGCATTCCACTGGCAAACTCTTTCGGGTTTCGTAAATTTCAATTCGTTTCCGTAATTTCAATCTACGTCTTGCATGTAGTGCACATCGTCGTAAGAATGAATTCCCAGAAGAAGCGAGGAAAAAAAAGGGGGCTCGAGAGCGCGCCGATTCGCCGCAAGGCAGTGAAATAAGGGATGAAAAGAAACGAGAAAGAAATGAGAAGTTGGCCGAAGAGAAAAGATCGTGAGTTTAGCTAGGAGGAAGAGGAGGTCGTAATGTCGACTCTCATAAGCGCCGCAGAGAGAGGCTCGGAGAGGGGCCTATAGGACGTGTCGGGGGACTCGACGTATTCTGTTCGCTCCGAACCCTGTATATAGTACCCACAGTAGGTATACGATATACAGGGTGTGCCAGAACTGAATGCATTCCCTGAAATGGGGGATTGGGGGTGAAATTCTGAATCGATTGATATAAGCATGTGTGGGTCTCAGATGAACCCCTGAATTATGATTAATTTTTAAAGGCGGGCCAATCAGGTGCGCTCGTCTTTAAACATTAATAATAATTCAGGGGTTGATCTGAGACCCACACATGCTTATATCAATCGACTCAGAATTTCACCCCCAACCCCCCATTTCAGGGAACGCATTCAGTTATGGGACACCCTGTATATATATATATGGAAAAGCATTTCGCCGCAACCCCCGCCCCGTTCATCCTGTCCTTATCGCAGGCGTACGGGATACTCGCAACTCTCTTCGTTCCGGAAATGTCGCTTGGTTATCACATTGCGAGGAGGAGAAATGTCCGGCGACAAGCCGAGAGAGTTCCGACTACCATCAGTCTCCTCCCCTCTCTCTCCCTCGCAGTATTTTCGTGCACGCATTTACACTCCGTATTTTCTACTCGTCATTGCAACGGTGAATTGGAACAAGCGTATCGGTCAGAAATCACGCAAAAACACGAATAAATTTGTTTACAGGAAAAATCGATTAAATAATCGCGTAACACTCGTTGGCAATTATTTCGGAACCATTTGAAATCCCAAATGGTTGGGAAATTGCACTGTTTCAAGAGGTTTTGATGTATGTCAAGCACCACTTGCGAAAAATCAAATATGTGGATGACGTCCCTCGGCTCATTGGTGATCACTAAAATGTGCGATTATACCGGCAGTATGCATAATGCGAAAGAGCAGAAGCTGCCAAATCGATATGGGGGGTGTGCATAGATATGAGACTCTGTTCATTCCACATACGACAACGAAAGGGAAAGACGGTTTCGTTATGCCTCGTTGTAACAGGCGAAATAGAAAAGTCGTGATGATAAATTTCCACAAAAATTAGGTATTTTAAAAAGTATCACTTGAAGAATACTCTGTCATTTTTTGGTGTAAAAATATTGAATTATTGTCGAACTACAACCGATGTCCGGGAAGCACCTCTCAACAGGTATTTTGCAGTGCGCAATGCCCTTCTGAACCAGGTTATCTAGTATCAAAAAATCAAACTGATTTCGTTAGTATATTAGTTTATCCTATGATTAATTGAAGAAATTTCTGAAATATCGGATTTAAAAGAAATGGCGCGTGTTCAAAGTGAGTCTTGATTTTTGCGAAAAAAAATTGGAACTTCTTCGATCAAATATATTTTTCGTTAGAGTATGCGCGTATGTTAAACGAGTAAGAGATCGGTCAAGAAGTTCGAACTAAAGGATAATATTTATTGGCGAATGAAATACAGGAGTCGAGCTTAGGAGACTCGGGTTAACGTGTCGGAGGCTCGCAAAACACTGATGGAAGAAAAAAGGTGACTGAAGCATAAACAGTTATCTATGGACTGCTTGCAGATAGGGTTGATGACAACAACCCCGTAACTATGGGTGCAAGTTGTACAATCCACCATTTTTACATTTAGAAAAAGCCCTTGAATTTTCAGATAGATCTATCCAGTAGTTTTTAACATATTTTGCTCGACTTTAAAAGCGTACTTTCGAGAAAAAAGTGTTCAAAGTTTCGAACGACGCTCCGAGCGTTCCGACGGGCATCAACATAACAGCCTATAAATCTGTCAATTTTGATCCGATCACCTTGAAATTTTCAGAGAACATTTATATGATGATATACTGTCAAAATATATTGGTTTTGAAAAAAGTGATTTTTCGACTTTCACAACTAGGCATAACCCCTTAAGAAATCAGACTGAATGAACCATGTTAGATGAGCATGTGCATATATACGGCTCACATATATTCAACGGACGTTAATGGACCAGCGGTGAGTATGCGCTATCCTATGTTACGCAGCGTTGGCATGGGCCAATACCTGGATGGTCGACCTGTTAGTGGGTGACCTATTGATGACTCAGAGGTTTGCAGTTTTACTGGCACTGCACGGTGACAAAACTAAAACTCAATAGAGAAAGCAGCTCATATCGGCCCAGCTTGTCCGAATTCGATGATGCATTAAGAAAGAGTGGCTGTAGGTAACTCTGGATGTGGTCTCTGAGCAACTGAAAATAGTGGAGTTACAAACGTAGAGTGAAAGTGAACTGAATAGGGTCGTTGGCAAGGCCATCCAAAAAAAAAAAGTAAAAATAAATAAAAATTGATTTATCTATATGTATGAACAATATAATACGAAAATCCTATTTCTATAATTACCTAAAATATATCGAGAAAAGTCCAGAAATTGCTTTTTCATACATCAGACTAGAATGGATCGCGACCCGGGTTGAGGTACACGAAGAACGTGGTAGAAAAACAAATACCCATTTACGAGAAAGTGGAACGGTTATAGTGAAAAATCCCAGAGGATATAAGAGAAGAATGATATCGTCCAACGTAAATGACCTCCCGCAATAGGCGAACGCCGGTATCGCTACATCCGCACGGGAGCTGCCTGCTGCTTCATTTCTTACTCCGTATAACCGATGTAGATATTACGGTGCTCTTGATACTCGGTTCGCTTATTTTCCAACGGCACTTGGGCACGCTATTCGAAGCCGAGACGGACGGCAAAGTTGAAGTAGGAACCGAAAGAACAAAAAGCATCGCAGCAATATGGTGTGCGCGAAGAAATGGTACGTAAGAGCTTACGAGGATGGATACTAATATCTACCTGAAGCAAGTAAAGTGCCCGTGCAGATATAGCGAACGCACTGGTGGAGTTGAAATTTAACATGAAGAACTTGTGCTAAGAGCTGATCAGGGTATACGGAATAAGCACCGAACAAAAAAGATTAATCAAACGACCGATCTATCCTAAAAACATCGTTGGCCATCCTCTGATACGACTTGAGGTAAACGATAGAACGACGCCGTTTCAGCGAACGCCAAGATACTCAATTGCGCCAAGTAAATCGCGATTAAACGATCCACCAGTCCGGGAACGCAACAAAACGAATCAATCGACTAAGCAAGGAAAAACGGTTACCATGAACTGTACAAGGCTTCAACCTCTCACAGACACGGGCGGATGAGCGAAAGCGGTAAGACGCTTGTACAGTCGAAGATTGACGGATGAAATCAATGATTTGGGGATAGTTGAGTCGCGTGCACTCGCGGATGAGATTGAATCGTGCACAGTAGGTTAATTCGGACAATTGACACAATTAAGGCAGCCCGCATGCACTTCCAGCCCAGATCGAGTATCTATACTTAGTCTTATGTGTACTATCGTGTATCATCGATAAGAAGAAATCCCTCGCGCTTCAATCAAAGCCTACCATAATTATTTTGCTCCATCGAGACGGTTTGTTAAAGTCACGTATACTTGCATTGGTATTTACGGTACTTTCCTCCGTTCCGCGCATTCTATGAATATCACTGATGCACGGGCAAAAATAAGGTAATTATGCAGTATGAGGACTTTTCCGAAAAACGACGGGAAACCTTTTTTTTCACCGTGAGCTTCCATTATATTGCGTGATATTCCGTCGGGGCAGGCTGACATTTTCCATTAATGCCATAAGTTACGGGGTTTTGATGTTCGCGGAAACACGTGATAAAATAGGGAATTTTAAAATATTTCGACGCCTATATTGAGGAGCATGAAGTATTATACAATTGTACTACGTTGGTAATTTTTCTCGCCCTAATAAGGGCCGATAAAAATCTTGAAAAATACTGATGTCGAAAAGTGTCGAAATTTCTATTCTTCCGTCATGGCTGCTTCGACCAACCCTGGCTTCCTTCAAGCCAAACAAACCCCAACCTGCCGCGTTCCACTGAGCCAGTTCCCCACAAGTTGGACACTTCACAGTGCGAAACAAAACGTCGTGGGCTTGCAGGAATTGCATCAATTGTTCAGAATCTTCACACAATCGATGAAATTGGCGTAATCGGTACGAGCAATTGGTACAATTCATTTCGAAAGAAAGGTGTTTGATTATTCACGATATTATCGAGACTGAGCTGTTCTTGCTTTCTTTTCGGTACTTCGGGAAGTAATAGAAATACAAGTAGTGTAAGAGTGGGCAGTTGTGGTCACCGAAATCAAAACATATATAAACATAGGTAACAATGTATATATCGCTCCGAAATATATACATTGTTACCTTCATAATACACTATCTATACGGAAACACGTAGCTGTTTAGCGAGGCGTCGAAATATTATCTGGTTATGGAAACTTCAAAACCCCATAACGTATGGAATTAATGGGAAATGTCAGCCTCCCCCGACGGAATATCACTTACTATAATGGAATAAACAACATTATGGGGGAAAAAAAATTCCCGTCGTTATTCGGAAAAGTCCTCATACTGCATAATTACCAAAAATAATTCAGAAGAATTCTTCCGTGATGGAATATCATGTCCATTCAAGGGAAATATAGTAGCTTAACGGAGTGCCTAGAAAAGTATAATCAACTTGAATAGAAATTCATTAGAACCATATATACGTTTTTTAGTCATCTGGAATCAATTGGACCATTCAGTTGGACTTAATATATAATTTCATTGTACATGAAAAAGGCTAGCAGGCCCAGATTTAATCAAGATATCTTTCGAGTCATACAAATCGTTGCTCTCATTGTCTATAAACGTTCGTTTATGAAAATTCGACTTGGTGTACCGATTAGTTGGACTTTCCGCTCCGACACCCCTATATTCAGCCAATCGTTGATGACATCCCACTTTCGGGACGTTTTACGTACGATTGTTCAACTCACGACGAACCAAACAAATCCAAACTCATACAACTTAACCGAATCTTAAGAAACAAACAAACCTAAACAAGTACGGTATTGTAGAGTTATTTTTTAAAGTACTACTGCACATGCTACGATGATTTTCTGCAAGCAAAATAGGACGGTTGTCCATTGGCTTGGGGTTTATAATTGACAAGTGGGCAAAGCGCGGAAATTGACACAGAAAAGCGTCGTGTATGAAGTAAAATACTTTTTTTCCCAACAGCCACACATGAGGAGGGGACGTTTGAGATGAACAGAGAAGGAACAGGGGCGTGAAAAAGTTGAGCATCAATAGATGACGAGGGAATACGTGTCTATGGAAGTGTAAAAGAAAGACAGCAACACGATGCTGTAACAACAGTAAACGGCGTTCTTAATGGCCCTCTTTCTCTTTATCTCTCTTTCGCTTTGGCTCTTTTTGCTTTGTGTATCTCGAAGAAACCGAAAGTGCGTATCAACTTCATCAGCGAGAGACGAATGATGCTGGTAGGAAGAGAGACAGAGATGAAAGGATGACAAAAAAGAGAGTGAACAAGAATTTCGTAAAATGAGGAGCGTACATGTGGGAGAGAGCACACGTGAGCGATCCCAAACCCGTCTCTGACATTCTTTATATCCCGCCACGTCTAGGAGCGGTCTCGATGAGCTTCCCACGAGCCTCTGGGAGAAGTGCATCAAAGGCTTTCTTCTCTCTCCGAGCGAACGGGTATCAAGCGCTACTTCAAGTCTCCGCTCTTCTGGTGCTTTGACGTCGGTCTCGACACAGGCTCCATTCGGTGTACCTATAGGCTCCGTATGGGCCGGTAGATAAGGCTAGCCGAACGACAACAGCACACTCGGAAAGATCGAACGGTGATCTTAAAAGATACGTACGTGATCCAAGTTCGTTTAAATCTGTCATCCTCGTTCCCCTCCGCTGTCCTCGCCTCCATTGGACGCGTATTCGATTTGGAAATTGAATATAAGGTTCCAATGGGCCGTTATCGCTGCTAAACGTCAATATCGATAGGGTACAAAGAAAACACGGGTAGGATAGACCCGTAGGATTATGCTACTCGTACTTGTCATCGATTCGGAACGAAAGTATACCGTAGGTTGGGATTACTTTGATTTGTGGGGTTACTTTGATAAAAACTTTCCTTTGTTTTTAAATTCAAATTACGAAGGTCCTGAATACAACCGAAAGTTTTTTTTACGGTTGGCAAGCCTGAATGGCTCTTTATGTCATCACTCTGACGCAGCACGAACAAACGGGTTTAAGGGATCGTAAAAATATAAAAAACGTAAGTAATGTATTGAAACTATTCTTTATGCTCGAATAACTTAAAAAAATAACAAGTTCCGCGTTGCAAAGACATGTTTTTGATAGCAATCACCTTGTCCGATGTTTATTAAAGTACACCATCATGCTTTGTTGTGTGGCATAACGTCAAAAACATATTTTTTGGGCGACAATTGTTTCGTTGGGGTGACTTGGATCACTTCAACGGGGTAACATTGATCATTGACCAATATCACCCCACTCATTATCTCCATTGCTAGTCTCGAAGTATTCTCGGGGATTTTCGTCTTTTGATCATTTTTTAAATTGTATGTTTCAATTGTAGATTAAGAAATGTTCCTAATGTGTTCGGTAGGAACATTTCTTAACCGAAAATTCTGCAATTCTGTACCAAATGACACTAATTGTAAGACAACAAATATCAAATTGTTATTTGATATTTTTTATGAGTTTAAGTGAAATATCTTCCTAATGAAACCAATGTAATCTCGTTTTGTGATTTAGATACCTTGGTAGACATAAGTATTACAACTTGTTTTTGCTAGTTTTTTAATGTTTCAAAGTTTATAAATCTGTTACCGCATAAATAAATATAAAATACCAGTTGTTTATCAACAAAGTTGATTTTGAAAAGTAAAGGTGTTATGTTTTCCGATCAAAGTAACCCCAATACAATAAAAATCGTAACATTCCATCCCGTTAACCGTTTTTTGCTTCTTTAGGAAAAGTGCTCCTTTATAGGGTTACTTCCGATTCTTATTAAGGTACGTGTCTAGTCTAGAACGTTCGAAAAATCGAAAAAAAAATTATTTCATTTTTCAACGTCTTATAGCGTCGAGAATCACCTCCTAAAATTTTGTGACGAAATTCGTAATAGAAAAAAAGTTATAGCGGTATGTGTAGGGAGAAGTCGGGACAAAAGTGGGTAGGGACAAAACTTTAAACGCGTTTTTCAGAAAATCACTTTTTTCAACTGGCGGACAAACAATCTCCGCAACCGCTCGATCGATTTCGATGAAACTTTGTACGATTCTTTGTTAAGGTGTTTTGTATGATAATTCACCACATTTTTGGAAAAAAAGTTATAATATCAAAATTTACAGGACGCAAACGGTGCAAAAATAGGTCGATTTTCGTACAATGTTTTTCAAATAGCCGCCATTTCTTTTCTATTATCGATTTTTGGCAAACGATGGTGAATTGCCTTATGGCAAACCTTCCTCTTTAAAATCTCGATTCCTATTTTTGTTTCATACGTGCCATCCGGAGATTGTTTGTCCGCCATGGGAACACATTTTTTTGAGGACTCGACTTTGGCGCCCTCTGAAAATTGGACAAAAAACGCTGGACGAAGCAAACAATTTTTTTCTATTCTATAAGGATAACATTATGTCTTCGAAAAAGTTTTGTTGTTATATCTAATAAAGAAGCTGAGAGAAACGGTTTCGAAAATAAGCTTGTTTTTCGCTCTCTAGACTAGACACCTACCCAAAGGTAAAAAAGGGGGGGTATGAAAGTAACCCCAATCTCATTATAACTTTGATCACGACTAATTGTCTCATTTATTTAAAAATATTTAAACTTGTCATTTGGAAGATAAAAAGATTAATAAAAGTTGATGTTCCCTTTTTCGCGATGTTATTTGGAAAAATATATTGATTTTCATTTCAACATTAATCAAGATAACCCCAATTCACGGTATACCTGAGCTAACGAAATTCGATTTTAATGTTCCTTTGTATGCCCTTGCTTTGACGATTTTACCCCTCTTAATCGGTACCCCATACTTGTCACTATTGCCAGAATTTTCCAGTTTCTCAGAGACCCCTCCGATCTCTTCCCAACAGCGACTCTTCCCCAATGCGCTACGGTGTCCCATTTTCAAGAGGGCACAGGGAAACTACGGAAAACCTGTGTCAATACAAGCAGCCGTATCGAAACCTCAATAAAACTACGGCTTGTTCAACAATCGGCGCCCAAGCCAGTGCACGACTGAAAGGCTCCCCATTCAAGTATCGGCCCAGGCCAGCGCTGCTGGGCTGAGGGTCAATACCACACGTCCACTCCTGACGACTGCTTCGTACCACAATTGAATATACGTGCAATCTGATTACGAGCACGCGCTCTCTTTATTCTACATCGCGCTAATTGAATCGTCGCGATCTACAAATGTTTCAATCCCAAAGTTCTCGTGCGCGCGAGCCTTGAAGGAGCGGATTACGTCGCCGGCGCGGGCTGCGCGCGAACAAGAGAATGAATTGAGTAATCACTTATCGTAGTAGGGAACGAGGGCGAGTGACGGAAAGGGGTCGATTCAACACGAAGGCATTAAACTTGAACTGGAAACGTTTGAGCTGAATAAAAGGCGCGTTTACGAGTTTGCCAATTACGATTAACGCTGGAAATAAGAGCGAAGGTAAAGGACGGTTGGAAAGCCTCTCCTCGGGCTTTATTTCTCGAAGACGGCGGGAGCGACGTTCGGCAGGCGTATATCAACTCTCTGGGATCCTCTATCACATACCTTGCTTCTTTTTACTAGTCTCTCTGCGTCGTATCTCCGTTAATGTCGAAAAGTACACACAGACTTCTCGCGAAGCGAGACACAATGGGGAGCCCTGTGTGCCGGTGTACCTTTAAGGGGAGGGTGGGGGTCTCGGCGCGAAAAAAAAACACTTTTTTGCGATTTTTTTTTCATCTTTATGGATAGAGTAAATTTATTGAAACCTTTTGTACATTGTTAAGTGTCATTTGAAGGACATCCTGTGAAATTTGTACGCGAAAATATCCACAATAATGCCGGTGACAAAGCTTTTCCAAGAACGCCTTTGGAAAAACACTCATTTAGGGGGTTACCCAACCGGATGTGAGGGGTGAGATGCAGTCAGAATTTTCAACAAATCATTTTTTTTTAAACATTTTCTTGAAGTATAATGTTTCGAAAATATTCCCTGAAAATTTCAAGTCAATCCGATGAATAGTTTCCGGGATATCTCACAATTAGTGAAGGGCCACGTCTATCCTCAACTTATAGACGTGGATGACAAACGCGCAAACGATAATACCCGGGGAGGCAGAATGCTTCGAAGACAACAACAAATTGATATTTTGGAAGCTTTCACATCGGCAGAAGCCCTATTGTATGGGCCAGGAATTGATGATTCGATGTAAGTAATTTTGTAATTAGTATTTCTATTCATAAATCAAGTGTAAAGTTGGAAAACTCTTTCAGAAATTTTCAAAAATATATTACTCAAAAACTATAAACTTTAGCAAAATTGTATAAAGAATACTTTCGTTTTAAAATTGCCCAAAATATTTTTAAAAAATAATTCATCCCGAAATACTGTAATTTTTTGAAAAATTGTTTTAACGATTGGCCATGAACAATTGAATGCTCGACTTTTCGGCGAAAAAATTGTGATATTCGGATTCAGCGGATGAAAATACATAAAAAAAAGTTTAGCTTCATCCATCGAGCACAACATTTTACGAACAAATAATACCGTATCCACATCGAAAAACTTTAAATGCGTTTTTCTTGAAACTATGTTTTTCAAGTCGGTGACCATTATAATTCAAAAACCACTCCATGGATTTTGATGAAATTCGGTGTGCTTATTTATAGCATTAAAAACTAGCCCTCAAGCGACGGATTTTCGTTTTTGTTTAATATTTAAAAATTTAAATTTTTTTATCAATAAACGAGCGATTTTTTGGTCGAAAATCGAAAGTAATCCGTCGGAAGCCGCCATTTAGTTAATTTTATAAAATAAAAGCTTCGATTAAGGACTATATTTATTATTACACTAATGATTTTTTTAGTTTTTTTTTTATTTCAGGTGATCCAGTAAAATTTTATGATTGTCACCGCAAAGCACTACATGCCAAAGGGGGTCCGACAAAAATGGCGATACTTTTATAAATAACCAATATTTTTCTTTGAAAATTTGTACAAGTCAAGTTGAAATATAACATAAAAAGTCTATGCAACCACTTTAGTAAAACAAACTAAATTACTATAAAAAAAAAATTATTGAAAATGCTCATTTTTTCACGCCTCTGACTGCATCTCACCCCTTAGGCCATTCCATCGAAACCGTCATGTCCATTTCAACATGTATCGTATACCGTTCCATTCGGCCAAAAGTTGACCATCCCAGGATGGCGACTTCCACATTGACTGTCAAATGGCTACCTGCACGAATGCTGATAAGCTACTGCTCAATGCGCCCTAGATTCGTTGCCCTTCCACATCCCGCGTTGGGTGTTGGAACATGGAAGCAATATTCCATTCCATGTGAAGATTTAGGTCCTGCTGTATATCTACAAACGGTCTAGGTACATGAGACTCCTTTAGTAGCGCCGCATATATCGACATATACCTGCGTGTACACGCAACTGCGTGTAGGGAAATAGTGAACTTCTCCGACGCATTTTAAATGACCCCAAGCGTGCAGTTTGTTCACTCATAATGGTCTCCCCCGACAATTATCAATGTCCATCCATAACGAGAGCAGGATATTTGCATCAGCCGTCCTTTCCATCTTGATTGATACTTCTCCGTGCAGGTTATAAACTAACCGAACTTTCTTATGCAATTATACTTTCTACATGCTACGCTCCCTCCGGACTTCTCGACCGTATATCTCTCTTCCAAGCCGTTAGCTTCCACCTCTGTAATTAATATAGCCGATGCAGTTCGAAACTGACATTAATGAAATTAGCGTCGAGAGGTATACTGCTCCGGTTCGAATCGTCCTCGAGATCTCTGTGAACTTCGTGCTACGGTTTTGATACCACTGTACCTTCGTGTACACTTGCTACTCCTACAGAACTGAACGATCGTAAGCACGGAACTTGCTCAGTATTCCCTCTTTGACTTACCATCTGTATGTTTGTGTCTTTCCCTTCCTCTCTCTCTCTCTCTCTCTCTCTCTCTCTCTCTCTCTTTCTCTCGAGTTACACGTCGAAAGCTAACCTGTGTGCTTCTTGTTAACAAGGTGTAGGTATATATGTGTGTAAACGCGGAACCACAACTCCGAGGTGAAACATCCCAAGCTATGACATAAGGTATATCTAAACTTCTGTTGGCTCCCAAACGAGAAGGATATCGATGGCGCTGTTGGAGATGTGTGTATTTATAGTCAACAGAGGGACAGAGACGGAAGAAGATGGAGAGACGGATGGATAAAGAGGGATGAAAGGGGAAAGACCATCAAAGGACCCGTCGATTTATCAAGAGGATTAGACGGTTCGTTCGATATTCACCCCTGTATATTTACGATGCTCGAACCATTTGGATTGAGCAGTATCAACTGGCTGAAAGAAAAATAAACCTACGGTACACCGAGCATGTACAGACTGATGACATTTTAAAGTTAATATACCTAGGTAGGTAAAGTAGAATTGTACGTTTATTTCAATTATTATAATTACAATCAATTGAAGGCAAAAATCGGAAGTTTAGTCTTATGTGTGATGTCATGTGTCATCAATAAGAAGAAATACCTCGCGCTTCAATCAATGCCTACCAAAACTATTTTGCTTCATGAAGTCGGTTTGATAAAGCTACTCGTACTTGCATTAGTTTTTACGGTATTTTCTTCGGTTGCGCTCATTCTATGAATATTACTGATGCACGGGCAGAAATTATTCAGAAGCAGTATCCCTTCTTGATGGAATATCATGTCCGGTCAAGGAAAATATAGAATCTTAAGGCAGTGAACAAAAAAGTAGAATCATCTTGAATAAAAAGGTATTAAAACCACATGTACGTTTTTTTACTCATCTGGAATCAATTGGAAACTTCAGTTGAACTAAATTTATAATTTCGTCATATATGAAAACGTTTAGAAGGCCGAGATACATTCAATACATCATTTGATTCGTACTGGTCTTTCCGCTCCGGACATCCATAAATTCATTAGTCAACCAATCGTTGATGAAATCCCACTTTCTTGACATTTTACGTACAGTGGTCCAACTCAAGAGGAATCTGTATTCATATCCGTGAACTGTACTAAGTACCAAACAAACCCGACAAACCCAAACCAAACAACTCAACCGAACTCAAAGAAACAAATAAATTCAGACAAGAGTGGTTGCTGGATGTTGATTCAAAAACATGATCAATTTTTTTAAGACCTATTTCAAGTAGAAAACTATCGAAAGAACGTGAAAATTAAATGGTTAGTTGAAACGCATATATATATATATATGAGACCGACAAAAAGACAGGAAAAATTGTAAAACGACTACGTTGAAGCGTGGAGGCAAACCGGTTATTCAACTTGACGTTGGCTACAGACATTGCCATCGTGGGTTGAAGATACTCTCGATCTCTGATCTTTCACTTTCGATCCTCTTTGATTTCTCTGTTCGTCGAGGTAAATTGCCCTCAACCTATGCCATGTTATGCCATACTCCGATGTGTGTGTGTGTGTATATATTATTCAAGCCTATCAATTCGTGGTCTTCTCTAAAAGGAGTAACCATCCTGTCAGCGAGATCAATAATTAGGTCTGCACTGAGAGGTGATTAAATATTGAACATGATCATCTTGATTGTTCCATTTTCAAAGGAAAACCGAATAACATCACGCAGACGATCATAATTCGTCTGAAGAGCTTAATTGGAATTCGGCGTGTATATAGCACCAGTGGTGATATAATTTAATTCACTGAGAGCCAATTCCCTAGTAATAACTCGCAACACGGCAAATTATCGCCGGTACGAAATTTGTCTTTTTGGTCATTAATATATATTTTTTTAAATCTCAAGAGGGATGATCGTGTAACTCACGTTTTTACACGAATAGCAACACACGAGCCTTATTATCGGCGAAGCGATAAAACTCTGAGACGATTTTACGAATTTTACGACTATCTCGATACGTCCACGCGAGAATAGAAAATAACCAGTTTATATTCTACGCAAAATCAATTTTTAACGATGCTAAAGCCCCTATCGAGTCAAACGTCTACGAAGGGATGCTGAGAGCGAGAGAGAAAGAGAGAGAGAGAGAGAGAGAGAGAGAGAGAGAGAGAGAAGGAGAGAGAGAGAGAGAGAGAGAGAGGGAGAGAGAGAGAGAGAAACAGAGGGAGATTGAGGACGAGAAAAGTGAGGACCAAGAGGAGCAATAAGCGCAGAGTCGTTTCCTGGCAGCGAAATTGACGATAGATATCACGGGAGAGAAGAATCCTCGTTGGATTCCTGTAACGACGTGGGACATCAAGAAAACGTGATAGCGATAGAGAGAAAGAAAGGGAAAAGGGGGAAGAACAAGGAGAAAAGGTAGGGAACTTTTGTCTGGTCGTTTTTCGTACGCTACTGGGTCGATATTGTGGCATGAAGCAAAAGATGCGGCCATTCAGAAGAGCTCGCTTTGCCAGCTCTTGCGGAAGTAATTGTGTAGGGTGTGTATGTGTACCCACACACGCACATACGCATATATATATATATATATATATATATATATATATATATATATATATATATATATATATATACACGTTAAGGGATGAAAGAGAGTAAGACGGAGGGAAGAAGAGACTGCGAGAGACACACAGTGCTTGGCGCCGTTCAAGTGCCATACCCCACTCGCTTCCAACGCGAAGAGCAAGAAATGAAAACGAGGGAGAAACGGAGAAAGAAACGCCGATGGACAAAACACACGCTAGAGAAAGGGGCGACGAAGAGGAGGAGAGGAAGAGAGAAAAAAAGGGACTGGGCGTAATGAAGAAGGGAGATATCGAGAGGAAAATAATGGCGGGGGGGGGCGTAAATGCCAAACGAGATAGGAAGAGCAAGCGGATCGGCGCTCTAAGCCGCTGCTGATGCTGATCCTCGTCGTGAGGAGATGTTAGCGCTCTGGAGCGTGCTACTAGCGCGAGAAAGGGACAGAGAGAGAGGGAGAGGGAGAGAAAGAGAGAGAGAAAAGAGCGGGAAAGCAAAAGAAAGTGGTCGACGAAGAATTATCGGGTTTGAGCGGTCGAAGAAATTTTCACGAACGCTAGTGCGTCATTCCGAATTAAATGAACGAGCCAAGAAAATCCGGGGTAGAACATCATATCGAAAATGAAAAACGAGTAGGAGTATGAGAGGAAGGGGAGGAGAAAACAAGCCACGCGTGTCGCGACGTGGCGTCGCCATTCCTCTTGAGGGTGGCTGCGCTGTGGCTGCTCCAAAGACCCAAGCTTTTTGCCATCCGAGCTTGCGAAGGGCAATTTTGTGTTTTCTACACATGAATATAATATACGATTATTGGACAGAGTCACGATATTAAGCGGGCGGAGTCCGAGCCTGATCATGTGAAACGATAAGGGAGAGAGAACGAAAATTTGTACACCTCAGTCGTCAGAAGGATGACGTATGCTGAAGTTCCACGATACGCACGATTGTAATTAGTTGTGATGTGATTGTGCGCAGATTTTTGAGTAGGGAGAAACCCATTGAGTGTTGGCTTGAAAGAAAACATTCATTTAGAACATATGTTTCAGTATGGTATGTATTCACCTAGAGTGATAGATCATTAGGTGGGAAATGTCCGATTTGCAGATTCTTGACGTCACCGATTTGTTTCAAATGGTTGAATATTGTTGGAATAGTCAAGCTGCTAATTCACGCATAGTTTGAGATGTATCCACTTCCGCTGCAGCTTTCTGCTCATCATTATTCACCTTGGTCTCAAGTCGCCCACGTGGTTCATTTTGAAAATCATAATAGCCAGATTGGAACTTGTTCAAAACGTGCGTCTGAGAGGCTGATGAAGTACGTTCGTAATATAAAAAAAGGAAGAGCTGTCAAAGTGAAACATCAGAGATATCGAGTATCAAACTTGGTACTTGAGGTAATCGGACATTTCATAGTTGATGATCTAATAAATGGCTTAGATGTTTGAAATAAATGTTCAGTAGCCGGGAACAATTACAGGGCCTCGGATCCAAGGAACGAACATTTCATGATGTCATCGCATTCTTTGGAACGTCATCGTTCCAAAGAAGGAACATTTCATGATGTCATCGTATCGTGAAGAACCTGAAAACCGAAAGTTTCGCTATTGGATGAAATCTAGTTATCCAGAATGTTCACTCGTAATTTTGGATTCGCCATTCCATAGTGTGAATAAGGTCCGAGATCAAGTGTGCAAACATTGAAAGTTCAAACATTCATTGACGCAATGTCTAACAAGAAACATCGCTTAAGGGAAGGCCCTTGTTCGGCCCTTGTTGGGCCAAAAAATGTTCGATTTTTCACCAATTTTTTATGCGAAAAGTATTAAATATAGAATGTTGATATTTGGTATGTTGACTGAGCGGTCTTTATTGAACATCAAAATATTTTTTAAAGTGTGACAAAACATGGTGGTGGGAGTGGGAGGAGCCACGTATGTCGGTGCGCGGGCGATGACATTCTTCACTTGCGGAAGTCCTAAGTCCCGGACAGGTGATCTCAAGCAAAAAAACAAACATTTTTTTACTTTGTGCAATAGTGTGTATAAGTTGACCTAGAATCAAGAAGAAAAATTGAAAATTAAAAAAATAGTGAGCAAAAAACTGCGAAAATTTGTGGGAAAAAAACTTCCTTCCGCTCGCTCACTATTTTTTTTATTTTTCTTCTTGATTCTAGGTCAACTTATACACAATATTGTACAAAATAAAAATATTTTCGATTTTTTTTGCCTCAGATCACCTGTCCGGGACTTAGGACTTCCGCAAGCGAAGAATGTCATCGCCCGCGCACCGACATACGTGGCTTCTCACACTCCCCCCACCATGTTTTGTCAAACTTTAAAAAATATTTCAATGTTCAATAAGGACCGCTTAATCAACATACCAAATATCAACATTCTATATTTAATAGTTATCGCATAGAAAATTGGTGATTAATCGAACATTTTTTGGCCCAACAAGGCAGAACCTTCCCTGAAGTGTCCACCTTCGATTTTGTTGAAACTCTTATATGTGATAACGTATTGAAAACTATTAGACACGTATGTTTTCTTATCGGCGGAAAAACGGTTTTAAGGGGAGGAACTACCCCTCAAAGGAAGGCGTGTCGAGGGGAGATTTAACCATTTCACCCACAACTGGTCCACCGATCTGAATGAAGCAAAAACCAAAATTCCTTTAATGTGAAGCGATGAAAAATCCACTATAGAAGTACCGTACAAAAAAATGTTAAGCAGTGACACGCCTTTCTTCGAGTGGTGGTTTCCCCCCTTAAAACTGCTTTTCCGCCGATAACAAAATACGTCTCTGATAGTTTTCAATGCTTTATCCTATCGATGAGTTTCAACAAAATCGAAGGCGGACACTTAAGTGATGTTGCTTGTGAGATTGTTAAAATCTTGATTAAACTACTGTAAGAGTCAAACATAAAGTTTTTCATCAGAAGAAGTAGCCTTTTTCGACGAGCCAACGTTGTTGTTCAAATTACGTAAATATTTTTCCTGCAACCAATATGGAAGAACATATATCATTCTATTAACTATGAAATGTCTAGCAAGTCTCAGACAATATTTCATTTCATTCAAACAAGCAATTCCTGTCGGTGCAAAATTTGCTCGAAGTTGAAATTGAAGGCGTTGGAAAACACGCGGCCGTTAAGATGATGATGCTAATTATCATAATTACCGGGAGCAACGCGATTCCGGAGTTGTAACTTTGGGCAAAAGTGTGGGTATGTGCTGCAGCACGGTGTTAAGTGCCGAGGGTCTCATTGGCAGTGTCAGAAAGAGATGGACGCGAGTATCGCGTGACTCGGAAAGTACCACATCGCGTCCCTCCAACACCGATAAAAATTCTATAATTTAATTTAAATACTAGTACATTTGGATCAAACACGTTCCATTTGCGACTTGGCATTTACGCGCGTCGCCATTTGCCACTAGCAACGGCCACGTAATTTCCGCCGAATGACACTTCCCCCAGTGTGCCACTGAAATGAAATCTACCTGAAGTGTACGTCAGTTGTGTATGTATTTTTTTTTCCATTCTCCCTTATTTTTCCGCACGGTGTCAAGACTCAGGGAAAAATAGTTTCATCATGCGCGATACGGGAGCCAAAAAAAAACGAGTGCGCAAATCCGGGTTTTCACGGGTTTCATTTCATTCCGGGGAAGCGTCTTGCACTGATCCCGCCGGGGCGATTTATCCTGAACACGACTTGGCAAGCTCGATCCTCGGTGTCATATGCTTATCCCTCTTGCGAGCGATAGTCGTCCGTTGCCCGTGACGAGAATCAACCTTCGCACCTTCCTTCCTTCGCACCTTGGCTCTCGTAGCACAGAAAATTGGCTGAGATTGAAAGAAAAACCGCCAAAAAGAATGGAAAAAATGAGGTAGGTCATCACTTTATAGCACGGAGGATAAATGAAAACGTGGAAGATGTAAAATAATGGAATCCATGAGGTGCACCAATCGGACAGAAGGAGAGCAATGTACTGGCGAGTAAAAAGCTGTTACGCCAAACCATTTTCTCAAACAGCAGAAAAACAATACAAGAAAATACGAAATATAACAAAACAGGAGATGAATTGATGTCATTCATCTCCATGATACCACGACACCATTATTATTGCCATCTTATGCGGCATCGATTGAAATAAAGTACTCGCCATAAATTAAGAAGTGAGATGCAGTCAGAATTTCCAAAAAAATCGATGTTTTTTACATTTTCTTGAAGTATGATGTTTCGAAAATATTCCCTGAAAATTTCAAGTCAATACGATGAATAGTTTCCGGGATATTCCACAGTTAATGGAGGGGGTTCAGCATATATATGTGGCTGACAAACGCGCAAACGATAATACCCGGGAAGGCAGAATGCTTCGAAGACAACAACAAATTGATATTTTGGAAGCTTCCACATCGGCAGAAGCCCTATTGTAAGGGCCGGGAATTGATGATGCGATGTAAGTCATTTTTTAATTAGTATTTCTATACATAAATCAAGTGTAAAATTGGAAAACTCTTAAAGAAATTTTCAAAAATCTATTACTCAAAAACTATAAACTTTAGCAACATTTTATAAAGAAAATTTTCGGTTTAAAATTGACTAAAATATTTAAAAAAAACGAATTCATCCCGAAAAACTTTAATTTTTTGAAAAATTGTTCTAACAATTGGCTATAAACAATTGAATGCTCGACTTTGCAGCAAAAAATTGTGATATTCGGATTCAGCGGATCAAAATACATAAAAAAAAGTTTAGCTTCATCCATCAAGCTCAAAATTTTACGAACATATAATACCGTATCCACATCGAAAAACTTTAAACGCGTTTTTCTCGAAACTATGTTTTTCAAGTCGGTGACCACTATAATTCAAAAACCACTCGATGGATTTTGATGAAATTTGGTGTGCTTATTGATAGCATTAAAAACTAGTCCTTAATCGAAGGATTTTCATTTTTAGTGAAAATTTCTATTTTTTTAAAACAATAAACGAGCGATTTTTTGGTCGCAAATCGAAAGTTATCTGTCGGAAGCCGCCATTTTGTTAATTAAAAAAAAGCTTCGGTTAAGGACTAGCTTTATTATTAAACAAATGATTTTTTTTTTATTTTAGATGATCCAGTAAAATGTTATGATGGTCACCGCAAAGCACTACATGCCGAAGGGAGTCCGACAAAGATGGCGATATTTTTATAAATAATCAATATTTTTCTTTGAAAATTTGTACAAGTCAAGTTGAAACATAACATAAAAAGTCTGTGTAACCACTTCCGTAAAACAAACTTAATTACTATAAAAAAAAATTATTCAAAATGCTCGTTCTTCACGCCTCTGACTGCATCTCACTCCGTAAACGAGAATCACTACTCAGCATATTACTTGAAGGAGCCTCGGCAAGCCAAGCCGTGGAGATAAACGATCCAACGGTAACCGTAAAGTAATCCGATTTAGCTATTGCGAATTCTACTGCGGGAGGGTAAAAGGCAGTGAGAGTTGTGCCAACCGTAAATACCGTCATCTGAACCTCTCCACGGGACATCGATTGCACGAGGTATAACCAATAAATATTGCACACGGAGCTAAGAAGATCCCATTGTCGTCCGAGTCATGTGGAGTCGCAGCCTCCAGGAAAATTCGTCCTACGAAGATGATGTGCACCCGAACGGGTTTCAACCACGTCTGCAGTGTACAGCTCCACGTGTACAGCTTGAGCGCTACATCTAATTTCTCCATCCTCGCCATTATTGATTTCTAGGCATCTCCTTACGTGTGTTCAAATTCGCATTTATTGAGCGTAACTGGAGCACGTCAACAGATCGAAGCTGTGCGGAGACAGGATGACGTGCTGCTTTGGTTGCTGATACGCTCAAGACGTGGAGGAGAAGAAAGAGAGGGAACCAAAAGTGCATCATGCACATGTCTGTGATGCATACCGTATGCAAAAAGGTGCTTTTTACGGCATTAGACATTGAGAACCGTCCGCATAGCAGCCTATTGTGCCCACACTCAACATTACGTAAGCTCCGCTGTCTTCGGAACGATCTTTGGATAAACGCTAGCTCATTTATACAAACGTCACTCGGAGGACTCTCGCGTCCCTAAAATCAACGTTGCCTTCAACAAAAGTCGGGGAACATCCACGGAATAGCCAAATCCACTAAAAGCCAACATTACGTAGATATAACGGGTTCGAAATAAGCTTTCCCCGCGTATATGAGGCATTCCTCGTCACTTCAGCCAGTAAAAAAAAATCTACAAATAATTTTGAAAAATGGAGTTACTTTATTGATAAATATTCACCGAGTGTCGACATTTTTAAAAAATTTCTGACGTTTGTTCCCGTTGATTACCATTTTTTAAATATTTTTCTATTCAAATGGCTGTATCTTTGGCAGGATTTGACGTATTTACATTCGTAAAAAACAAAAATGTGCGTCTTTTTATAGCCTTCCAGAGAAAAATTAATTTAGATTTTATTGAGCAATTCGAACGTCCGTTTCAGGGCAAAATATGCAAAAATATTTTTTTTCTCAAGGAACGACACTCGTTACTTTATTTTTAAGAATTTCTCCGAATTGTGAATATGAAAAACGGATTTTTGATATTTTTTATATTATGGGATTCCTAAACACCGTGAAGTAACAGCTTTTTTTATTTTTTTTCTTAATACTCGATTGAAGAGTGTGGAGCACTCGCTGTATGTTTACCAGGTTTTTGAAATACATATGACATATATGTCATATGAAGTGGAGCCTTGGAGTGCTCCACTCCAATCGAATATTAATTTTAAAAAATAATAAAAATAGCTGTTACTCCACGATGTTTAGGAATCCCATAATATAAAAAATACCAAAAACCCGTTTTTCGTATTCACAATTCGGCGAAATTTGAAAAATCAAAATAACGGGTGTCGTTCCTTGAGAAAAAAAATATTTTTGCATATTTTGCCCTGAAACGGACGTTCGACTTGCTCAATAAAATCTAAATTAATTTTTCTCTGGAAGGCTATAAAAAGACGCACATTTTCGTTTTTTACGAATGTAAATACGTTAAATCCTGCCAAAGATACAGCGATTTGAATGAAAAGATGTTAAAAAAATGGCAATCAACGAGAAAAATCGTCAGAAATTTTTAAAAAATTTCGACCCTCGGCGAACATTTTTCAATAAAGTAACTCGATTTTTCAAAATTATTTGTGGATTTTTTTTTTTACTGGCTGAAGTGACGTGGAATGCCTCATATGTGTCGTGGATGACTATAGGCGTGTATATAAGTCGTAGCGGGGTCGTTCAACCTCTCGGGCGTTTCGCGCAAGATTTCTTATCGAGGCGAAAGATAGAGGGCACACGGGATAGAAAGGGTTGAAAAGAGAGACGCGGATAGAAGAGTAAGAGGTTGAAAGATAGAGGAGAAAGCGAGAGCGAAGGGGTAGATTCCCTTTGCATCCTCGACACGCGCACCCAACGCCACCATCTCCACCCTTCTAGCCTCTAGTTACCCTTGCTCGAGCTTGCTCTTCTCTGCTCGATGTGCCTCTAGGTGCATGCGATACCTATATCTCTGGGTATGCGTGTGTGTGTTCGTGCGCGCATCGTTACACATACACCTATATATTTACGTATGTAATACATGCCCTCCTCCGACGTATCTCTCCGTGGTGATGCCTCGGGCAGTGACGAGGTTCGGCGTATACCGAAGAAACAACGGTACCGAGTTTGCCTCTGCACGAATATTCCGACGCGCCATCTCTTTCCATGTACACCCGGCGCAACATACAGAGAAATGTTCCACCCTAACGGTATACACGAGACAAATTCACGTAGAAATCCCCAGGGTAAGGCACAAGATCGATCCTATGGCGGAGAGTCAAACGTGACGAAATTTCCTTTGCTTTACTTTCGAATTAACAGTCGAGGGTGACTGTAGCCTGGAGGGTATGGCTCGAGGCTCTTCTTGAATGGTCGAGACAGCATGAAGAGGTGCCTGATGAATGCGAGACGTAACTTTAGGGGCGAAGGAACTTCAACTGTGCATGGATAGTCACGTACGTTTGTTATCAAGAAATGCGGCAGCCTCTTGACGCCAAGTATTAACAGACACTTCATATTGTCGTTATGACGAATCGGCACAAGACGTTGGGAAAGAAACACTTGGCTCTCATGCCCGATCAATTCAGAGCATTTTTTTTTCATAAGATGGGTTGCAAATACATGATTCTTCGAGAACAGTAAGTTCAGACTCACATGCTGGGCACATCATTGGTGGTTGGAGCTTGCAAAAAACATCTCTGGGACAATTTGAGGGTGTAATTCCGAAAAGGACATACCTCCGGTTAATTTGGAATTTCGTGTACGCGTGTATTTTGACACGGTGACTACGAATATGATAGTGAAAGTACCCGCAAATTCAATTTTCAAGATCAAAACTCACAAAAACTGATTTTTTCAAAGTTTTTCTACTTTATTTTTGAAAATGTTGGTCTTGGAGAAAAACATCTCTTACCAAAGTTGTAGCCTATAAAAAGACTGATCTTTTATGTTTCGTACAGTTTTTGTCTAAAACCGTTATATTTCGAGGAAAATTGGATAAGGCTTCATAAGTGCATTTTGCTAAACCCCATTGGTTTCGATATTATCTACTTGTGCACTTTCCCAGGTAGGGAATCAAAAGGCTGACGATGGAAACAAACTTGTGCGAGCCTTGTTTCACCGAGCCTGAGTGAGACAGACCTGGGCCAGGTTTGATTGCATCGTTTGGAGCAGCCTGGAACCAAGACTGGCTGCTTGGCCTAAACTCAGGGTCATTTCAAGCTTTATTCAGCCAGTGAATTTTAAGGCTAAAAAATCAAGGCTGGATGCAGGCTTGTTTGAGGTTGTAATAAAATAAAATAAATTTTAAATAATATTTTTTCTGTACTTTTATGAAAAAAAAAAATTAGCAATAAATTTGTCGGGTGCGAAGGCACGAAAAACGAAAGCGAAGGAGGCAGCTCAGAACATTTAACCATATTCTCTTATCGATATTCATGAGGTACACAAAAAAGTTTTTTTTCTCGTCACATACACATTTCGTATATACTCACTCTCTGGGGTTTGCGTACACTCTGTGTATTACGTGTCCCATAAACCATAAATAAAATAAAGTATTGTGTTTAAAATATTTTATATATATATTTTATAACAAATAATATAATGAATAATAAATATATATAATAAATAAAATGAATTATTTACAAATTTATTAAATTTACCCCGATGTAGAATATAGAAAACTAAAAACAGGCCTCATATAGCCTCGAGAAGAGTTTGGGATAAGCTTGGTCATAAATGCTCGTGAAGGCTTCATTAAGGCTCGTTTTGAACCTTGTTGTTTCGTCGTTTCAGGCTTAGTACAGGCTTTTCTACCAGCCTTCGATCAAGCCTGTGTGCAACAGCCTGAAACCGCGTTATCATTCAGGGGTTCAGCTAGGCCTGAAATCAGGCTGGTGCTCAGCCTGAATAAAAAAATGTGAGCCTTGTTTCAGAGCTTGGCGAGCCCTTTTTTCATCGTCAATTCCTACCTGGGTTACCGCGCGGGGAAGTTGGAGTATGCTTGCGTTTATTTATTGTGTTGTTTGGGTTTGCTTGTTATGTTGTGGTGTTTGGGTTTGTTTGTTGTTTAGGTATGCGTATAGAGTTATCTACGCATACGTAAACGAAGGTTGCATCAAACTGCAACCTTCCCGCGATAAAGTGTGTGAGTAGATAATATCGAAACTAATGGAGTTTAGGAAAATGTACTTTTTGGAGCATTAACCCATTTTTATCGAAACAGATTGGTTTTAGACAAAACTTGTATAGAACATAAAAGATCAATCTTTTTATAGGCTACAACTTTTGTAGGAAACCTTCTTCTCTAAGATCAACATTTATTACAACAAAATAGAAAAACTTTTTAAATTCAGTTTTTGCAAGTTTTGACCATGAAAATAAAATTTGCGGGTATTTTCACTATCATATTCGTAATCGGCTAGTAAAAATACTTCGGTACACAACATTCCAAATTAATCGGAGATATGTCGTTTTCGAAACCATATTCCAATATGCTCATCACTTCGGTTATCGTCGTTTGATATTTTTCTTGATGCTCACGTGACCTGTGGGTTAGTGGTGGAAAGTATGATTCCCCAAGCAATCTCCAGACACCGGCAAAACAAGACAAGACCATTGGAGGCGTGATCCCTCGCCGAACGACCTGGCAGATTAAGGGGTTATGCCTACCTGCAAAAGACAAAAAAAAACATTTTTTTCAAAACCAATATATTTTATCAGTATATCATCTTAAGTATAAATGTTCCGTGAAAATTACAAGGTGACCGGATCAAAATTGACCGATTTATATAGGCTGTTATGTTGACGCCCCTCGAAACGCTCGGAACATCGTTTGAAACTTTAATATTTTTTTCCTCGATGGTAGGTACGTTTACAAGGTCGGTAGGCAATAGCTCAATAACTACTACATCGATCTTTCGGAAATTTTTAGGGCTCCTTCTAGGTGTAAAAATATACTATTCGATCGAAGGATTTTGTTTTGCTATGTATACTTTCGGTTTGACAAACGAAAAATTTCCAATTTTTGGCAAAAATCAAGAAGCTCACTTTAAACACGCGCCGTTCTTTTAAATTTGATATTTCAGAAATTTCTTTGATTAATCACAAAATAAACTAATATACCAACCAAATCTGTTTAATTTTTTTATGTTAGACAACCTGGTTCAAAAGGGCATTGCTCGCCGAAAAGACGTTTTCGCGGAGTGCTACCCAGCCATTGACGTTGTTGTTTAAGTTTATTATAATGTTGCTAAAGTTGATTGTAATGATGCGCAAGTTAATTTTATTCTCAACGACAATTATAAGACTCATTAAGTGCCTATAATAGCACCCCAGGTATTTGATATTTTTATGTAAAATGTTTTCTTAAGGGAGGGCACCACTGTAACTGCCCATTTTCGACCGTTTTCTTTGAATTTTCTTTCAAGAAAGGAATAAAATATGTGGTCAAAAAATCTTTCAGGTTTATAAGGTATATATTGAGGTATGTGAAAAAAATGTATCAAAAGCACTACTGTTTTTCAGCCAACCCCCTCCGCGGCACGCAGTAGAACTGTTGTAAATTTAGCCCCTGAACTAAGAGTGAAATAATTTCGTTAATTATATTATGTTTAGCAGTTAAGTACGAGGGGAATTGAAAAATAATTAAAAGAAAAATAGAGACGAGTTTGAAAAAAAGTTCGTTTTTTCGACTATAATTTTCATCTCAAAAGTGATATATTTTTTACAATTTTCGATTAACCGAAAAAAGCGCTCGTCCTTGACTGTCAAAGCAATCGCAGAAGCTACAGTTAAAATTTCAAGTCGATTGGACGAAAATCGTTCGAGTTCTGCTGCCTTAATAACGACGACAATTTGGTTATAAAAAATCGTTGTTTTTCATTTAATTCCATGTATAATGCATGAAATATTACATTTTTTATCAAAATGATTCCAAAGTAACCCTTAATCTTTGACATGAGTTGCATTTCAATGCCCTGTCAAAGCAGCCCCACACTGGGGGCTACTTTGACAGCCAAAGGACACACTGTTCTATTCCAGCAAGAAAAGTTGGTACCTGGGATGTTAAAAAAAATACCTACAAAAAACTTCCAAAACCTGTTCAAAGTTTTACGGTACTTTTCCACACACCTAATTTTTTCCGAAAATTATCATCACGATTTTCTATTTTTGAAAACCCAAAAAAGAGCTTTTTCGACTGTCACAACGAGGCATAACCCGTAAAACGTTTTCACCAAATGGGGAGAGGCGTATGCGCGAGCGAAATAATTCTAGATGAGCCTTACTTCGGCTGACTGACGCAGAGGAACATCTCTCACCGGTTCTTCTCTTCACCATTTTTGTTTGCGCGAAAGCAGGCTAAAATGGAAAAGAAGGGCGAAAGTGGTGTCGCGGAAAATCGAAAAGAGGAATGAGCCCGACGAGATGCGGGTACATACAGAGTTGGTGAGCTGGGGGAGGCTTGTGACGAGAAACCGTACTTTGCAGCCTCTGGTGATTCGAGAGACTTCGTTTAAATTGGTTTTCGAAACGGAAGAGAGCTTGGGAGAGTTTGAGTGGGAAAAGAGTGGCGAAACGATGGTTACCAAGGCCCCTAGGCAAAGTGTTCCTTTGGCGTGTATTGTCGTCCCATCCACCCGCAGAGCTCGCTGGTTCTTTGGTTTTTGTCATTTTTTTTCCCTCATCATGGCCCGACTAGAGAGAAGTCCGCTACAGCGGTGTGGTATTTCTCATATTTCGTTTTCAAATGAAAAATAATGGAAGACCGCGAGGCAGAAAGATGATCCCCAGAGCCAACGAAAGTTATTCCATTCTCGCACTTTTCCGTCTCATGTGTCTGTGCAGTGCGTACGTGTGAGAGGTTGACCAGGTAGGGAAGAAAATTACATTTAAGCGAGACAAAATGAATATATCTACATGTACGAGATTAAAGAGGAGAGCAACCCTCTCCGGTGGTTTGGCGATGAAGTGGACAATTTGACGTAGGGTAGTTTCAGCACCGAGAGGAGAACTAATTATAGTTTATTGACTCGGCAGCCATAATATGGTTGTCAGCGATATTATGATTGGCCTGCCAGCAAACTAGATATTTTAACGATATTATCTTTCACCATGGGCTATTGTCGTATACACGTATATCATGGGATATTTCCGGTTAGTAAGAGAATACGCGTGAATGTCTCGATCGAAAATATACCTCAGTCCATTTGTCCGCAGAGTTTGCAATGCATGACGTAGGGGAACTCGGGGCAAGATGGTAACGCTGAGGTCATGTTCGAATAAAACTTGACGAGTCAGTCAACTTCAATTGTTCTTTTAAACTTAACAACATTTATTAATCTTTTTATTTTGGAAGCAAATAATCACTCTTCCTGATTGATACTGTACAATATATGTTTTAATGAAACCTCAGATAAACTTCCGAATAGCTGTTACCTCCGATTTGGCTGAAATTTGGTACAGACCTTCTTTTTGACGATATAAGATAGTGTGTAAAATGATTTTTGGCGCATCGCCATCTATCTTTCACTACTCTAACAACATGTTAAGGAGGCAGGGGGGGGGTATTCGAAAAATACACACGCACATACAAACACGTGGTTTGGAGTGAAAAAATACCGCGGAATTGACGAGCCGTGGGGTCCACACACACATACACTTTTACACTAAAACAGCCCTTATCAAGCCTAGGAATGCTAAGCAGACAACCTCCACGTGGTGCATTTTGGTTTATGCAAATGGTCTGTCAACTGCTATTGGCAGAACAATGATGGAAAAGAGGCTGCAAATTCGGAATTCCACACGATGCTCAAAGTTCCCTCTTCCTCCCCAATCTTCCAGCTCAAAATTCCTCATAGAGAAAGCTTAAGGCAGTAGTCTGGTCTGGAAATTTGACAAAATCGATTTTTTTTCTCTTCATTTTATTATTCCTTAGACCTTTCTTAATACGCTCGTGAAAACCATTTATTGATATTTCAAAAATTAGCAGAGTGATAGAAATTATAAGCAAGCCGTGCGCAAACCTCATCTGGCGGTATCAAAACTTTGAACGCGTTTCGATCGAGCTCAAATTTGGCACATACCTTCAGCAGCCTCTTTCTGAGGACTGGTGGCAGAATTGAGTCGAACAATAATTTTGCCCACATTTTATAACTCGTCGAATACCCGAAAATGAATGAAATATCGTTAATTAACGTTTAACAGACCGCCTTTTTGGAACAACATTTTTTTAAGTACTTATTCTGCTACCAGTGCTCAGAATACTCATACAGATTGAGAATATATATATATATATATATATATATATATATATATATATATATATATATATATATATATATATATATATTTCTAGATGCATACAACATCACCCGGAGTGGGCGCCGATTGAGGCGGTTTTCGGCGGACCATGTTGTAAGAAAATAAAAAACGACATGAAAAAATTAAAAATAATTTTTTTTACTGTACATACATTCCCAAAGGAACAATAAATACATATGTAAAATTTGATCAAGATAACTTCAACGGTTTAAAAGTTATTCCAACCCAAACATGATGTTAAAAATCTCGCTCTAGACCAAACTACTGCCTTAAGGCGTTACCCCCACTTGTAGCGCAAAAAAAGGCCTTTTTCATGATTTTTTTTTAAAGAAAACTACAAAACTTTTTTAATCGATCAATATACCATCTTAAAGAACACATCTTGAAGAACTTTCAGTAATTTTTTTATTGAAAAATATTACATTGTTTAGTGGCAAATGGCCGTCAATGAAATAATGTTTTTATATACACGGTTTGCGGTGACCAACATTGCCGCGAAGTGGATCATCTGAAAAAAAAAATGCGGATGGATTTAGTCAAATATAAGTACAAACTAGTCTTTGATCGAAGGATTTTAAAAAATATTCATTTTTCACAAAATGGCGGACAGTCAAAGTTAATGGTTCGATTTTAACGAAAAAAACGGCCGTTTTTTGCCTATAAAACGGCCATTTTTTTCGAAAAAAAAAATCGAACGATTAAAGACTACATTTTTATGTATTAAATAAGCCTACAAAATTTCAAGAAGATCGGTTCATTAGTGTTCGAGTAATCTTGGTCACCGACTTCAGAAATGCCATTTTGAGAAAAACGCGTTTAAAGTTTCTCTTTCAACGCGGATTCTTCTCTTTCAACGCTCATATCTCAGTCAATTTTGTTCGGATCGACTTGAAATTTTCAGGACATATTCTCAGATACTTATACTTCAAAAAATGCAATAAAAAAATCGATTTTTTCAAAATCGCAAGTGGGGGTAACCCCTTAAAGCATCTTCGGCGTGTGTGTTTCTATCTTGAGGGAACTGAATGAGATGAGGTGGCTGACCTGACTAGAATAATTTTGATAATATGAGAAATATATTGAAAAACAATTTCTTTTATCTTCGGCCGAACACTGGCTCCAGTAGCCAAACATGTAGGTAGAATAAGGTTAGGAATGCGTGCAATTTCGATATTTTCAAATTTCGATACTGGGGAAACTATTGCGATGCGCCAAAAATCCTTTTACACACTATCTTATATCGTCAAAAAGAAGGTCTGTACCAATTTTCAGCCAAATCGGAGGTAACAGCTTTTCGGAAGTACAGCCCGAATTATTGGCATCTTTTGCATGTAAAAGTGGTTTCATTCTCAATAGCAGCAATTTGATAAGCCAATCGTCTAAGTTCTGTAGTATTTAGTCCGAATAATCTTGCTTTCATATCATTTTAAGCATTTGTAAGTTCTTTTTCTTCCCCTGGTGGAAATACCGGTTGAAGAGGAACCGAAAGCGTTGCTAGTTTCATTTCACCTTTTCTAACGTGGTACGTTGTAAAATGACGCGGCTTTGCGATAGCTTGTATTCATCTTGTGTTCATCTTGATAACTTGTATTCATCACCCCATTAGACGGTTAACGAATTAACAAAAAATCACGCAATAACCTAGAAAATTTCCGACAAATCGTTCTTATTATATTAATAATTCTTCCTTCATTGTGTTTTCCTACCTGTCTCTAATGAATATCAGCAGCTCTAATGAGCTGAAACGATGGTAAACTTGACCAAAAATTAGACCGTTTTGTCAAAAAATCGATATTGTTTTCTCACTCGAGAGGCGTGCTTCTGCCACAGTTGATACTTGCACACTTATTCACCTTCCCGCCGCTCCAGCAAACTCCAATGGGTGCTCGCACACACTGTTTGGTAGATAGGCTTATGATTCATCATACCCTGCATATTCGTGTTGCCCCGAGTTCCCCTACACGGAATATTCCAAAATATGGGAAATGGCGTATTAATTTGGCCATAATTGAAGTAAACTGATTATTGTTAACGTAATTATTTATCAACCGCTCTTTGATCCCGCGCTAAGCCGAGCCCATGACATTCGTTTGAAACCAAATATGAGTTCAAAAAGCGAGAGTAGTGCACAATGAAAATTGAATTGGGTGGGCAATTATCATGAAAATTTAAAATTAAGAACAATTCGCACTATTCCAAAATGTAATTATAATATTTGAACGACAAATTGGTATTATTGAGGTATACCGTTTGAAACAAACATAAAAAAAAAACATTTCACAGTATACTTGCTGCCACAGTTTGGTTGTTCGCGCGTCACGTCCCCCCCGCTTATAATTAGAGCGGATCAATACATCTTTCGTGTACATAAAACAAGAGCGAACCAGGGAATACGATATGCCCAGCCACCCTGCACGATACTTATAATTAGATTGCAAAATATCAATGAGTCACGAAACCACTCGATTACATTTTCGAATTCGTTCAATCGGAAGACGACACTTTGTCAGGTGACCGACATTTTATTCAGCTGCCGGAAAAAACGAACCGGATTCGAATGACCAGTTGCAATGATTTCACCTCTCGGCTTCCAAAATAAATAATAAATATATTGGCTGAAAATTGTACCAATCAATGCCTTGCCAATCTTCGGTTCCTGCAATGCCAGTCTTCATAAACTGGATGTTGTATTCCAGATTTTTATAACTTTTACAGCTTTTATTCAACTTGCTTCGTTCGTATGTCTTTCCGGTTCAAAATGTATAATCCACTTTTCAAGCACTTGCTGGCATCCGATTGAGCTGAAGTTTGGCATACCTGCGTAACTTCGGTGACAATGCAATAATATGGTACCATGGAGCTGGTCTGATGATGAAGGTGGGAGGTGGGCAATGCAACTCCTTAATGGCATACACTAGGACAGTCGAGTTTGTGCTAATTTGTTTTGTTAATATGGCTAATAAACAAACAGATTCTAATACCAAAAAGTATAAAATAAAATAAACGTAAAAAAAAAACGTTTTAAAAACAAGCTTTTATTTAAAAAGTACTGTACTAAAAAGTAAAAAATAATGTTCAGTAAATATGAAAATCAAAACAGTATAACTACAAAAACGTCCCTTTCTTTTTTTTTTATTAAAAAGGGATATTGCTTTAATTTTGATATTTGTCCAGACAATGTTACACGTTCTACATCATTTACAGTCAACTGTGTAGACTTTCGCTGGCATGATCTTGACATGGGGGCCGGGTTGAAATTCCGAACTTTGAATGCGCCAACGCTTTAAGGCGTTACCCCCACTTGTAGCGCAAAAAAAGGCCTTTTTCATGAATTTTTTCAAAGAAAACTACAAAACTTTTCAATCGATCAATATACCATCTTAAAGAACACATCTTGAAGAACTTTCAGTAATTTTTTTATTGAAAAATATTACATTGTTTAGTGGCAAATGGCCGTCAATGAAATAATGTTTTTATATACACGGTTTGCGGTGACCAACATTGCGGCGAAGTGGATCATCTGAAAAAAAAATGCGGATGGATTTAGTCGAATATAAGTATGAACTAGTCTTGAATCGAAGGATTTTAAAAAATTTTCATTTTTCACAAAATGGCGGACAGTCAAAGTTAATGGTTCGATTTTAACGAAAAAAAACGGCCGTTTTTTGGCTATAAAACGGCCATTTTTTTTTCGAAAAAAAAATCGAACGATTGAAGACTACATTTTTATGTATTAAATAAGCCTGCAAAATTTCAAGAAGATCGGTTCATTAGTGTTCGAGTAATCTTGGTCACCGACTTCAGAAATGCCATTTTGAGAAAAACGCGTTTAAAGTTTCAATTTCAGTTTACACGAAGAAAATATTTTTTTTTGTAAACTTGCATAGAGTCATCTATTCCGGGCCCGTTTTTATAAATTCCAGTCTATTATATGAACGTTGTGAATGCCAGGTATACGACCCTTTTCATCGAACAATGCATTGAAGGTCGAAGGGAGGGTCGAGCGCGCCAGACGGCAGACTAGCCGGTCGTTTACACAACGGATTCTTCTCTTTCGACGCTCATATCTCAGTCAATTTTGTTCGGATCGACTTGAAATTTTCAGGACATATCCTCAGATACTTATACTTCAAAAAAATGCAATAAAAAAAACGATTTTTTCAAAATCGCAAGTGGGGGTAACCCCTTAAAATTCCTAATCTTAATATTCCGAAATTACAAGGCTCATCAATATCATGCCAGCGAAAGTCTACACAGTTGACTGTAAATGATGTAGAACGTATAACATTGTCTAGACAAATTTCAAAATTGACGTAAAGTCACTTCTTAATATTAGAAAAATTCTTGAAAGAATTCGGCGATTTATTGAACATTTTTAAACTTTAAAATCTCCCATAGCCGGCTTTTTTGGACGGTGTTCAGATTTTCGGAGTTTTGGTCTTTCGGGGTAGTATTCTTTCGGAGTTTTGAGCGTTCTGATCATTCAAAGTTCAGAATTTCAACCTGACCCCATCAACGCAGAAGTATGAATTTCTTAAAATCGGCCCATTTTAACCCATCCCAATGAGGTCATGTCCGTCACAAATGTGTTAAAATCAGAAAAATGGCCCAAACGCAATTCACCAATTAATCAATCCACCCCAAGAGCGCCAACGTCGCGGAAAATTCGGAGTTTCGAAAAGTTCAATACCGAAAGAGCGAGCGCAGGAGGGAGCACCGTAGTCGGGCCGTATCGTTACGCTCTCGCGGGATGCTGATGCCCGGAACGACCGCATGGAACACGGCTTTGCACTTCGGAAAAGCCTCGAATGATAATGCTCCCGTTTATTTTTATTCCTCGATCGTACTTTTTGTCCCGTTTTTTTTTCGTGGTGAGGTTCACAATCCATTTGGTGGCGTAATGCTGCCCGCAGCAACGGCACAACCAAGAGCGGTGCTCCAATGGACCCGAACACCGCGAAAACGTTGCCCGTACATGAACGGACACGACGCACTCTACTGTGGATAAAAACGCACTGGGAGCGAGCTCCATATACGTAGAAAGCGTAAAAGATCTTGGTATACATATCGCATAACTATGAAAGACCGCAAGTCCGGCCAATGTATTACGTACATTGCGCAAGCTACACTTTCGCGGGATTTTATTGATATTGGCTATTTGAGGAGCTGGCGAACAGAACCGGACTTGTCCATGAATTACTTTTTTGCAGGAGAGGTCAGAAACCATAATAACCAAGTAGAGATGAGTTAGAATTGTATAGCTTTAAGGCCTTAGGCCACAGTAACGGGTATAAAATCATGGGCGAATTTAACCATTTTTTTCGTATGAAAAAGTGGTTCACTCATAAAACTAATTACACATCTATTAAGTATGAATATCAAACTGTTAGCATTTTTTTTCGATGTACAAAATGGCCGACTACTCGAAACTTCTCGAAACAGCTTTTTTCCAATTGGCGTGACAAATAACTTCAACAATTTTCACTCGATTTACTTCCAATTTAAAAGTTATGTTCCTAATTGCATTTCGTAGAGAAGTACGTACGGAATTTCTGATTAATCGAAAACTTTTCATTTTATGAGCAGTTTATGCGCAGTTATAACGAAATTTTTCACTGAAAATTCACTTCTTAAGTTCAAATACCTACAACTTTTGAATAAAACAATATTTTTTTAATTCCGTACGTACTTCTCTAGATATTCTAATGTAGATTGAGGAGAATTTTTGTTTTTTGTTATAGGTCAAAAATTGTGGATGCTAAATGTCACGCCGCGGAGCACTTTAAAAAAATAACAAAAGAAAATATTAGTGGTCGGCCATTTTGTACATCAAAAAAAAATATATAATTTTCTAACAGCTTGATATTCATACTAAATAGATGTGTAATTAATTTTATGAGTGAATCACTTCTTCATAGAAAACAAAATTGTTCAATTCGCAAATGATTTGATACCCGTTACTGTGGCCTAAGGCCTTAATATAAGAAGACTCTGTCAAAATATAAGCCTGGACCCGGCTTTAGTTTGATAAAAATACTAACTACCATGTGTTTATTTTTATTTTTACCTTGGACAAGTCCGGTTTTGAATGAGAATGGTGGACAACGCCCGTTTTAAATGAAAATCTTATGGACATATCCGGTTATGAAATAAACCAGATTTTTTTAACTGAATGTAAATTTGTTTTTTTATTTTTATTATTAATTCAATGATCCTACACCAACGCTTCCATGTCAGGCTCACAACAATCACATTCAATGTCATCATCGTCATCACTGTGGTCATCTGTTACTAATTTTTCGTCCACCCAGCCATGGTCAAGTCCGTTTCTGCTTGAAAAGGCAGTTTTTTTTTAATGTTAAGGTGTCTAGAGCCGGATTTGATGCAAAATGTGTTGGGCACTAATAATGGGGTGCTGGAAGAACACGAGAAAAAAAAATTGACGTCATGTGGACGAGTCCGGTTTTGTTCGCCAGCTCCTCATTTTAGCTAATGTGTGTGTACACTAGGGTGGTCTTTAATGGGGGTGTTGACGAATTTCGACGAGTTGCGCCCCCCAGATAGGTTTCAAATAAATAAATAAAAAATTGTGCGAAACCCCAGCGCTGTAGTCCAATGAGAAGACGTGCCTGTAAGCTCGTTTTGTTTCCCATTTGAATAACATGGGATTTTCAGACTAATTCAGTCATTATTTTTTGGAAATGCTCCTAAGCATTGACAAAAAATATTATTCATATAAATCTATTCTTGATTGGTATATCTACGTGTAAATTGTTTACAAGGCGTTATCACAATCCTTACACCCCCGCCCCCACCCCCCTCATATTATACACGACGGCAAATTGATCAACTTGACTACCTGTTTTTAGCCGCTTGGTGCTTTACATTAATTCACTCATTAAAAGGCAGTCTTATTTGCGTCATAAGTTTGTAGAAATAATAATTGTGCATGTAGGAAAAAAATATTAATTTCAATTAGCGTATTACAAAATACATCTATTACACTTTATACTTTTAAAAAAATAATAATGAAAATTGAAATGTTTTCATCACCGTCGGTTTTTTGGAACGGGAAAGCTTTTACGATATTCCGAGACTACCTGAAGAAAATACTGCTTCTGATCTTCGTTCCGTGTAAGAATATCGTTGTATTCTTCCATTAAATGAACTGCTCTCTCAGTCGTATCATTTACGAACCTTAAATGTTTGGCCACATTTAAAGCTCCGTTGAAATGTTCATCTTCAGGCGAAAAAGACGGATCGAGTTTTAAAAAATTCGTACTAATTTTGAATCTCGTGAAAAGGTTTGGCGATTGTGGAGAAATGAAGTAATCCATCTCTTTGCGAGTATAGTATTATTATCTTTCGGATTTATCTCTAAGCGATTGGAGTAATCCTCTTCGGTTTTGTCACTCGTGTTTAACTCGAGCAACATTTTTCGTTTCACGCACAGTGATATTCCGTGATCAAAAAACGATATCGCTGCATTTTGCGGATTGAGATACCACAAGTGCTTTATAAGTTTCTGGATTGTAACTCGAGAAACGTCAGGATCAATTGACTTGTAATTGACAAGTTTTTACAAAAGCTGCAAGTCGTGGTTCGGTGCTTGAGGTGCAAATGGTTGTCCATCTCAGTTGGAATTTTTCACTTTCCAAAAATTTGCCTAAAAAATCGTAAGATAATAACAAATGAACTATGCAATATAAAAAAAATCCTACGTACTTCCATAGACAATGTATTTTTCAAGATATATTCAACATTTCAAGTGAATCGGTTCGAAATTGTCTGAGTTATGTTTCCGGCCAACTAAAAAAATGCAGTTTTGAGATAAACGCTGCACAGCCGCCATTTTAAAATGGATCGCTTCAATTTTTTTTTTGTATATAGTCACTAATATGTATGATAAACGCCCTTTTTGTAATCTCGATTTATGTTGTAGTTCTGAGAAAAAAAATCCCCAAAAAGCCTATTTTTTCGGCCTCTAAAGTAGCCTAAGGCCTTAAATTGATGTCACTCAAATTGGACCGACGCTACGACGGTTTGCAATTTTTCATTTTTGGCGATTTTAAAAAACTAGCCCAAAGGGTCGCGCTTATATTTTCGACTACAAATATCATCGTGGTTCTGTCGAAGTTCGAAATTACGCCGGCTAAATGCGAAAAACGTATTTTCTCACACTTTTGACAGTCTCTTCATAAGAACCGAAAGGTTCGGGGGAAATGAAAACCAACGCAAACATATTACAATATGACCATCAATCATGACCATCGACGCCGACTTCGAAGGTGAAGGTACTCCGAAGAATTGGAACTTCCCTGCGAGCTCGCAAAATGAAGACTACTCGTTGTGCTGGACCCTCTAATCGCAACTCCATAGGTAGGGCAAATCTGCTGACCCTGTAAAAAGGACTTGGGTTGTCCTTTTCCACGAGCGTAATCTTTGCTGACGCCGATCTCTTATCCTTAAAGGACTCCGGCAACCCTTGCGTTGCAAAGGAAGTTGCTTTTCGTCTACTATCGTAATAATGAACTATCTTACGTTAATTTACAACGATGACTATGCAGGTGATCCAGTTTTGGTTTTATTTATTTTATAGGTTATCCATCAACCTTTGAGCATAAAACAAAATTATATTCCAAATCAGCGCAGATAAATGTTTTGCTACATTCAACTCGATATTAAAATTCTATCCTTTTCGACTTCCGTCTACTTCCGTTTCATGCATTATTATTACGGAAAAAGCCTTAGGTCCTTATACCAACGTACAAGTGCCCAACGCTCTTGCGCGCGTACTCTTGCAGTAGGTGCTTCGAGGTGTTTTTCATCCCGCGATGTAAAGGCATAAGAGGAGAACGATATATATATGTATATGTGTATATGTGTGTATATATATATATATATATATATATATATATATATATATATATATATATATATATATACACGTTCTCCTCTTACGCCCTTATGTATATATTTATATATATATGGGACATTCGACTTTTAGGAGTTTTAATTTTCTAATAAATGTCGATTTCGGAAGTTTTGGAAACGTTTAAACGTTGATAACTCCTGAACTAATTCAAATATCGACAAATGTCACTATACAATTTTTTTTCATTTTGAAGCATACTTTCGTTAAAAAACATGAAAAAATGATCAATTATCAATGTCGACGTTCTTTTTGTTTCTAAAATGGAAACTATTTTTTTTAATAATTGACTTTTTAAATTGTTTTCAAAATATTCTCTAAAATAGAGTGACCAATTCTATGATTTTAGAGACTAGTCTCATCGTGGGCCCATTTTTCCTTCAATTTTTTTTTTCGAATTAATCATATTTTTTTGGACATTAAAATGATAAAAATCTTCTAAAAAAATCTGATTAAATCGCAAAAAAATAGAAGGAAAAATGGACCCACGATGAGACTAGTCTGTAAAATCATAGAATGGGATACTCTATTTAAGTCATTAAAAAAAAAAATTAAAAAGGCAATCATCTTTAAAAACAATAGTTTTCACTTTAGAAGAAAAAAAAACACGTTGACATTGATAGTTGATAACCATTTCATATTTTTTAACGAAAGTATGCTTCAAAATGAAAAAAAAAGTGTAGTGACATTTGTCGATACCTCAATTAGTTCAGGAGTTATCAGCGTTTAAACGTTTCCAAAACTTCCGAAATTGACATTTATTGGACAATTATAACTCCTAAAAGAGAAGAGATGAAATTTAAAAAAAAATCGGGAAACCCAAAAAAGGTCGGGGTCACGAGCTAGGTGAAATGGCGTGGAATATACCATATGTATGAAAATATATATAGTAGGTGCATTTATGCATATATTCATTCTCAGGTACGGCCACCCGTAAATGTGGATTTATATGTGTCTATATATGTGGATGTGTGTGTATAGTATAAATGTACTGTTTCCATTAACTATAGCGTGACGGCGCGCGACTCCCAGGAAGCTGACGGCTAAAATATGCATAAGGAGACGACCGCATAGACGTTATAAAAATACCATTCATCTGTACATCTCTCCGTACGTACACCGATATCCGTGCCCGTGTACGTGTGTGCGCGTGTTTCAAGTATTGCGAAGCTTCGGACGAACAAAAATAAGAACTCTCTTATAACGAGAGAGCAGAAGAGGGTCTCGCGCTTCGATGCTGAGGTTTTTTACTCTTTCATATTAATGGCTCAAATTATAATTGGTCGGAGTGCACTGTAAACTCACAGTGTGTATAATAATAACGATGCACAACGTCAAAACTATGACGCTTCGAGAGGGCGAGAAAAAGAAAGAGGGAGAGAGAGAGAGAGAGAGAGAGAGAGAGAGAGAGAGAAAGCCTGATATTCCAAGCTATCAGAAAAGCATTCCGAGTCCCTTCTAATTATCGAACGAACCTGGTAGTACAGTATTTTCTGCTTTACATTTATTTCTCCCCCCCCCCTCCCCCATCTCTCTATCTGCTTCTTCGCGACACTGGAACAGCCGCGGAAGTATATTTCGAAACAGTAGCGGCTGTAAACTTTTCCTACCCTCCCATTACGCTTATCGCAACTGATGAAACAATCGCAAAGTTCCTTAAAGTTTTATAAATACCGGGATACCGCCACCGGGGACCCCGGTGGATAATTGTTTTTATTTTCTTTTTTGTCTTAAGTGCGAGTAAGAGCGTGGAATACGTAAGACGTGGGGATAGTTAGAGGAAGACGACGAAAATGAAGAGGGTTGGATAGCGTGGCAAAAAAAAGCAAGAGAGCAAAAGATCGCGGCGATCAGAGAAAGACAAGTTTGACGATCCTGGAAGTGCATCAAGAAAACCTACGGCTAAGTAGCGCAGGGTTTCAACCACCATGCGCGGTGGGTAGCGTTGTCCGTAAGGGTTGCTTCGCAAGGGAGTGAAGCAATTATCTGCATGCTGTTGAAGTTTGTATCGTTGGAATGCAACGGGAATTCTCTATTCTTTTTTTCTCCATTTTTATTGTTATCCAAAAGGTTTCGTGATAGAATTAGGTTGCAGGTCTTTAATGATAATTTTAAGTGAAGTTGGCAGCAAATTTGATGTACCGAAACAAAATTTGCATTTTGAAAACAAAAAGATTTTCGTTGCGTTTCATCAAGCCAAACTTGTGATACTGAAGTTTGCATCGTTGGAACGCAACGAAAGATAGTAGCCCAATTTATTTTGGCAAATTAAGGCCTCCAAAATTGCTTTAGGGGGTGTCTATCTCTGGAAACTTCAAAAAATCGTTCTTTTTGCGTATTGTTGTGGTTTGAACTTTCAAGAATATTTTAAGACCAATCGGGCCTTGAATTTAAAAAATTGACGAAGTTATACCTATTTCAGTGGAACGGTGTGCGTTGGGTTGAGGATGATTCGCGTGTAACGAAAGCGGACACCAAAACACAAAAACCCGCAAAAGAGGCCCGAACTGCCCGCAGATTGCATACATTAGGTGTGCAACATGATCTCGATGATGAGGAAGGACACTTATGTGGTGCCGGAATCGCTGACTAGCGGTAAGACGACAATATTTCACAAGATCGTGTAAAATATGTACCAAAACTTCGAACGCGATTATCTCAAGACTACATATCTTGACACGGCGGGATTGACATCTTGAGTAACTTTCACACTATTGACTTGAATTTGCACAGTTAGCGTTCAAACAGTAGTCATTTTCGTTTCACGATCGCATTTTTTAATGACAATGACTTCAGCATGGTGTTTTTCAAGCCAAAAATGAGGTTTTCTTTGGCGAAGCTGTCATTTTTCGTATTTTTCGAAACTTCAAAAAGTGGATCGCGAACCCATAGCCAGTTGGATATATTTAAAAATTTTTTTGTTTTCTTTTCAGATTCCATTTGAGCCTGATAGAGATCCTGCCGTTTCGGGCCTCGCCGCTGAAGGACTGCAACGCCAACTGCAGCACCACGAACACTTTGAAAGATTTTCTTCCGAAAAAATTACATTCTAATCACAAACATGTGTACAACATGCTGGGAAAAAATTAATTTATTGCAAATATAAAAGAATGATAAAATTCATCATTCTGACCCTCCAAATTGGGGATCCAGAGTGGGATACCCCGTTAAACTTTTTTCAGGATCCTTGTCTTCCGCCCAAATATCTAAGGAACATTTTTGGATAATGAAAATGAGGCAATAAAAAAATTAAACTGAATTTTCGTTGCACTCCAACGACAAAAACTTCAGCATCGTGCAAACTTCAATATCATTGGGCTAGATACACACAAACAATTCCAAGAGCTGCTTCCATTGTAGTTTTTTAATCGACACAGAATTTCTCTACAATTCGTTTATCTTTATGGAACCACTTCGTAAAATGGTGTTCTTGAAAAAAGTTAGTTCCTTTCCGCAAATTTGTTCGCCTGTATCTTAAGAACCATTGAATTGACATCAATGAATCTTTCAAGGAAAAGAGGTTTGAGTCCGAAATAGGAGTCAGAATGCTTGGCATTACGCTGTGGAACTCAGGAAATGAAAAGTACAATAGAGAAACAAAAGACCCAATACCCCAATAAGCAAACAAACAAAAATTCACGAATAATGAGGCATTGGAATTTGATGTTGAAGTTTGGATCATTGGAATGCAACGAAAATTCTTTCTTATTTTCGTTTTCTTCCATTATTATTGTTTTTCCAAATCATTTTTGATGCTTTGAATTGAAAATGTCCAACCATGTTCCAACGATGCAAGCTTCAAAATCGTGGAATTTTGGAATTTTTGGCAGGACTCCTTACGTATATGTATACACATGCCTGCGTGTGTTTACGTAAGGGCGCCGGAAGATATAACGGAAAGGGCGTTAAGACGATGCAAAGCAGGATGTTAGACGCTAATATACCGCGCATTTCCATAATCCGCTTGGTTAAAATTCAGACGGGTCTACTATACCCGTCTCACCACTCTGCGACTTACCCTATTCTCGTCCGGCATGGCATTGCATACACGGGGCTTCACCACTACAAGCCCTACATACCCTTTCATTCGCTCCCTATTTCTATCTCTCTCTCTCCCCCTCTCTCTCTTCCTCTATCTATCTATCTCGCATTCCTATGGGACAAAAGCGTTATACCGTCTTGAGGATCGTATCTCGGATTGTATATGCGCGCTCTCAGCCTCTCGGGAAGATCGTAGATCGTCCGTTCTACATAGTAGCCAGACAAGAGTTTACAATCCCGCCCGCTCGTATCGCACAAAGTAGCGTGAATCTCCTGGGGGGGCCTCGCGACTCCATACGTACGAGCGGTAGCAAAAAGCCGGAAAAAGCCTGTCCCTACAGAGTCATAGGCAAAAGTCGGAAAAAATGTGTGCCGCGAAATATATGTACCCATTTATATCGAATCCTATCTGCGAACAGTCATATCGCGGCATTACGTAATTACCAATGGAGAGGCTTTGGCTATATGGACATTTTGCTCTTTTGAAAAATTTCAATATTCTGTGATGCGGAAGAGACTGGGGTCATAGAGTCACACTTTTAACAGGCTACATCTACCTAGGTGAGTGAAAAAATTGTATTTTTCGAAAATATCTTTATACGGTAGTATCATCTTTTAGCATTCCCTGAAAGTATTCATAGAAAACATTCACTCAAATTTCATTGAAATATTCCTCAAAATTTAATGAGCTACAGCTTCTAACAGTTGGCCAAGCAAGCGATAGCAGCACCGTACTTCAAACTTCAAACGCGTTTTTCTCGAAACACTGTTTCCAAAGTCGGTGGACACGATATCTCGAGGACCCCTCGATGGATTGGTTCCAAATTTACAGAAGATACGACGAGAAACTTCTAAAGGTCGTTGACGATCTCACTTTTTCAAAATCGAACCTCATTTTTTAATAGTTTCCTAAAAATGTCGATTTTTTCATAGATTTTGTATGCTCAAGTTCAAATTCGTCGCCACATTGTTTAAAAAAATGGTTTAAACAATCGACGATCGTCAACGACTTGTATTTATTGTTAACTTGAATAACGCCTTTGGTTTTTAGATTTCAGTTGGACCGTTTAAGCTGGAGAGTGTCCACCGCCAAGAGTCGCGAAAAAAATATCATCATCTGCCGGCGATCTTTTTAAACGTTCTCAATATATGTACGTTTGTGGTTAAAAAAATGCTTTTTTTCAGAAAGCATTTCCTAAAAAAAACGGAATTTGGCCATTTTTCGAGCCTCTACGCAGATGTAGCCCCTTAAGAGGAATTTCTCGAGTCAACGAGGAATTCGGTTATCCAAAAACTGTCGAATCTAAGAGCATTGAATATTTCATTGTAATTATTCATCATTTTTCCACCTTCGTGATACGTGATATTCATCGATTTTGCAGTTTCGTGATGCCTCGTTGGTAAAAACACCTTCCGCCACGGCATACGAAGTAATCGGATGTAGTCGAGAAATTAGGGAGCGACAATTAGACGAAAAAAATGATAACCGCTGGAACATGCGAGCCTGGACTTGTAAACACGAGGGGAACTTCACGGGCGCCACACTTTGAGAATGAACGAGATGAAGAGGAAAGCAGGCGCCCTGACCCGACTAGTTTATTACAAGTTAAAATAAGATAAGTCCGGTACGTATCACCGCATAATTGCACGCAAGCTCCACAATATTCGCTCCGGTTTCGTGAAGGGTAGGACACGAGAACGCGTCCAACCCTTATCCTCCTCGTTCTTCGCACTCGTCCCTCGTATGCTCGGCGTATTATTGCTGGCGCAGTTCGAGGACGCTTCTCCCTTTTGTATACGAGCTTTGACCCCTGGAACTCGTTGGCTATCCGCGCGGTTGATCTTATGCGCATACTCCTATTACACGATGGTGTCGTCCCTTTCTCGTATTATCGTTAGACGAGCGAGGACATTTTCATTTGTTTCACTAGCGCTCAGCTTGAAAGTATCCAAATTTATTGATATGATATGCCATAGTGTTCTATGCAGTATTTGACAGTTAATATCGGCCAACGAAGACGATAGGGTACGTCTGGATCATGAGACTTTTCCATTGTAATGAACCGATTCGTATGGACTCAATGATAGTGACATGGGTGCCGTTTATCAGGACGCAAGTGATACGAATAGAATTTATTGAAAGGCTGATGAAAACCGACTTTTCCTTAGTCCTTCGTCGTGTCTTTTCACGATAAATTAGGAATGCTGCCATCTGCTGCTGCTGGACTTAACCGATCGCTACGTGTAATTGGCCTAATCATTCGAGAATTTTGAGGAACGGTGCCCACGGATATAGGATTCGGATCTGTGCTTCGCTCGACGTTTATCTGATTATTTCAACTGGTGCAACGTTACATATTTATTCCTGGATAATTCGTATAAAGTTTCACCTTTGGGTTTTACTATTCAGAGTGGTTGCGAATAAGCAGAGAGGAAGTTTATGAAACTCGTGCATGCATCGTTCTCTGCCTTACCAAGAGGGATCACAACAAGTACGAGACATAGAGAGAGAGAGGGGGGGGTGGAAATGGGGATCGGACCCCCGCAGTGAGAATTCAAAGCGAGATTCTTAATTACGTTATTCCAAGCCGGTGAGCATTCTATTTCACGAGCTAGATTGTCGAGACTCGCGAGCTGTATCGTGGACCGGTTGATTTTGGCATTCAGCCAAAAAACAGTTGGAGAAGCGTCACCGCCAGGATTGCCAAGCGAAATAGCTGCGGGTGGAGGAGAGCTTTGCTCTCATAGCTTCGCTAACACGCGAGCGAACGAGCAGAAAGTAATAGGGGGCGTAGACCCGCTTGTCGCCATTGGTACAAGTTGGGAAGGATTTCAATTAAACCGACCGCCAAGGGGATGTTTGCACTTGGCGGCCGTGAATAAGAAACCATAGAGGGATGAAAAAGAAACACGTGGCATTTGGTACACCTCGAGGTTATCCATGCCGCAAATCTTAGATGTTTTAACTTGTGATTTTACCGGTACATTACGATGGTGCTTGGTTTCAATTCGGTCGAAAATACCTCCTTCGTCCAGTAAGTCTTCCTTTGCAATTCGGGACGCAGCGTTTTCAATGTACAGAAGGTCGACTAAGTTGAAAGGTGCAATGCAAAGATAGAACTGGGGACAGCTGAAGAATCGAAAGATTTATCTCAGAAGAATTAAAAGATCCTTCCCAGAAGAATTAAGGATTCATCCCAAAAGAATCGAAAGATTCATCACAAAAGAATCAAAACATTCATCCTAAAAGAATCAAAAGATCCATCCCAAAAGATTCATCCCAAAAGAATCAAAAGATTCATTCCAAAAGAATCAAAAGATTCATTCCAAAAGAATCAAAAGATTCATTCCAAAAAAATCAAAAGATTCATTCCAAAAGATTCATCCCTAAAGAATCAAAAGATTCATCTCGGAAGAATCTTATTCCACCAGTAAAGATGACAGAGTCAACCTGCTGGAATGTTGCCACATCTGCACAGTTAGATCCCGAGTCCAGCTATGGTTTTTGTTTTAGACGGAACATCCAGATCGCGATCGTCCGATACATTCACGTCTGACACGGCTTGCGAATTAAAGACTATTGTAAACTATAAGAACAAAAAGCGGGTAATTATAGTTTGCCCTAGTACACAGCCTAGAGTTGTTCATTATCGAGTTTACTAGCTCACCTGGATCGCATTGAGCGCCGAAGCATCTGTTCGACTGGTTGGCCTCAGGCTCACAGCTAATATCCCCTAGCAGTTTCATTCCAACGAAAAAATGCTCGTAAGATAAGACAAATAAATAAGGAGGAAAAAGATTGAGGAGGTTACACGCGGACAAAGACGATGGGGGATCGTTGCAGAGATAGCAGGGCACTTCCACGTCACTCGAAATGCGTCCAACGGGCGGTGGAAATGTCTCGTTCCATTGAGCTTCGCGAATGCTGGGGCCATACACGTGGATGTCTGCGCTCCGACCAGCTTCCAAGGATAATTAAAACGACCTAATTGTAGTTCTCTGAAATTAAATACAAGCGCACATTGGGGCAGCCAAGAGCCTGGGCATTGTAAAGACGATTATAGTAAGGGGTGTGTCCACCCTACTCTGGATTTCGTTCATTATGAACGTCTACAGTGTGTCAACCGTCACCATCCCCCATGTTATACATATATACGTACGCAGCCTTGGGATTCCCTGCTTCCAGTGCACAGCGGTAAGAAACAAGGAGTGTTCTAGCAACAGTGGCAGACTAAAAGCACTGGATCAAACGCCGCAACATCTTGCGGTTAATTAAAATGCCTTTGCGATAGCCGAAAGCGAGTGTGAACCGGATAACCTTGGCGTTTCTTCCCTCCGAGCGCAATAACCATCAGGAATTTTCTGAGGTAACACAAGATATACGAGCGTGTATAGCGAGCAATTAGTATTCCACTACAAAAAGCAAAACACCCCCGGTTTTGTTTATGAGCCGACAAGGGTATCGTGAAAATGTGCAATTTAACGAAAGTTTCCAAACAACGTCAAGGCGAGTCAAAGAGATGAGTATCCAGCTGCCGACCAAGTATAAGTCGCGTAGGAATGGCTTTCAACGAGAAGATAAAGAAGAATCTATACTCATAGCATCAACGATAAGCCTCGTTGAACCGCAAAGGATGATGTTCTATTCTACATGACTAACGTATGAACTGATCGTGTAACTTTTTGAAAAAACATAGTGGGCCGAGTTCCCTGACGAAAAAGGCGGAAGGTTTCTTCTACCAAGGCTCAAAATCTAACACAGGCTGGATCCGTCGGATGCTCATTAGAACCCGCGCAATTCGGATCACAAAACATACCCGCAAAAGCACCTCATCTTCAATTTCATTGTGGAACTATGACAAGGTAATGGGAAAACCTAGATAGCATCCAGCACCGTTTTTGCATTAAAGCCTTCTATCGAAAAATCTTCGTCTTCCAAATGGATTGAAACTATTGATTTGGTATATCCGTCCAATTCAAAATCCACCAAGTAGCAGGGAGCCTTCGAAGACGGGTCTTTGCGGAGGAAAGATTATGAAAGGTTTTCCTGACAGTAGCGAATGCGTACTGGACAAGCGTATAAAGAAGACGTTGAAGTATGCAAGTAAAGGCTAGTCTGAGCTGCAAAGTATACTGAAATACAACGAAAGCAGCAAGATTTCTGCGGTAAAAAGCGCCTTGTCGTGGCTTTTTCGAGACACAAAGCTGTCCCGGGGTACCCTTTATCCGAGCAAATCGTAGAGCTCCCGCGAGGAATCTGGGTCGGTCGTGATACCTGCACGATGAACTTCGTCGACGCCACCACGTAGCTAACGGCCCCTGGGAACTTGCTTTTAGCACGAGATTAATTGCTACGAGATTAGAGTCAACCGCTAAAACGCACTCGCCCTCCGCGTGAGCGAGTCAAAAGAGAATCTATTCGTACGAAGATGAACGATAGCCTTGTGGTATACAGGCGCTATAGCGATACCTTGCATGAAATTTGCTCCGCATAGGCACAGGTACTCTGGTCGTTTTGCTATCGGATAGCAATCTCCCAAGCACATTCAGAGATAGTTCTCCTCTGCGGAAGCTTGCTCAAGCGCGACCGACAAGAAATTTGACTCGCCCTTTTGTCAACCAAGCTTGGTTCTTAACCGCTTGCTTCTTACAAGAGGAACATTATTCATGTATTTTTACGCGTTCATTTGCAATTCCCAGCAGTTCTCGCCGCACCGGGATTGTCACGAATTAACAATATATCCCCATCGTTCAATGTGTCCCCGGGCAAACTCTGTTCGTTATAAGATTGTTGCGGACGTGCAGGAAGGGCGAAAAGTTATAATCCATGCACCACGATCCCGTTGACCCGCGTCGACTTCAGAACGGATTTCATGGAAGAACATCGAAGAAGAGCCAGGGGAGCAGGCCACCAGCCAGTGGAGAACTGAACTTGGGAATAGAAATTTCGGGAATGCAGCGAGCACGTAGCTGTTCGAGACGGTGAATGTAACGCGGAAACTCACCGGCCGAAGAGAATACGCGTCAGGGGAGAATTGGGAAAAGCCGGAACGTAGAGAAGAACCAACTTGGTAGCCAACTTTTGACTTATGCGGCTAATGCCCGCTTAAACTAGCAGGATAAGAGACGACGCGGGCATGCGAGACGAGCAAGAGGAATGGATAAGAAGAGCGCCTGACGAAAGAGAAACGAGACAGCGGCTGCATACTGGTTGAAAGCGACACAGGTGAGATATGATTCCGCACCGGAGATTCCTCCACTGCGCAGTACAGCTTTGCACATACAGTTTCCGCACGTTATCCATATTCATGTATGCATGTGTAACGCGCTTTATTGGGGCCTATAACACAGCGACGCTCGGTCTACGACAAGGACCTAAGGCCGGGGAATTTGTCCAGTGATTAGGGTAATTGGCAACGCTTCGAGTCAAGGGTACTCAATCAGGCGACTAATTCCTACCTCGTCCTTGCTTGCGCTTACATCTATAGGAAACGTCTGCAGTGTAACTGCTCCAAGGTATATACGATGTTCTGCTTCTTGAAAGCGGAAGGGCGCAATGCACATCGATCTCGTAACGGAAACCGATTTTGATTGAGCCGTTTCGAATCTTACCGATAAACCCACACACATATTGTACATACAATTTCCGTGTCTGGCTATACGTGCGAAAATTCGATTGCTCCTGGTCGAGGAGATGTCGACCTAATCACCAAACTGGAGAACTCCAAAATTTGGTAATGAATGGGAGAAACGTTGTTACGAAATCAATTATCGTATTCCTGAACGATTTCACTTCCGGCACAAGGATTATAACCAAACTGTTATCAGGTTACTTTGACTGTGATTCGATTAGCAATTTCTCAGGCTGAGATACTCACAATCGGTAAAAGCCTATTCATGCCAATGAAAATATTGAGTGGTGTGAACGAAAATTCAATTGAATCGAACGATGATATGAAATAGGCAGACTCCCGTGCAGAAATGTGACCGGGTATTCCCTACTTTGTGTTCCTCCCTGACCAGACTTGCCTTGTCTGATTTAACTGACCAGGCCCTCCTATGGAGCAAACCGGGAAAACCGCAAAATCGTTTTTTACAGCTTACCCTCTATGTTTGGAAATTACAATCTTCGGGCCGGGTAGCATTGCGAGCAAGTACATCTTCACGTTATGTCTACCCAGCCAGAACATTGACATGTTCTGAAAAGTGAAGCCTGTCTTTAAGAACTAAAGAAAAGCTAATTTGCTTTTCACCTCAACAAAGATATTTATAATTGATTGGGATAAAACTAATACATCTACAAGCGAAGCACTTCGCGTAAGCAAGGTACCATCGTACGAGAATAAAAGTTCGTCCTGTGAGTTGTACCGCATACAGCAGTGCTATACTTATAGCGTGCACTTACGCTTATAATTTTGCGATGCTTGCGAAATAACGCTCTGCACTCTAGGCCTTTTTCGCTCGGATGGTGATCTGTGTACGTTTTTCTATCTCTTTGCCTATCAGGAAATTCGGGAAAGCATATGGATACACCCATATACTACCTTAGCAAGTAGATAACCAACAAACAATGTCGTCGAAATACTAAATTGAATACACTCCCGATTTGACCTCCTCAAGAATCCCAAAAACGCTGAAACGCCATTTTTAATTTCCTCGTTTGTTCCTGGTTATTTCCCGATCTATTTCCTACAACTTTTCTGGTCATTTACCACTTGTACTCCAGCCCGTTCCTGATCAGTTCCCCAGAAAGCGAACGGCGGATCGGGACCTAGCCTTAGACCCATTACATTGCGACCCTATTCCAGGGTGGAAGGCCCGACCAGAGCCTGATATTATCTGGGGAAGGCAGATCGGGGACAGTACTTTTTCCCGACTGAACTTTCTACATGGCTTTTTGCATGTACAGGTTCCCAAAAACTCGAATCTGATTGATTTATGAGCCCACTGTCAACATTCGCGACAAGTTATTGTTCCATTTTGGGCATGAGAACACTTTGTATTATTTGATGGCCTGGAACTTCTTGCACCAGATCTATCGATCCTTGTCTGTTTACCCCCCCCCCCCCCCCCCCCCCGACGCCAGTAAAAAAGACGTATATGAAATACTCTTCCCAGAGTCGTCTGCCGTTTCGTTGATGCTCTTTCGCGTTCTTCTCCTTGAAACGTATCTCTTATTCTATTCAAACGCGAGTCGCATAAACTCCATAAATAATACACATACAGAAACGTGTCGGAATTCTGAGAGTGGCGACGAGCAGAATTTATCGGTCGCGGCACCCTCCGATGCACGGCAATGCCGATTACCCCACAAAGCCCTAGCCACGTCGTCGTGGCTAATCCCCCATGAGGCTTTGATTTCTCGATAGTGAAATTTATGGGGGGTAAACGTTGAACAGCCGCGAGACCACGGAAACTCGTCGAACGATAAAATATTGCAGAAATGACACTTAAATCCATACACACATGGAGTCAACTAGCCGAGCATGGCCATTTTTCATCACTCGCTCTCTTTGCAAATACCTTTCATTAGTGCTGTGGCTATGGATCTTTGGAACATGAGCTCTTATCGTCTAGAGCATCTGTTGGTGATAACAGAATGTACATTTCGACATTTCGAGGGAAAATCTAAATTCCATCAATCTCATGCGTCATTGCCACTATTATATATTAGATATACAAATCTGTAATATGCAGATGTTTGTGTACTAATGATGTTGCAGTGTACTAATGAACATAGAGATGCATCCGACAGGTCGTCATTTCTTCATTGATAGAATTCAGTTAATACCCACCCCCCCCCCTCTCTCTTCCTGTCTCATTCAGTTTAGCCATATTGGGTGTACGAAATATACCACCGCACCTCAATATCTCAGCGAGGTCGAAATTTTTAAAAATATCTTTACTACAAAAATTGAGAAGATCTGATGGATTTGTTATGAGTTTTAGTCTAGGGTCTATATTGTGCTTATAAGGCAAATATGTCTGGTATTTTGCGGTTGATTCCAATCGGAGGTAGATACTTCCTCCAGGTGGCTTCTACTTTCGATCGAAGGTCCTGTTTGGACCGAAGTCACTATTGCTTGTAAATGGAAATAACCTTCTTTCTCATACAGTGACTGTTTCCAGTACCTTGGGCATAAAAAAGCCATGAAAACAATTGGCATTCCCATGTATACCAAAATTGCCTTTGATTCAGACTCCATTGGGCCCGAGTGCAAAACGGCATGCATATATTCGCCTGAAAGCCGGATTTGCAATAAAAATGGATGACGGCATGTAAAAGGAAAAACGACTTGTGCCTCGTGATCCCAAACTGGGACCGGGGCCAGAGACCCAAACGAATCCATAAGATATTTAAGATGTCTAGGTGTTCCGATACTCTTCGTGCACCCTGTGTTGCGTGTAAAAGTACCCGTGTGTAATATGTATCTGCAAATCCTCATGTAGACGTGAAGGCGCATCAGGACGCGGGGAGAAAGTACAATAACGCATTTCTGCAGTGACGAAGTGACAATGCAACATCGATATTAACAGAGAAACAGCGCATACCGATGACTGATATACACGGAAGTGGACACACACGCTCGTCCGCCTGTTACGCTTAGTTCCCTCCCAATACACATTTATATACATGCTTCGCCACGCTATTATCTGTTATTCTCCGACTCCACATTATTCCCAGCAATAATATCCTATATTTGTCGTGCGTATGCATAATCGAGTGCTGCGCTACGATAAATCAGAATCGCGCGACTGCTCGTCGACGCTTATTTCCATATCTCTATCTGGACGTTTCTGCTCTCGGTTCGTATCAATGTTGTATTGTGAGATTGAACACAGCTGGATTAAATATCGTACAGGGGCCCTGCAAAACGGCAGGTGCATGTTCGGTGGTCAGAGAGTTTTAAGGTTTAGAAAATGGGGGAGAGGAACTACAGCGAGGATTGTACGGAGACTTTATGCGAAGTCCGCAGTGCAGGCATTCTCGCGAGAGTAGGAACGAGGATTGAACGCTTGAGGGAGCTCGGATGATGTTGCATCGTAGCGGGGTTTCACACTCCCGGGTAAAATCATGTACATCCGGTACTTTCGATAATGGAGGCCATCCTACACGCGATATTTACCGCGCATAGTCCTCCTTCCTGTTGTGAAAACAACGTAGCTCAACGATACGTATAGGAATATTCATCTATACATTCGCCACTGCAGCTACATACGCATACGAGTACACAAATATAGTTCGACAAGGGGACATTGTGCACGCGGCTAACGTCGACGAAAATCGTATGTAACGTGGTCCCACGCGTTTTGTTAATAAATTATAATCATCGTAGCCAGCCCGGCTAAATGGTGGGGACACAATATCGGCCACACGTATGAGCGTCACTATCGCTCGTATAACACGGTTCCGTTCAGCTGACTTGAAAACAACAGCAGCTTTTCATTATGAGGACGTGTATTGCGTGTTCGTATACATGCGTGTATCAATTGCCAGTGGGTTAAAAGGCATATACCATACGTGACTTAAGCGCTAATGCTGATAATGCCTTATTGACGACGCTAACGGTCGCCATGTGTGCACAATTCCGCCTGCAGCATCGCACATGCGCGTATTATTCCTCTATTGTGTAAAAAAAAAACTCGGCAAGAAATCAGACCGAGCGTCAGTTAATAAAGGTCGTGGGGATTTTCAATCAATGCTTCTCGTAGCTCGGTATGCCTCCGCCAACGTGTTACACATACTATGGTCGTCATCGTTTTTGCAGTCCGTACAAGATACACGTTCATATGGCGGGTACGTGTGTATGCAAGGGCCCGTGGATGGGCTCTGGAGTGCCGGTTAGACCCGTTTGATCCGGAACAATCTAAAGGGTATCAGGAACGTGTCACGTATTTTACCGTGAATTCTCATTAAACGGAGGCTCGAACAAAATGGGCGAACCAACAAAGAGCATTGCAAAGAGGCAGTGAGAGAAAGGTGGAATCCTGCATCACCTCTGTTGACGGTTCTATTTCCGTATACAGAAATGGTATGGTATGTGTTTGGGAGCTCTATGGCTGATTAAGCACATCGTATGCTACAGTATTTTGGAATTTGTGCCAATTCACTCCTCCTGTATGCCAGTCAGCTGTATCCGTTTGCTCTCATTAGAGACCGAGATTTTTGTCGGTTTCCTGGGCATCCGAATACATGTCCAACACGCTCTTCGAAGAGCAGAGCTTCCGCACAACTTCGGAAGCTTCGTAACTTCACTGTACAATATTCTGGGTAATCCATTTGAGGACAAGATATTGCGTGATGTCCAAATTCCTCATGATAAACCACAGGTAGCCTTTGTAGGAGAAGGCTTTGTACCAATAGAGAGCAATCTTAGTCCCCGTGGAATAGGGGAGACAAGAGGGAGAGCGATGGAGAAAGAGGGAGAGGACAAACGCAGGAAAAGCCGCTGAGCGGCACCGAGGGCGAGTTAGAGATTCTCGATGTAGTCTGAGCCCTGGGAAGAGCTTACGAAGCTGGGTTAAAGGGCTCATACCAAGATTAGGCAGCAGGCAGACAGTAGGGAGAGACAGAGGAGGGAAAGAGCCACGTAGCAACAATAGCAGCTGCCACTTGCTGCTGAGCAGAAAAGACGCATTTGGCTGAATTCCATAGACGAGTTTCGCTCATCCGGCAAATTGTCATCGTCTCGTCTGAAGAACGCTTCAAATCGCGTTATTAGTAAGCGCTTGTAAGTCCGTTATTGCGTAGGTTGCGTCTTTCATGATTCTCGACATTCCAGGAAAATTGGACGCCTCGGCCTGTTGGTAGGATAATTGGCAGCAAAACAAGCTGAATAGATCGAATACAACTGATTACGGCAGCTGGATCGTGCATAAAAGATGCGTAATTTAAAATTCTACGAGCAGAATCATCGTCGTATTGTGACGAGTGGTCGCCACTTTAAGTTGCCAGCGTTCAAGAACGCGTTCAACGATTTAGTTATGCACATGCGTGTTTACGTAGCAGTCAAATGGCATAAGCGATCATCCATGCTCTGCGTAGAAACCCATCTACATAGTTGCTTCACCGGACACCACTATACGTGCTTCGAATTGCACGCCACGGTGTTGCAGCATCAATGTCGCGGTCATTGATTATTGTAGAGAACGCGATTATATTTATTACAGGAACTAAGACATCGAAGAAGCTCTTCACCAATTGGGTTTCACAGATACTGCAATTGTTCTGACTGATACGATACGACGAACGGTAGCATAACGAAGATGTCGCGGATGTGGAAGATGGGGTGATAACCATCGTGCCTCGTGGGAGAGCGTGCTGTTTGATTATTTTGCATACAGGCTAGAAAGTTTAAAAACGCCACAGGGGAAGAGAGAGAATAGCAGTAAATTTTGAGAGCCTTCTATAACCTAACTAATCAGGCGCTTATCGCATACTATTCGACACGTTGGAATTCAGCGCATTAAATAGACTGTGATCCAAGTAGTCTGTGTCTTGTAAGAATTTCCTCTCCAGGGCCTCATGACAGGTCGTATGAAAGGGCCTGGAAATACATCTTTGTAAGCAACTCTTAAAAGTACGAAACCTCCAAGAATCGACGATGGTATAGAAGCCCTAGAAGTGTGCAAGGAAACACTGGACATGTACAAACATTGATTCCGAAGTAGAAAGTGTAAGTTTGCCTCACCGGGGAATCGAGAGTTCACCGGCGGTGTAAAAAAGTAGCGAAACTTTTCGACGCTGAGCTCAGGCAGGGATCTCAACCAAACGGACAAAAAAGCAGCTCTACCGTTCGCCCTTCCACACTTCTCTCGGAGTGACGAAGAATAAAGAGATCCAACTATAAAATGCAGATATAGACGACAAAACGTCTTCATGCAAAAGCGCACTTGGTCATTTCATATCGGAGGCGACCCGCAGACGATTGAATACAAAACGCATCGACTTGTGATTCACGACAACCGCACGTCGGCCCAAATCCGATAATCGATCGATGGAAGCATCGGCGAGTTATAATCGAGTGGTTCGAGCATGAGAATGTGGAGAAAAACTACGTATAGGGATGAAGCACCACGGTGTATCCATTCCCTGGTTAAGAAAGCCGATGTGCCAAGAAAGTGTGAGAACCGTCGAGAGAGGAGGAGAGGAAGGGCTTGAATAATGGAACGGTCGAGGCGACCTCCACCGACGTCGGCATTGCATCGGACGTCGTAGTTGCTCTTGCTTAACTTCCGTCTCGAATGCTACTTCAGTCTATACCTAGTCGAATACATATCTATATGTATATATATTTAAATATATAAATATACATATATTCTATTGCAGTACACAGCAGGCATGGGTATGTGCTGGATCTTTCGTCTTTACCTTTTTCGATTTTCCGCAGAGTACACCAGCACCGTGCAGTATACGTCGCGTACGTAAGGGTGCTTTTCGAACAAAGTTGCACGTAAAGTGAGAAGGGTAAGGTACCTGGCTATGATCCGAGAGAGGGATATAAAAGGCAATGGTCCGTGGCCGGGAAAGCCGAGAGTATCACCCGCGGATGGTTGTGAAAGTCGTAGTGGTAGTATAGGCGGCGGTCTTGGGTATAGCGGCCGTTGATAGGAGTCGCGGACCTGTGCAAGTGGTGCAGGTAGATGCACAGTAGTGAAGTAGAACTACGTTGCACCAGCCGCGAAGGACCAACCACTTTAGAGACTGAAGCGTGGCCACCACATCTACGAGCTTTTCAGTTCTCCCTCATCGCTTCCCGCCTCTTTAGGTCTCTCATAAGCGGATGTAGCTATGCTCGTATCTGAAGAAACGTATGCCGGTTAACTTCAGTTCAAGTATGAGTTCGCACGAGTACACAGGGATATCAAGAACAGTAACGGTCGAGGCAGAGGCAGAGGGAGAGAAGAGCCCGCGATGAGAGAAGAGAACGGAGAGTGCATGATCACGGTTTGGTGGAGTTGTCATTGAGGAATCTTGTGCGGGTACCACATTGTCGCTTCGACCGTGCGGATGGTGCGGGTATGAGAGGGAGGGATGGGAAGAGATCGTGATTTCCGTTTTTGCAGTAGAATCGAATGGAGAGATGTTCTTTGAGATCAGAATCAACGTACATATCGCTCTTCCGCAGGACGCAGCGAGAATGACGATGAGACGGAAATGCAAGATATCTACATTCGCTGTGTCGTACAGACGGAAGTTGAATTTCAAAACGGTAGATATGCTCCACAGGTAAACCCACATTGTACGTATGTGCGGTACTGTCGCGCGCGAATAAATCGACTGGAACAAGTTTGACAAAAGCATGTTCCTAAATTTATAAATGAGCAGTACATATGGGGAGTACGAATAAGTACCCACCGTTTTTTAGAAAAAATTGGGCATTTATTGTGGAATAACGGTACTTTATGTTTTATTCAAAGTATTGTCCATCGCTAGCCACTACTTTTTCCCATCCTTCTGGCAGCATATGGATACCGCGTCGAAAGAACGCTTCATCTTTTGAGGCTATCCACAAATCGACCCAATTTTTGGTATCTTTATATAAAGTGAAGTTCTGCTCAGACAGGCCGTGCGTCATCGATCGAAATAAATGATAGTCAGCGGGAGCAATGTCTGGTGAATACGGCGGGTGGGGTAAAACTTCCCAATTGAGTGTTATGAGTGACCCTTTCGCTCATGCCTGGCATGCAGCATTTCACATGTGCGAAATCGGCGTTCAACGTTTCTCGGCTTCAGTTCATATGGATTCAATTTCCTTGCTTTTTGAATCATCCCCAACGATTTTAAACTATGTGAAATTGCTTGTTGAGGCACTCCTAATGTGAGTGCAAGTTTTTCTTGCGTTTGGCACGAATCTCCCTCCAATGATGCTTCCAATTCCGCGTCTTCGTGCACTCTCGGCCTTCCGCTACGTTCTTTGTCTTCGACGTCAAACTCACCGTTCTTAAACTTTTGAAACCACTCACGACAACTTCTCTCACTTAAAGCAGCCTCACCATGTGCTTCTACAACCAATCGATGCGCCTCAGCTGCAGGTTTCTTCAAATTAAAGCAGTAAATCAAAAGTTCCCGCAAATTACGGTTATTCGGCTCAAAACTGTACATTGTCGCACGAAAAAATTATGTGATGCTGATACAAAATCGCTAATATTTCAAAGTTATGATCTTGCCAGATGTCCAACCATACGGTATGACGTTTTACATCTGACAATTTCAACCATAACCTCCTGGTGAGGCCATCTTTTGTCAAACCGCGGAGACTGATTTGTACTCCTCATAGATAAGATGGCTTATTGACTGCATGAAATGACTGAAAAAATTGTTGTCACTAGTTGTAAGTAAACGAACTGCCTATAACATTTAGTTTCTATGTCCAACAAATCCCCATGCAACAATGGAAATCAATCGTTTTTCTGCCTATTGGGACACCAGGCAGCAAGTTCCGAAAGGAAAAATCGCATGATGACAAAACGACAAGAGATCTTGGTCCGCGTCTAGACAATCCAATAAGGAAGCCGGAAACTAAGCCGACGTATAGAGAGGAAAAGCGACATAGAAAGACAGAGAGAGAGAGAGAGACCAAGAGCCTATGACGTGCACAGTAGTAGCGTTGGAAAATGGACCCGTTGAACCGAATAATTTCATTCGATTTCCAGGCAACGAGTTCTCGCTCGCTGTCTAGCTGTATACATCTGTATATTACGCCGCAATGCTGATACGGTGGGATAACGTTCGGTAGCGTACCCTCCGCTCTTCGACCCATCGACGAAGCTGGTTTCTCTCGTGCGGATAATAACCCCCCTTCCCCGGAGAACCAACGTCAGCCAACAAACGCAGGCACCGGGCTGCGAGAAGCGGATTCCGCTAGGTGGATTGCATTTTCCACTCGGAAATAATCGACTCGGAGTAATTATCGATGTGGCCTCGATAATTCGATAGGATGTTTCGGCAAGTGCTGAGAGAGATATGGATAGAGAGAGAGAGATAACTATCGGTGTTCATCCAGGTACTTTACCGCAGGTCTACGTAACCTAAACTTGCGAACGAAGGGCTAGGTTACGTATAGGTGCATGCAGACATCATGCATATGCATGTATGCATGTGCCCACCCATAAAATCATGATTTGGCTATTGCGCGGGTCAGAGATCATTAAAACGAATAGGAGGTGTTCACCCTTGATCCGTTGCGCAGCGTTTCGGTCAGCCCTCGTGGACTGCTGCGTCATTGAGAGCGGGAGATAAGATAATCTCGAGCTGAAGGAGCAAAGTGTGTGGTTGTAATTTGTCCTCCTTCTTCCGGTATCTATATATATATAGGTACGGTATTATGACTGTAACATAAATGGAAGGTGTTGGAAGACTGGTAAAACCGGAAGAGACAACCCTCGCACTTTGGATTCACGTTGAGCCGTGCGACCCTGCTGCTACATAGCGTGACTGACTAGGTGGTCGGAGGGTCATCCCGTAGTATAATCTCGCACGGAAATTCACCGTGGCAGATACGCGAACCAGGCATTAACATAGCCACATTTGTGTACACACGTACACAGAGCAAGGTGATTCCGGAGACACTTGACTTCGAGGACCATTCTCCAGGTGGCCACCCCCGCATATGCATCATTGGGCGACCTCGAACGTCTTCGAAATCACCTTCAGGTGAGTATATTTCTACAGAGGGCTTTATTGGGAAGCGTTCTCTCGGCAAAATCAATCACTGGTTCTAGTAAAATGTGGAGGACCTTCCACGAAATAGCCAGTTGTGCTGATAGCCAACACCACATAAATACAACCAGCCGAAAGTGTCCTTTTTGTATATATCTAGCCACACACACGTACAGACATCACCGGTATAACTGAAGATAAAGTGCATACATACATGACGTTGCACGAGGATAGTGCAAGGCTGGCAAGCATTGTTAGCGGAGATCTCGGGAATCGGGAACAGCATGGAAGCTGTGAAAGAGACGAGGAGCAGCAGAGAGCACGAAGAAGTGGCAAGTATAGCCGGCAACGTGAGCTTTCCCGTGTGTAGCTCCGAGCTTTAGAATGGCCGAAGCAGTATACGGGGAAAGATTTCATTACAGATATACTCGGAAATGAGACGGACATTATACAATGCCCCAGTAATGGGCGATTTGCTTCCGCGGCTCAGAATGGCGGAGTGCTCCTCTCAGACAAGGTGAAAACACGTGTATACTTACGGACAGCCGAGACACACAGACGTGTTCATGTACACGCGGCCACGACTGTAACCAGCCGTAGTATATTAGCGAGATAGGTGCCTTGCGTATATACCGTGCCATCGTGGAAAGGAGACAACGAACCACTCCGGCACGTTGAAAGAGGCGAAGTACTTTTACTTCCACTCCGACTCCGAATGATAAGTAATCCCGGCTGTAAAAAGTCTCTCGGTGATCCGGCATGTTATTAAAAGCGACGTCGGAGGAGAGAACACGAGGTGCACCGGCCACGAGCTTTGTACGTTTTTTTCTTCTTCTTCCTCCTCGCTTGTCTCTCGTCTTCTCCGAGACGCGGTGAAAAAATTCATTTATTTAAGAGGCTCGAACGAAGCGAAAAATAAGGAAACTTCGGAGGCGGTGTAATGCTTCTGTCATTATTCTCGCGGATAAATGAGGAGCAGGATGAATCTTCCGTTACTGGAACAGGAATATTCATTTTTGGTGCTGGAATTCGTCGGCTGTTTATTGCGTAAACACTATTGAGGGGATGTTAAACTTCAGTACGTGCATGTCGAATAGTATTGAAGCTTGCATCGTTGGAATCCAACGAGATGTTTTTTTCGGTTTTACCCTATTTGAGCCGAAAAAGTCACTGGAACGTTTTTGAAGATCCTCATCAGAGCTCTGTAACGTGTACTTGCGAAAGAAGAGATGCTAATGAAAATAAAAAAATGAGACGATTTTTCGCTGCATTCCAACGATGAAAGCTACACCGTTATATCGATGTCTACGGGAGAATCAATGTTTGAATCTAATTGTGGAATTCACGTGAAGCAGATACCTTGTTTTATGGGTGCCAAACTTTATTGGACTGTCCTAACAGGATGTTGTCCATTTTTCAATGATTCCGGAATACTCACACGGGCTTCTTTTTTGCCTTGACTTCACTGAGAGAACAGTCCATGGTATTTACAACAAACGCCCATGGTTAAAGAGGGGATAGTAAAATTCGGTGTAGTTTATTGACACCGCAATCATAATATGGTTAACACGACCATGAGCGAAAAGTATATCTAAACATGCGATTTGGGTGGCTATCTATTTTTGACTATCTATAACCCCCGAAATAGATAAGGTTAAGGGGAAGGTAGGGGTTTCGGCGTGAAAAAAAACACTTTTTTGCGAATTTTTTTCATCTATATGGATAGAGTATATTTATTGAAACCTTTTGTACATTGTTAAGTGTCATTTCAAGAACATTCTGTGAAATTTGTACGCGAAAATATCCACAAACAAGCCGGTGACAAAGCTTTTCCAAGAACGCCTTTGAAAAAACACTATTTGCGGTGTTCAAAAATGGTGAAAAAAAACACGTTTTTTTGTTTTTTTTTTCGATAAAATGTCCGCCATTTGGTTATTTTTGCATATATCAAAAATCGTATGATATGCGCCATAGCCATTAACATACTGAATCTAAAACTGTTCGATTTTTGTGTTTCGGGTGATCCATCTCCGAGATTTCATCAACAACGCAGACCTACAATTTTTTAGGACATTTTTTTAACTACTATTTTCGTCTATAATAGTGACTTAAATCAATGAAAAAAAATGTCATGTATTTCGAAAGTGTAGTCATTAAGTGTAACAACTTTTATATCAATATCTATATTATGAACCTATCAAACAAAATATAGATAATAGCCTTTTTTAGCGTCTAAAGTGAGAAGACCCCTTTTGCCATATCTGCACTGTAAATGCCAAAAGCCCTCAGCAGCATAATGGCAGCGTGCGTAGTACACGCAGGAAATAGGCAGCTAGGTTGTAAGTTCGATTCCATGTGTAGGCGAAATATTTTCATCGAAATAGATCATTACAGAAAGTCACGGAATGGCGAATTATGATTTTAGAAGTCATCGAGGCAGAACCCTCAGTTACTCATATTATTGTATTTTGGATTCATGAAAAATTCTATGCATCTAGTGGATGGGCATTGATGCCTTGAACCAACACTCGAATAACATACCAAAGACGTATATATATACATACATACATACATATATATATATATATATATATATATATATATATATATATATATATATATTCCGCCCTGTTCACTATTGGGATCTTGGGGAAATAAATATTTTATAGTGTGAGGGAATATCCATTTCATGAAGATCTACTATATTATATAGCATTGAACCATAAACGTATCTTCGTAAGATTAGCGGTTGCGGTTAACATATTTGCATAATTCATGCAACTGCTAACACATCAATAAGCAGTACTACACTTTTGGCAGTAACTATGGCCATAAAATATTATTGTCCCCTCAGGGAAAAATAAAATATAGTCGAAATATGGTTGAGAATACCATACATTTATCTCAGTATGGTTTGCTAGCGATATATGGAGTTTTTGTCACGAAATCAGATAAAAACAAAACTGACTCTGGGAAATCGATACCACGATAAGTTTTCGGGATGTTGTTTTTATTCGTTACGTCAGCTTCCCAATGACCTAAGTATGGTAAAAAAATGGGTTTGTGTAAAAGGAAAAAATAATAAAAGTCTCGACTCAATCATCGTATGGCGATATCCTGATTCATTTGGATTTAAGATTGTATGCATTTGTTCGATTCTCTAGTGCGATATTTTTTTTGTTTTTCTCATCTCAGCGAAGTATGCAAGTGTCTGGCGCTTTAGTCGGTTTTCCGTTTTTCACGCCATGATAAAAGTTACGACGCGATTATCTCAGCTGAATCGGCGCAACGAAACAAGCCCGCGGTAGCACAGAGAGAAGTGGTATAACGATCATTTACGCGTTGCTTTTCATCCGTGCGAGTATACGGGGATTCTGCGCGTCGCCATGATAAAAGTTACGACGCGATTATCTCAGCTGAATCGGCGCAACGAAACAAGCCCGCGGTAGCACAGAGAGAAGTGGTATAACGATCATTTACGCGTTGCTTTTCATCCGTGCGAGTATACGGGGATTCTGCGCGTGTTGCGCAGAATCGCGGCTGGATACGGGGCTCGTATCTGGTGCTTGGTTCCGCAGGATTTTACAGCGGACGACTCTTCGCGTGCAGCTGGCACCTCTCGTCACGGTCATTAACTTTCTCGAACGATCTCGCCAAATGAGTGGATTGCTTTCACGGAGATGCGCTCGCATAGAATAATATACCTGCGATTTTCAGTGTTGTCTGCGCGCCAGGATGTACGTAGGTATGCACGTTTATTATTATATGCATTGAAAAGAGCGGTCAAGTACGTGGGGGACCGCGCATCAAAGTGGGGATCCGCAGCTTCTTGGGCACCAGCATAATTGTCATCTTGAATAAAAAATTTATTGCCTTCGGTATATTTGTCAATTAAGGGAAGAGATCCCTTCAGGCAACCGAAAATCAGCGAATTTTCAAGATTTTTTGTTTCGAAACTCTTTATCCTACATAACAACATTTTTGGATACATATTATCGCATGTTGTGATTTTCCATAGCAAAAAAAAAGTTTAGTATTTAAAAATAGCGGCTGTACGACACTTGCTTTAGAGACGGTTGCCGCCTTAAGTTGTGCCCCGGCGTACAACCTAGCATCTGGTACATTGTTCTGAAACATCAGGGCCAAGAAGTTTTTAATTTCTGAGACGGCCACGCTCTATGTGAACCTAAAAAATCTAATGAAAACTGAAAATTCGAAAAATGGTATCGTTTTTAAAACAATGTTCTATTTTTCATTAAAGATTTTGGGTAGTATTTGTTAATTGAAAAGTAGTTTGCTTCAATAATTTTCGTTAACTTTAGGTTCACGTAGGAGAGAATTAGGTTATCTAAATGTGCGCCAAATATCAAAAGGATCGATGGGATCGTTTTCGAGTTATCTTGTACAAGACTCACGAAAAAGTGGTTATCAGAAAAAGGCGTTCAAAGTTTCAAGACCCAAAAATGTTGTGACTAAATGACCTACTGATTAATCTGCGATTCCGGGGCCATAAAGTAATCCCTCAGCTTCCTCCTGGAGTTTATTTTAAGCTGTAAGCTCTTCTTTAATTTATGAACGTATTTCTCCCCTTAATTTGTTCTCGATTGAACAATGCGGTATTTTGCTAATAACGATAATTGAGGAGCTGGCGAAAGAAACCGGACCTGTCAACACTACGTCAAATTTTTTTTTCGTGTTCTTCAAGCCCCTCTATGTTAGCTCCCAACATATTTTGCATCAAATCCGGCTCTGAACACCTTAAAACTTGTTAAAAACTGCCTTTTCAAGCAGAAACGGACTTGTTCATGGCTGGCTGGACGAAAAATTAGTAACAGATGACCACAGTGATGACAATGATGACATTGAATGCAATTGTTGTGAGCCTGACATGGAAGACTTTCTGTAGGATTATGAAATTGATAACAAAAAACAAATTTCTATTCAATCGAAAGAATCTGTTTTATTTCATAACCGGATATGTTCATTCAAAAGCGGAGTTGTCCACCATTCTCATTCACAACCGGACTTGTCCAAAATAAAAATAAACACATGGTAGTTAGTGTTTTTATAAAACTGAAGCCAGGTCCAGGCTTACATTTTGATAGAGCCTTCATACATTGAATTATTTTATTATTTTTTTGTTTTATTATTTTGTTTTTGACCTCTCCTGTAAAAAAGTAATTCATGGACAAGTCCGGTTCTGTTAGCCCGCTCCTCAATCACCAATATTCAATGCGCAACATTTTTTTCAAATTTCGAAAATATGATCCATAGACCCGTATACAATGATAAACCTCAATTCCCATTTTGCCCAAAACTAATTAATCCAGAATACCCTTAACAATTTCACCTGAGAGTACCGCAAAAAACCATTTCCCAGAATTATTTCAGATTTTTAACCATAACAGTTACAAGAATATAGAACAAGTAAGAAGCTAAGAGGTAAGATGGTGGGCAATCCTGTTCTGACAAACAGCCAGATGGACTCGACGAACTTACGGGGCTTCCTAGTGGCTATGAAACCAATAAACGAGCAATCAAACAAAGCCAAAGATAAAAACGACCCATTAAACCGTAATTCGATCAGAATCGAATCGACAGGTTTATCTCTAATGTTTCTTCCCACACCTCTGCAGACTTTTCCAAACCCTTTCACTTTTGTCCTAACCTCGCCACTTTACTATTCCCAGGGACCCTACAGATCTCCCACGAGTGTTGCCCGCAGCTAATTTTTCTACCGCGCCAAGGTATCGCATTCAACCGGTCACCAATCCAGCTAATGGTTCAGGCCAACTCTGTTCGCGATCGCTGCAGCCGCCCAGCAACGGTACATCTGCACCACCGATCACTGAAAGGAAGAGCCAATTGTTTTGTGGCGTTTGTCCAAAGTAACAGGGTTCACGATGTCACCTAGGCTGGAAGGCATCCGCGTTGAATGCGTGCCTGCATACCTCACGCATTGAAACGAGCGGGAAAACATGCTCGGCAACACGAGATGCCTGGCTCTGACACAAATCCAGATGCTTTATGGGGCGTGTGCATTGCACACGAGATACAACACCCCGAGACACGTGTTCGTGTCTCGATCTAGCTGGATCGCGTATATTCGTACGTATGTGTTGTTATATATATATATATATATATATATATATATATATATATATATATATATATATATATATATATATATGTATATACACACACAATATATATACACACACAAGGGGGGATGTATGGGACCCAAATGGACGCAGGACGCTCTCTGGTATCCGCTTTTGGTAGCACTAAGTTCTGATCTCCGTGTGTTCTATCGCTACCTGTGCCATTAGTCCAGAATCCTGGACCACTGTGAGCGCCATGTGACACTCTCGGCCCCTTACTCGATGCCCGTGTACACTTCGTGCTTCGGTATATAATGCCGGACACTATACTATGCACGTGTGCGTATATCGTTGCATTCATTCAAGCTGCCTGGCGGACTGCATTTGACAGCAATGAAGAGAGATGGAGGAGAAAAAAAGTCCAACAAATGGTTCGGTAGTTGTACACGGTTTTGGACGTCATGGAATAACTTTATTATACTTTGGTCCCCGTAGGGAAAGGGAGAAGCCCCTGGAATTCTGTGTTTGAAATTATGACCAAAGTTAAGAACCTAAGCGTGAAGACCATACGAACATAATTGGTAAAATGTACGTTGAGGTAATCCTTGGAACGGGGCTTAAGGGGGAAAACCCCGTTATAATGTGAAGAAGAGCTTATGGCCGGGGTTAAACTCCACGAGGAAGCTAAAGGACCACTTTATGACTGCAAAATCGCAGATTAATCGGTAGGTCATTTAGTGACGATATTTTTTTGTTTTATCTGAGAAACCACTTTTTTGGGTTCGTGCAAGATAAAACGAAAACTACCTGAATGGCTATTTTGAAATTTTGCGCACTTTTAGATAATTGAGGTATCGTGTATGTGAACTTGAAACTGTGAAAGTTAGTTTAAAAAACTACTTTGTCATCAACAAATACTTTTTAAAATTCCATTAGAATAGAACATTTTGTAAAATATGGACCATTTTTCGAATTTCGACTTTTGTTTGGATTTTTTAGGTTCACATAGAGCCTGTGGATTTTAGAAATCTAAAACTTCTTGGCTTTGATGTTTCAGATCAATACACCAGACGCTAAGTTGCACGCCGTCGAAGAAGTCGAGCGCCAACCGTCTCTAGAGCAAGTGTCGTACAGCTACCATTTTTGAATAATAATAAAAAAAGTCCCTACAAAATTGAAAGATGTATTGACGTGTACATAACTTTTTAACCCTTCGAGTGCATACTGGGTTGTTGTGACCGTCCGTATTTAGTGTTTTTCAACGTATTTTTCGACATATGCCCCACTTTGAACGAATGTTTTGGCATTTGATTGTCGTTTTTGTCAAAAAATAAATTTAGGGCCATAAAATATGGATAATTTACTACAAAAAACGTCTCTACAAAAAAAAACAACAAATGCATATTTACCGGAATACAACGATTTGAAAAACGCCTTGGGTCAGATTGACCGAAGATGCACTCATAGGTTGGTGGCGGTGTTGTGCACTCGAAGGGTTAATTATGTAGAATAAATAATTTTGACACCAAAAAATCTTGGAAGGTCGTTTATTTTCGGCTGCCTAAAGAGATCTCCCCCGTCAATATTAGCCTCCAAATGGCTGGTATCTACGATCATTATAAAATTCAATGATCAAATCATTATTCTGTAAGAAAAGCAGCATTGTGGTACAAACCTGATGGACTTCTACCTACACATGCGTCGAGAGCCCACTCGTGACATTTATCGAATTGAGTCCGATCCTTGCGGTTTTTCAGTACCACACCTTTTTCAATATTAATCGTCGGGCGATTGTATTCAGCTGAATCAATATTCACTACCATTCGTTTCACCGCGCTAGGCATTCGGGCTCCACTGACCGCACGTGTTTAGTGGGATACAAACGCGTGCGGGATGACAAAAAGCATTGATGATAAAACCACCGAAAGTATACATTTTTGCAATGGCCGAGAGACTGTCTGCCGAACGCAGCTACGGTCCCCCATACGCTTCCACAAAGTAGCCAAAGAGGAACGGAAAAGCCGATAACGCGCGTTCATCAAATGCCTTTTCCATCCGATGATCTCAGTCTCACTTTCGCAACCTTCATCATTCGTTACTTTGCCTCGGTGAAAACAGAACAGCGGGTATTCCTGCATGAAATCTCTCGACTTATCTAGACGCGCCAGGTCTAGATTGAAGTTCTATTGAGTGCACGCTACGGTACGGATGTCCTGATGTGTAACCTCATTTGACTCCGAACGAATAAAGAAAATGTCTTACGGTGACAGTATCCGGTCCGAAATTATCAACCTCTTTTGACCCTGGTCTTTACCGTGGTGGGAGATAATGGTAGTAAGATATAGGTTCGAGATTAAGGTAGGAGTCTCGCTAGTCGTTGTTAGATGAATTCTTGATTTTAAAATGTATATGAGTTTATGTGATAAACGTTTATATAGTGAAAATATTTGATACCTCACCGAAGATTCCAACAAGTAATGTTAGGTTGAAAATGAAAAAATTAACCCGTCGTTTTATGGGAAATCTGTTCCGTCAATACTACGCATACCCCCCTATCGGGAGGTGAATTCGGTAATTACAGTATTGTCTATTGGTATTGTCTATTACTATTGGTAATAGAGGGGGGTGAATTCGGAAAATCGATAGATTTTAAAGCGTGGATATTAAAGTTGCTACTTGGAAATTAGAATCTGAAGATTCCAACGTGATTGTAAGAATATTGGTTCACCGAATTATTCGAAGAGAACATTCAAGATGATCTCGATAAAAACTTTATTAAATAGCAAAAGACCGACCGCCGCTAAGTAGTTGGGTACACTTAACAACATCGCACGTGAGCGTGTACCCGGTATACCTTTCGGGAGCGCTTGACAATTTATATATATATATATATATATATATATATATATATATATATATATATATATATATATATATATATATATATATATATGGGTAATTCCAGCAATTCTGTGTCGAAGTTGTACCGGGTGGTCTGAATTCAGCAAAACTAAGAAGGTCATCTGAAGGTCATATTGAAACAGGCATCCATGATTTTTTTCGAATTTTTTTATCCAATAGTTTTTGAGTAATGGCGGCTCACAGTTTTCAAATTTTGTAAAACCCCCAAATTTTCAATTGCCCATAACTTCTTTCCGATTATAGCTAGAAGATTTTTTTAAAAACGATTTCTTAGAGAAAAACATGAACATTTTGAAAAAAAATATGCTGAAATTCTGGGTTGTTCTAAAAATTGCAAAAATCACGTTGAAATTATAAAAATCGATTTTTTGGGCCTTCCCCCATTTTTCCCGGTTTTGAAAGTATTTTTTTCGAAAAGTTCAGAATTTTTTACATCGAAATAGATTTTAAACGAGATGGGATCTCTAAAACATCAGCCTCAGAAAAATTAAATAGACATTTTTCCCATTTTTTTAAATTTTATTTTAAAAAATTATTGTTATTATTATTATTATTTTATAAATTTGTAAGTGAGAGATTTTATAACCTCAAAACCAACAGTAGCTATTAAAATTAAATGATATATTTTTTTAAATTTGTTTATGTGACATGACATTACCTTATAAAAACTCTGAATGTTTATTTACGTAATAAAAATGCCATTAAAGATTTAAGGTTGATTTAAATAAATGTTATGGGAAATGAAAATCTTTATTTAATTTTTCTGAGGCTGATGTTTTAGAGATCCCATCTCGTTTAAAATCTATTTTGATGTAAAAAATTGGATAAAAAAGTTCGAAAAAAATTATGGATGCTTATTTTAATATAACCTTTCAGATGATCTTCTTAGTTTTTCTAAATTCAGACCACCCGGTACAACTTTGACACAGAATTGGTGGAATTAACCATATATATATATATATATATATATATATATATATATATATGTGTGTGTGTGTGTGTGTGTGTGTGTATATATATTACCGACAATGCCCGAAGTAGATTATTTTTTTATCTTGCTCTGAGCAAGTATATACATATAATGTTTCTTGTTAATTATTATTCTGCAGATATTAATTTTGTTTATTATGTAAATGAAGTAAATAGCACTCTCAGAGTATAATTGAAAACACAAGTTATTTCATTGCATATATTTTATTCATAAAACATAATAATTTGTACACAACATACAAAAAACAAAAGTTTATAAAACATAGTATGCATCATAATTCTTCCGTGAGGTACCCTAATTCAACTACTCAACGACCTGAGAAAATGTACTTTTCCGTCGTATCCACGATTTTTTTTCCGATGCGAGAATATATTCTCGCCACTGTTTTCTTTTTCGAGAAATAAACTGTCCTTTGTCAATGCCGTATTGGCACCGAATATTATGTAGCTCCATTTGCAGATAACCGTCGTAAACTCATGCACCAACAATACAACCGGCGAGTACAGAGAGGGGTTGCTATTCGGTGGCAAAGAATATGCATATACACAATATTGAAAAATGCAGCGCTGCCAGATCAATGTCGTACCAGGAAACTTGCATATATATAGCTGTTTACAGCTGATCGTAACCGAATCAAATCAGCAATTCCAAATTATTTCTAAAAATAAATTACGAAATATAATTCAGGTTGAGTTTGTATGCGTGAAGTTTTCATCGCTCAAAGATTTTTGTGATACAGGAAACTTTTCTTACATTTTGTTTTGTTTCAATGATTAATAAACCGTCATTCGACTACTACGGAGTGAGACTCCTACACCTTGATGGAAAATGAACTCCTACTTGACGTCTAAAACCGAAAGAATTTTCCCTTTTCTCCACTTTTAGGCGCTAAGTAGGATGGCCATATACGTTTTTTGAATGTCACGCGTATGCCCGCACACACATTATAATATAAGTATTATCATTTAAGAAACGATTTCGCCTACACATTAAATCGAACGTACATCCTACCTGCCTATCTTCCGCCTTTACTACTGAAGGCGATTGGGGTGACACTTTGAGGCTCACAGTAGGACTTCTAGCATCGAGTATCCTCCAGTGAGACTTAAGGGGTTACCCCCACTTGCCATTTTGCAAAAAATCGATTTTTTTTATTGCATTTTTTTGAAGTATAAGTATCTGAGAATATGTCCTGAAAATTTCAAGTCGATCCGAACAAAATTGACTAAGATATGAGCGTTGAAAGAGAAGAATCCGCGTTGAAAGAGCGTTGAAAGAGAAACTTTAAACGCGTTTTTCTCAAAATGGCATTTCTGAAGTCGGTGACCAAGATTACTCGAACACTAATGAACCGATCTTCTTGAAATTTTGCAGGCTTATTTAATACATAAAAATGTAGTCTTTAATCGTTCGATTTTTTTTTCGAAAAAAATGGCCGTTTTATAGCCAAAAAACGGCCGTTTTTTTTCGTTAAAATCGAACCATTAACTTTGACTGTCCGCCATTTTGTGAAAAATGAATATTTTTTAAAATCCTTCGATTAAAGACTAGTTTATACTTATATTTGACTAAATCCATCCCCATTTTTTTTTCAGATGATCCACTTCGCCGCAATGTTGGTCACGGCAAACCGTGTATATAAAAACATTATTCCATTGACGGCCATTTGCCACTAAACAATGTAATATTTTTCAATAAAAAAATTACTGAAAGTTCTTCAAGATGTGTTCTTTAAGATGGTATATTGATCGATTAAAAGAGTTTTGTAGTTTTCTTTTAAAAAATTCATGAAAAAGGCCTTTTTTTGCGCTACAAGTGGGGTAACGCCTTAAATGGACTCAAAGGCTTTCAACGAGCATAAACGTTTGTGCCTGATGGAACTTGGTGTCTGAGCAGCACCGAATTGGCCGCCACAATTATCTCCGCATTTGCGCGCACCTCTTCGCTTCTGAACATTTTTCAACCTGAACCCAAGCAAACCCAAACAAACAAACCCAAATTAGCTGTCACAATCATCGTCGGTTTTTTGCGCATCTCTTTGCTTCTGAACATTTGTTTCCTTCCCTACACACTGGAAATTGGGCTTGTGTTCGAATCGGTTAAACTTTCACTTCCAAGTCCTGCGGAAGTAAAAAGCCACCCCGGGGTGTCCTGGGACGCGAGAAAACACTAAAAACTTTGGCGAATTCAGCGGAGTTACGTGTATATACGTATACAGTGTGTATCGTGGCGAAAACCATCGATCAATCCAGGCCGCCCGTCTCGTCCTTCATCCCACAGGCTTGCCGGGGGCTAAAACGATAGATGCACCGTTAAGATTAAGCGTTCAATTTCGAAGGGGGTTGGATGGCTGAACGAGAGGTATGTATACTTATACGCATATATATATATATATATATATATATATAGCGGATCGAGGACACAACCGACGTGTCAGCCGCTTCGACCGAATATGGAACGGAATTGTGCGGCGGTCTCACCTGTCTCTCGCTTCTCCACCCCTTTCGACGGATGTTCGTTCCTTTCCAGATCCATAAAAAATGAAGAAAACACGCAAACACACAGCCACCGCGGACGGTTTCTCTACCGACTGAGAATCCTGTACAATCGGTCGAGAAGGCAGTGAGGAACCTTGTTTTCCCTTCTTTTCGCGGATAACATAGGGCGACCCTTCGTCACAAAGCGACAAGATCAATCTTCGCGAGAGAAGGCGAATCTTTGCTACTTTCTGGGCGAGGGAAACGGATTGTTTGTTTTTTTTTCTCTCTTTGCCTCGGCATCCCGAAGAACGAAGGAAGAAACTGTGCCTTCCAGTGATGTTTATAGTGGAGATAAGGACGGAAGAATCAGGCGAGTGCGACTGGATTGTAGACGAGTTATCGAAAAGCTCCGGAGGTACGAAGGGCCAAAAAAGTCTTCGTTTTTTTTTAACGCTCGTTTTATTTACCCTTGTCGAGAGAGGAAGACCGGAAGTGAGGCGAGGGGAGAGAGAGCAATATCACGCGAGATAACCGGAACTTTGGACTGTTTCGTGTTGGGTATCGATATAGGTATGTAGGTCTCTTCTCTCTCTCTCTCTCTCTCTCTCTCTCTCTCTCTCTCTCTCTCTCTCTCTCTCTCTCTCTCGCTCTTTCTCTCTCCCTCTGTCGTTAGTGCAATGGCTGAAGCGTGGATACACTGTTCGCGCATTCACCGCATATATACCGTAGTGCACCAACCAGACCCTTGGGAAGCATCCGGAAACGAGTACTCTCCGCCGGAGAACCGTCGATGGAAAACGTATTTACCCTCCCACGCGTGCAGTTACTCCGTACACCAATCACGCACATCCACACACCCACACACTTACGACACTGCACGTATACACGCAATTCGAATCGATCTTTGCGCGACACGAAGACGGACAATGCTAGAGTTCGTCGCGCTTCCGTGTGTCCCTCTTTTATGCACTCTGGCCCTGAGGGCATCCGCCGCCCTCGCGTGCGACGATATAATGCACGCGTGTATATACGAGGGCGAACAAAAAAGACACATCGGGTCGGTCACCCCAGTTTGGTGCACACACGTTGTACCGATAAACGTGCATAATTAATTTTTTCGAGTTTTCTCTGTGACCATTTTCGAAGATAAAATGAACACTTTTTTGTCGTTTTCTCCAAGATGAGAATTTCACGGGGTCTGCGTGAGATTGGAATTTGGAGAATTCGATTTTTGATCGCGTAGTTTAAGGGGTTAGGCCACTATAGAGGCTGAAAAAATGGGCTTTTTGGGGATTTTATTTCAGAAAAACTGCAAAATAAATGGAGATTACAAAAAAGGGTGTTTATCATACACATGAGTGACTGTATAGAATAATTTTTTTGAAGCGATCAATTTCAAAATGGCGGCTGGGCAGCGTTTTTGCGATGACGTCTCCGTTTTTTCAAGGTCCACGGCCGGACAAACGGCTCCTGTTATTTTTGAATTGTAATGAGCCAATACATTTTTTTCGTTTATATATAGTAACTGCTAGAGAAGTACGTAGGATTTTTTCGATATACTGATTTTCGGCCAAATGGCGCACTTCTAAAGTGAAAAGTGAAAAATTTACCTAAAAAATCAGATAATCGAAAGTCAGATAAATGTTAATATTATGAGAAATGAAGTACGCAATATAAAAAAAAATCCTACGTACTTCCATAGACAATGTATTTTTCGAAATATATTCAACATTTCATGTGAATCGGTTGAAAATTGTCTGAGTTATGTTTCCGGCCAACTTAAAAAATGCAGTTTTGAGATAAACGCTGCACAGCCGCCGTTTTGAAATTAATCGCTTCAAAAGAATTATTGTATACAGTCCCTGATATGTATGATAAACACCTTTTTTGTAATTTCGATTTATTTTGTAGTTTTTTTTTCTGGAAAAAAAATCCTTTAAAAGTCTATTTTTTCGGCCTCTAGAGTGACCTAAGGCTTCAATAGCCGAGGGTCTCATTTTAATTTGCAACGAAGATTTTGGAAAAATTCCAAATATTGACCGAGTTGCGAGAATTTGAGACTTTACGGACTGGTTGTCAAAGTTGTTTTTGTCCAAAGACGAACTTTTTTTCTCTCCAGCTTGTGATTTCTGTCATTTTAAAAATTCAATAAAGTGTCTGGTCGTATGAAAGTTTCATCATTATACTGAAAGTGCATTTTTTTATTTTTTATATCAGATAACTCTAGTCCCCAGAACCACGCGAACCAATTGGCCATGCAGCGACGGCCGCGCTTTACATAATAATAACTTCATTGTTTATCGATATTTTCCAGTTTAAAAAAAACCTCCAACTTAGCAAAACTATGTATAAATTGTGTGTAAAATCCCGACCTCGTCATCCCAATACTCTCATGAGAAAAAAATTATGACAATCGACCTGATTTTTACACCCTAAACTTGCGCAGACCCCCGACGGTATCAGTGCCCCTGCATCGTTAGAACGCAACGAAAGTTTTATTTAATTTCTGTTTTTCTTCATTTCTATCACCGCCCAAAATCTTTTTTTCCAATTCAAGTTGTAAATCTGTAATCAGAATCTAAAAAAAACATTTGTCATTCTCGTAGCCTATTTCCATAAAAAAAAGTGGACCATTGGAAGAATTTCATTCCCATTGCGCTTCAGCAATGCAAGCTTCAACATCGTGAATTTTAAACAATCTACTCGGGTATTGCGTGCACGCATTGTGCGGTTAAAAAAACACTGGCAGTTCTTACGTTTGGTTTTCCAGGTGCGTTTTCGACGACTCCCGCAGCAGACACCACAGTTTGTTATATGTTCAGTTTGTTATAATGCATTAAAAACTGAATACAAAATCCATGTTTTGGAAGTTTTTTGCAGGTAACTTTTTTTTAACATCCCAGATACCAACTTTTCTTGCTCCAATGGAACAGTGTGTCCTTTGGCTATGAAATGTATAAGAAAGTCAAGCTCCAGCACCCCCTCACAATTTGATACATTCATTTTTCAAAGTGTTAAAGTAGCCCCGAGTGTGTCGAAGATTGAGGGTTAGTCTGGAATCATATTGATAAAAAATGTAATATTTTATGCATTATACATGGAATTAATAAAAAAACAACGATTTTTTATAACCAAATGGTCATCGTCATTGAGGCAGCAGAACTCGAGCAATTTTCGTCCAATAGACTTGAAATTTGAACTGTAGCTTCGTAGATTGCTTAAACATTCAAGTACGAGCGCTTTTTTTTTCGATGAATCGAAAATTGTAAAAAATATATCACTTTTGAGATGAAAATGATGGTCGAAAAAACGAACTTTTTTTCAAACACGTCTCTATTTTTCTTTTAATTATTTTTTAATTCCCCCCGTACTTGACTGGTAAAAATAATATAATTAACGAAAATATTGCACTCTTAGTTCCGGAACTAAATTTACGACAGTTCTACTGCGTGCCGCGGCGAGGGTTTCCTGAAAAGCAGTAGTGCTATAGTGACTCGTGCGCCGCCATTTTGTACACTTTTGACAAATAATTTTTTTGTTTGCACACTTTAATGCATACCTTGTAAAACCTAAAAGCTCTTTTGACCATGTATTTTATTCCTTTCCTAAAGAAATCCAAAGAAAACGGTCGAAAATGGGCAGTTACAGTGTTGCTCTCCCTTAAGGAAACATTTTACATGAAAATATCAAGTACCTGGGGTGCTATTATAGGCACCTAATGAGTCGTATAATTGTCATCGAGATCAAAATCAACTTGAGCAACATTACAATCAACTTTAGCAACATTATAATAAACTTGAAAAGCAAATTGTTGTTCACACTCGCTGCGCACACATTAAAAACGTATTTTGGCGCTCAGTCAAAGCAGCCCCGAAAACTGTCAAAGTAGCCCCGAAAACTGTCAAAGTTACCCTGAATGTCAAAGTACCGTTTTACGGTACATCATTGAAGACAGATGCAAGCTTAGCTGTCGCCGTGGAGCGCATGTTGGGCTTTTTCCTTTTCCCTCCATCCTTCCGATCAAACACAGCTGGAAAACGCGTGAAAGACCATTATCCGCTGGGCATCGGAATCTGTTAAACTACGTTTGAAGTCGTTTGGAGCATCCGGCTTTGTCTCGGACGCGCGTATGTATTTGATAGCAGCAGTTGTCCGACGTACATCATTATATTATACCCAAGCAACGTACATTCGAGGCACATATCGATCGCGAGGTATATATAAACGATTGGAAATTCCTGGCGCTTGCGGTATACCCGGACACGACCGTGGAACTTTCCGTTCAAGGACCCATACGAATAGTCGCTCGATCCTCGCGGCCGGAAACATTGGGAACATGCCAACCCATCTCGTTCCAGCAACAACGCGGCATTGGGTTTTCTCATTGAAACTTGAGAGCTTTGGGTGGATAGTAGCGCATAAATACACGCATGAACGTCCCCAGGCGCAGGTACACATTTGATGTCGAGGTAAGTGCGTTTTGGGATTGCGTTCACGTGTAGAAACTTCTGATGACGTTCGAGTTTGCATCGTTGGAACGCAACGAGTTTTTTCTTGGTTTTTATTTCTCTATTTTTATTGTTATCCAAAGTCTTTTTTTGCGAATCGTGAATCTCTAATAAGAATGGGTAAGAATGTTTGAGTGATTTTCGCAGCCAAGATCGGACAAAAGTAGGCGATTGAGGCAGTATTCTAGTCTAGAAATTTTGAGAAATAAATGTTTGTGGCCATTTTCTGAAAGTATAGACTCTTGAGAATATGTCCACAAGAGGAAATTTCGAAATTGGCAATATTTACATGGTTAGATACAGCGATATGGAACCAGACCAGAATATGATCAACCGGTCAAAGCTACGAACTTCAGGAGCTTCTAAGGAAGCTAAAACTGCTCGCAGGGAAGAACCAGCTACAGAAAACCATCATGTCGAAGTCGAGGAAGGCAAACTTTACGAGGCAGAAATGGCCGATTAATTAAACTTAAGTATACCCTGTCATTAAACCACTTAGATAGTTGCGGTTGTCTTGAATTGTATTTAAAAAGTATAACGCGTTTTTCTATATTAAAAAAATTAACTTTGAAAAAAGGGGGCGTCCATTAATTACGTGAGGCGTTTAGGGGGAGGGGGAGGGGGTCGAGCGAAATCTCACCCAATGTCACGTGGGGGAGAGGGGGGCTTCGGCAAATATCACGTAATTTTAGTAATTTTAGTAATTTTAGTAATCACGTAATTTTTTTCACGTAGGGAGAGTCTCCCTACTACTTTACATGGTGGAGTAAATGGTACTACAACTGCAGTTACTTCTACTACAATTTATTTTCCGTGAACGTACGCATTTTGAAAAATCTCACGTGAGATTAGGGGAGGGGGGAGGGGGTCGAGCAAAATCTCACGACATCTCACCAGGGGGAGAGGGGGGGTCGAAAAATCGCCAAAATCACCTCACGTAATTAATGGATGCCCCCAAAAGGGCGAAAGTTAACCTCTTTTTAGACCGTCGAGAATTAATTTTTTTACTTTGGTAACTCCTATAATGACAGTCTTCTTGATAAAGAAAATTGATTTTCCTTTTCTGTTTCAGATGAATGGGAGCTTTGGAATCACGTCGATAATCGTCTCGACCCTTTTTTCACTGCCATATTTAGGGGCCCATAACTTTTTCAATTTTTGTTTGCACAACGGTTTTTTGTAAGTTCTTAAAACGTCAATAAAAGGACTGCGAAAATAGATAGTAAAAATACACACACACACCTATATATATATATATATATATATATATTTATTAATCAAGCCTGGGAAAAAACCTGAAATTTAGGCGTCTAGAATAACTAGAATACTTGAAAGAAACAATTTTACATTGAGTATTTGCTGAAGAGTTTCTTAAAAACGCTTAAAAAGCGAGGATTTCAAAAGGAGAATCGTCCTTTCCCCTGCTTTCCTTGACGGTACCGAATTCAAAAGTGTTGGCAAATCCTGAAAGCGTTTAGGTACTTTAAGGGGTCTGCTCACTTTAGACGCTAAAAAAAGGCTATGTTCATGAATTTTTTTGAAAGGTTTATATTATAGATATTGATATAAAAGTTGTTACACTTAATAAATACACTGTCGAAATACATTAAAATTACATTTACTTATTGAAGTCACTATTTATAGACGAAAATGTAGTTAAAAAATGTCCTAAAAAATTGTAGGTCTGCGCTGGTGATAAAATCTCGGAGATGGAGAATCCGAAACAGACAAATCAAACGGTTTTAGATTCAGTATGTTACTGGCTATAGCGCGTATCATACGATTATGGATATATGCAAAAATAACAAAATGACGGACGCTTTTAAAAAAAAAAACAAGAGAAAAACGTGTTTGTTCACCGTTTTTGGCAAAAAAGATAGTAAACATCAAAGGTTAAAAAAATCCTTGATATGCGCTATCGTCATAGTTGTAAAGAATATGTGGTTAAAATTTCATAAGGATCGGTTCAGTAGATTCGAAGATTTTATCAACAAGCCGTCGAAAAACGTTGTTTCAAGAAAAACGAGTTTAAAGTTTGTTTGGGTTACACAAATACATTTTTTTTTAATTATGTGTTTCTAAAGTATATTTATTAAGTGTAACAACTTTTATATAAATATGTATAATATAAACCTGCACTGAAAAAAAGAAAATTCGTTCATCCATCCAAAATTCAGTTGGTTCAACAAAATTGTATCTTTAAATACGTTCAACTTGATTTTTTATTGGCATAACAAAACAGTATAGTTGGGCAGTAACCAAATATACATTTAAACTATCTGCTTATTTAGCATGTCTGAGCAACTGTTAAAGCAACAAAATTTCGAGACAACAAAATTCATTTTGCACAGTCAACGATTCTTTTTTCTCAGTGTATCAAAAAAATCATGAGAATAGCCTTTTTTAGCGTCTAAAGTGAGAAGAACGTATCAAAAGTTTAGGATTTCTTCGGTTTTTTCCACGCCAACTTCGCTCATACAAACGAAATTTTCAAAAACTAGATGTCCTATCTCGCCAGCTCAATTGCCCCTTTGCACGTTTATCCAAAGCACGTTCGATGCAAAGAAGAACGAGTATTTTTTAGCCTTGTCCAAAGCCAGTCATTCGAGCACACGGAACCTGCGATTCATGATGAATCCTGCGGCAAACTTCAGTTTATTGTGACAATGCGGACAGCCTCAATGATTCCCGGATCCCGAGGGAATCCTCGAGCCTCCGTATAGCGAAGGTTGTTCCCGCGTAAACGTGACCGAAGACAATAGTCGAAAAGACAATAAAGCCTGATGAACGAGGCGGAAGACAATAGCGAAGGAAACATGTGTTCTAGCCGAAACGAGATGCGTTCTGCCTCATACTAGTGGAACAGAGCAATGAGTAGTAGATACGCGAGTTGGGCTTGCGGTGAATCCTACCAAATGCGTGTGAACTGTCCGCATACGGTTGTTAAACGGGACTCGATACCGTCCAATATTCACGACGCGACAGCAGTGCGCACTTTGTCTCGTTACAGTAAGAGGAAAGAGGTTCGATGAACGTGCCGAAACCCAAACGAGAACAATAGAAGAGAAACGCCCTGCGGGGCACGATGACCCGCGGCTTCGACAAAATACAACATGGCGTGCTGAAAGTTTCCGATATACATACGCGGTATGGATATTTTGAACCTGTCTATGTGGTGTTGGGTTTGCAGCGACTGTTTTCAAGGCGGTCCTTAAGATTCGATTAAAAACGAATCGTTGATCAGCTATCAGGGGCATACTCGAAATGACCTCCATGTGAATATGATTGCATTCATCCAAAGGTGATTTCCAAGAGACTGGGGTTTCGTAATGTTGGCTATGCGGGCTATCGGCTGCCATCAGGAGAGAAGCACCATATATCGGATAGTTGCGTAATATCGGATTGTGGACTATGTCGAGTTTTCCTATGGCGACATCTGTTTTTCATTTTATACACTAATAACTAGTCGTAAGATGTCGTCACTGCAAGACTTTTGGTTGGCTAGCAACAAAAATGTCACAACAGTGATCTGAGGTTACTTTTCGCCCGCGGGAAAGATTAATTTTTGTGTCAAAAAGTGTTGTTTCCATTAAGGTTATTCCAAATGATTTATGTTTTTGTTATTTTTTATGAACTATGGCATTTATTTTACTCAATAAATACGGTAAGGTGCCCAATTATTGGCACTTCAAGGACCGCTGTTTAGGTAGGATAGAAATGTCGATACTTGGTGAGGTGCCAAAATAAGGTCACTTCGCCCTATATAATGATCGCAAAAATAGCCATATGTACAAAAATATTACTGTTTACATTCGGCCACGTCAAGTCTTAATAACGGATACTTCATTGAGCCTAATACTGGATGTCCGTTTGTGCCAAAAGTTCCTACCTAATCAAGTATTACCGCAAGACTGATTGTTCGATAATAATTACAAAGTTAAAACAATAAACGCTTCGTTTTATTTCATATAAAAATAGTCCCCTAATATCAGATATACGAAAAATGGAGTTTTGTCCCTTATATCGGATATCCCATTATAGGCAACCTTTTTGGAAACCATGATTTCTGCCATTTTTGGTCAAACATAACATGACCCAAAATATTCAAATGTAATGTGTGAAATAATTATCAGCATCTTGTTGTACATGACGCTTAAATAATAGATTCGTAAAATTTGGAGGTGTTATCGATTGTTTACTTTTTTCACTTCCAAACAAATCCGATATATGGTGCCTGTTCCCCTAGGATGATCCCTAAAGTCGCGTGTTTCGGGAAGCAGCCTTCCGCATCTATACACATGCATGCGAGCTGCAGTGTTCAGCTTGTTCCTACTTTCGGAAGTCTTCATCACCCACGGGCCCCTAACCGGCAATCATCATGTTTAGCCTAAAGCCTGTCGCCAACGAGTATTCAGCCATTGGTGAAACCGTCACGAGTGGTCTTCAACGATCGTCTCCACAGCCGGATGTGCCGATAGCCAACATTACATACATATTACGAATTCGAAGTATTTTCCCATATATGTGTATATCGACCAGCAACACTTCCCGAATGATGATGACTAACCAAACGATTCGACGAGACCGGGGGGGGCTTAAAAAGTCTGCTGCGAGCGGCATTACATGTGCATCGACGTATATAACCGAGCTATACGAGAGCAGACCTCTCGTCTCGAGTATACCTATGTAAGCCAGTGGGTTGTCCACGAAGCTGCTCGGTCACCTAGCTTATTCGTATTCAGAGAGCTGTCGGTCGTGCTGGGACCCTCCCGATAGCCCCGCGATATCAATGCGGCACAGCAGAAAGCGGCAGAGAGAGAATAAGAGGGAGAGAGAGAACAGAGAGGTATATACGAGACCGAGAACGGAATAAGCATCGGCAGCCACATCGTGATTCCTAGCACGAACGACCGATCGCGCACCCACTCGGGCTCCTCCGAATACTTATGTCAGTGGAGTCTAATAGCGACGCTAAAGAGCACAATGTTCTACCTCTACTCTCTCCTCTCTCTCTCTCTCTCTCTCTCTCTCTCTCTCTCTCTCTCTCTCTCTCTCTCTCTCTCTCTCTCTCTCTCTCTCTCTCTCTCTCTCTCTCTCTCTCTCTCTCTCTCTCTCTCTCTCTCTCTCTCTCTCTCTCTCTCTCTCTCTCTCTCTCTCTCTCTCTCTCTCTCTCTCTCTCTCTCTCTCTCTCTCTCTCTCTCTCTCTCTCTCCCCCCCTCTCTCACTCTCTCTCTCCCCCTGCCATATTGACTATCTCTGATACAGGATTTCAATAGAGCGCTCCTATCTCTATAGGAATAATGGCGAGGGAATGAACGAGCTGCGAAAGTCACGACCTTTCGAAAATTCGTAGCGACGATACCAAAGGAGCCGATTTTAAGGAGGTTGAAGCGTTAGCCACAATCCAAGATTACATTTTTTTTATTATGATATTCTCTAGACTATACTGAGTCTTCAAGACTTTTTAAAAATTTGTTCACCACCATACATCAGAGATAAAAAATAGTTTAATGTAGGGTAATTCCGGAGGAGTTGGCCATAAGGGAGAGATGGCCAATAGAAATGTTTCATAGAACCGCGCACTCGATTTTACCTGTTACTGCTTAAGGGGCTATACCAGTGTGGACGCTGAAAACTTGGGTGATCTTCGGGAATTTTTTGGAAGAAAAGTACTCAATTAAATGTTTCGGAAAATTAAGAATATATTTGGCTATATTTGACCTATATTAGATAACTTTTTGATGGAATAATATTGAGATCCAAGCGACTTATGCGCTGCCTTCGGAGGCGCCAAAAAAAAGTTCCTCCACTGCTGACATGATTCCGGCCGATTGAAGAGCTGAAACCGAAAAAGGAAAAAATGTCGTTAAACTTGAAGGTATTTTCTGTACAACGACGTAGAATTTTCGAAAAATATCAAAATCTAACAAAATGGCGTAGTTATGAAAAAAGTCTGTTTTCTTACCAATAGAATGGTCGTTTTTTTCAATGCCAAATCGTCAATTTTCATCCAATCAAAAATATCCTACGTCATTGTAGAGTAAATATGATCAAGAGTAATCAGTTCAAATTTCAAGTCAATCGGATAATTGCTCGTTGAGTTACAATGTCAGCAAATTTGAAAAATCTAATTTCCAGAAAAACGCGTTTAAAGATTTAACTATCGAGTTTTGCAAGATGAAATGATATTGATATAAATGATAATGATATTCTTGAAAGTATAAACTGTCGATTTTTTGAAAGGTTCACACTGATATAGCCCCTTAAGGAGGTTCGGTGATTGGAGCGGGTCCAAGATAAAAGGCCGATTTTTTTTTATAGCTTTGTCGAGACCTTCGTCCATGCGTATGCGGAGTTTCTACGAGACTTACCGTACAGTTTCCGAGTTATTAATTGTTGAAGTTGGTTAATTAGTCACACGTAGACAAAATATGCGTCCTCTCATATATCGATTTTTTGTGCTACTTGGAGCCAAGGCACACGTAAAAAATACGTATTCGCGATCGGCGCATCGTCGATGATGTCACGAACCGAAGCAGCATGGCGACGAGCGTTTTCGCGCGGAAATTTGAAATGTAAAATTTAAGGGGGTTGGAGCGTTAGCCACAATCCAAGGTTAAAATTAGAAAAAAAAAATACATGTTATTGTTTAGACTATACTGAGTCTTTACGAATTTTTTGAACTTTTTTCACCACCGAAGACCACAGATAAAAAATTATTTATTGTATGTAATTTAACGTGCGGTTAGATGGGCAAGACTTTCACACTAAAGGTTATGTAATTTTTTTGTTATTTAGCACCAAGATAAACCATTTCTAACGGGAAAAAAATCCTCATCTTGCCCATCGTAAACCATGGGCCAATAATCTCCTGACGTAAATATGAATAGGCATTATAAATAACTCAAAACTTCATTGCGAATTGTATAAAACATTCGTTGTCGTAGTTTTTTCATAATAATCATCGATAATGTTATACTTGTTCAAGTTGGTAGTAACACAAAAGTTTTTCTACTTTACGTAATTAAAATATTAAAATGCATAATATTGCCCTTTAATTACATATTTTAGAAAATTAGCATGTCCAGAATAAATCTGTACCTCGTATGCATTATTTTGAGGTTCATTGAAGAAAAAAAATGAATAAACCATCATTTGACTCAACTGAATCGCTCCAACCTCCTTAAATGCATTTTTATGGCACTTATCGATTTCATAAAATAAAAATAAAAATTCAAGTAGTTTATTACCACCAAAAGATCAAATTGAAACATCTTTCAAAAAAGGGTAATGTAATGCCCTATTTTCGTTGCGTTCCAACGCTGCGAACTTTAACATTGTGCACCGTAAATTCTTTTCTCCCTTTAATTCTTCATTTCCAAAATTATCGAAAACAAAATTTGACTGATTTTACCAGCCAGAATCAGTCGAAAAAAAAACGTTGGTGTTCCAAAAAATTCATTTTCCCCCCTTCCTATACACGTATTACCCTGCAAAATTGAATGATCCCGAATAACATAAGAACCAACCGCGTTTTTATTTTCTCCCAAATCAGCAAAAACCATCAGCTACCCTTGCATCCTGTCAAATAAAAATTCACTTCCCTATCGATACGACGCGTCGTTCGTAAGCGCAACTGATCTCCTGTCACTTTGCTGCAACACGGAAGTAAGTGTATGTGCCAAGAAGCGCGATAACATCGTTCGACAATTTCTCGAATCTCTTGACGAACGTGGCAGAAAGAATAAGCCGAGCGCAAGGTGGTCGAAGTAGCGCTGAATATCCAATAAACACCAAAGTGTCGATTTTGCGCGGCAAAAAGTTGAAGTATGGATGATAAAAGTATCTTTGTTCGATAGGGTATCGAGGCTATACATCGAAGGCTGAAAAAAGACGAGATATGCACGACGAACAAAAAAAAAACGAAGAGCCATTTCTCTCGGACTTACACTTTACACGTAAATGTGCGGAGTTTATGTACTGCGGGGAAATAACGAGCTGTGCGATATATATCTATATATAGATGATGTACTACGTGAACATACGTATGGATCGATATTTATCGATGGCTATGATACGCCGAGGCCGTAATATCTTTGGAACGAGCTCCTTACATAAAATATGGCACGATGGATCGGGAATACCCTTGAATATAATAATAATATGTTGCCGCCATGTTAGTAGGTCAATTCGGAATCTTCGCGAGCTCTTCGTGTCGTCGGTGAGCGTTTGGGAGCGCGGGCAAAAGGAAAGTGAGAAATTACGATAACGAGGAAAGATGCACGTCGTCGAATATTATGTACATGGACAAAGGATTCACGGTCCCCTTTTCTCGGAGTAATTTCGGGACTATACAATCACTCCTTTTTCTCACACCCCCCCCCCCTCCTCTCCCTCTTTATCTATCTGTAATATCCACGACGTGGTTCTGTTGGAACACCCCCATTTTTATCACGTTACTGAGTACACGTCTTGCATAACAAAAGGTTCGGTTAGGTACAGAAAAATATACTATGTACCTAAGCGTGAAACGTTTTCGAAATGTTAGCACCCGAGACTTTGAACACACACACAAACGTAGGTATCTACTTTCTCTCTCTCTCTCTCTCTCTCTCTCTCTCTCTCTCTCTCTCTCTCTCTCTCTCTCTCTCTCTCTCACTCACTCACACACCCACATAGGTGTGTGTAGGTGTGGGTGTAGACAGCACTCGTCTCTGTTCGCATATTGAACTTTCCGCGGGATCCACGACAAAGGGATGAAATCCACCCTCGGCCCTTCCGGCCCGCTTTCCGGCCGCCTACAGCACTCGGGAACCCCGAGTACTCCCGAGAGGGTTAACGCCTCGCGAGTCAAATGAAATGAGGTACAAGAAAAAGCAGACGAACATTTTCACGAAAACCCGCATAATTTATAATTTCGCGCTGCGCCAGGCTATTCGTATTCGTTACGCACAGGGAAGAGACTTTTAGTTGAAAAAAAAAAAAAACAAATGCGGTTGGATTGCTCCTCGAGACACGGCGGAGGCATGACGTTGAAGTTTGCATCGTTGGAATGCAACGATATATATTTTTTTTCTTTGTTTTTATCATTAAAGCTTTTTTGGGAATTAAGGTCGTGAGTGTCTAATAACTGAAAACATATTATCATTACTATAAATGGTTCTAAGAAGTAAAAAAGTTCGAGGGATTTTCATATCCTTGGTAGGTCGGAAAAATTTGAGTGATTGAAAAAACAACTAATATTCGTTCCAAACTTCAATGTTATGCGGAGACCAGGGTACTTTTAGGAGACTAATACGAAGTACGATAACGTTGAAGTCTACATTGTTGGAATGCAACGTTAAAAAAAAAACTTTATTTTTATCATTATCCAAAACCATTTTTTGCAAATTGAGGTCGTTAATTTTTAATAACAATACGTAGAAACGTTCGAGAGATTCTCACATTCTAAATCGGCAAAAAACCATATGACGTAATTAAAAAGAATTGATCTCCATTGGATTCCAACGATGCAAACTTAAACGTCACGAAGTACACTGTGCCGGGCCGAATGAGGATCGTCTTTACCAATTTTTTTTTGTCTTCTCGATTATTTATTTGGGACTTGGAAAAAATGTATGTTATTAAGGCGCGACCCCCACTTGTAGCGCAAAAAAGGCCTTTTTCATGAATTTTTTTAAAGAAAACTACAAAACTTTTTTAATCGATCAATATACCATCTTAAAGAACACATCTTGAAGAACTTTCAGTAATTTTTTTATTGAAAAATATTACATTGTTCAGTGGCAAATGGCCGTCAATGAAATAATGTTTTTATATACACGGTTTGCGGTGACCAACATTGCGGCGAAGTGGATCATCTGGAAAAAAATGCGGATGGATTTAGTCAAATATAAGTATAAACTAGTCTTTAATCGAAGGATTTTGAAAAATATTCATTTTTCACAAAATGGCGGACAGTCAAAGTTAATGGTTCGATTTTAACGAAAAAAATCGAACGATTAAAGACTACATTTTTATGTATTGAATAAGCTTTCAAAATTTCAAGAAGATCGGTTCATTAGTGTTCAAGTAATCTTGGTCACCGACTTCAGAAATGCCATTTTGAGAAAAACGCGTTTGAAGTTTCTCTTTCAACGCTCTTTGAACGCGGATTCTTCTCTTTCAACGCTCATATCTCAGTCAATTTTGTTCGGATCGACTTGAAATTTTCAGGACATATTCTCAGATACTTATACTTCAAAAAAAATGCAATAAAAAAGTCGATTTTTTCAAAATCGCAAGTGGGGGTAACCCCCCTACATTGAACTCATTTCGTGTAAATTTTCATTTAAAACAATTAAAAATTAACAACGTTATCGAGGTATACTAGAGCCACTGTATAAAAAATTACGTCTAACGGCTGGATCGATAACCCGACAATGGTTGGTCTGAAAAATGAAAAAGTTTTATAATCTATATAAATGTCGTTCGCGTTGTACGTAGACGTGTCTTTTTTTTAATGTTCCCAAAATGGCAGGGTTTCGAAACTTTTGGTTCTTTAAATTAAAAATCGGACAATTACGGCTAGAGTTATGATACCGGCGAGGTCGAGTCGAGGTCGAGGTCGAGGCGAAGTCATTTCGAGAAAAACGCGATTGAAAGTTTCAGTCCTTATACATAAATCGTTACGCTACATACTCTCACTAACAAGGAACACCACTTGAGTGTCCACCTCCGATTTTCTTGAAATTCACGTATGTGTTAAAGCATTGAAAACTATTAGACACGTATTTTTTTATCTTCGGAAAAACGTTTTTAAGTTATGGGGGCGGCCCCTCAAACAAAGACGCGTAAACCCGCAATTTTTTAAATTATTCTATACTGGATTTTTTTTTATTGCTTTACATAACAAGAACATTGGTATTTGCTCCATACAAACCGGTGGACTGCTCGTGAGTAAAGCTGCAAAACTACCCCTCATCACGCCTTTCTTTGAGGGGTGGTTTCCCCCCTTAAAGCCCTTTTTCCGCAGATAAAAAAAAAATACGTGTCCAATAGCTTTCAATGCTTTATCACATATGTGAGTTTCAACAAAATCGACGGCAGACACTCAAGTGATGTTCCTTGCAAATGGTCCATAACCTGGTCAATTTCCAACAATTTAACTTGAATTTTTTAAACATGTTCGTCAATACTTATACCTTGAGAAAGTGCAAAAAAAACATTGATTTTTTTTCGACCCGTCAAAGTAGTGTCCCGCCTCAAGAGCATTTCTTCAAGCACTTCAAGATCGTCCTCATGAAATGGCCTATCTTTTCAAGGTCACTTCAAAGATCGCCCTGGCCCCAAAGTCAACATTTACAGACGATTCATTTGAAGAAAAAACAGTTAAGGACCACCCCCAAGCAACATGCGCTGATAGCCAACATTACACAAATGCAACGGGCTCATAGTATCCTTTCCTTGAACACACATAACGTGCGTGTACATACGAATCTATAAGACATGCCTGCGGCAATCCTCCGTACAGTCAGCCGCTGGAAGGCTCTCCAGTTGCCTCCCAATTCGCTGGCGGTGCTGAACTAACCCCCTGGTATAACCAGAGCTATGCTCAGGGGGGGGGGGGGGGGGGTGGGTCTAGGACGTCACCTCGTCGATTTTCCAGCCCGAAGGGCCGAAGATCCGTGCATCGACTATAAACACGATCTGATTAGGCCCCGCACGGACGTGGCTCTGAGAGCATTGCCACAACGCTATGTATAAGTCGCATCTCATTGGTCTACCATCTCACACGATCTTCCTGTTCAGCCTTATTCCTGGGTGTGAGCGATTCGATCGACTCGAATTCGGAATCTGAATTTTAGATTCCAAAGTGAGCGAGGAGCCCTCCAATCGTGCACTATCCACGCCGATCGAATTCATCACGAGACGTCGCGCTATACAAAGTGCACAGGTTTTGTCAGCATATACAGGGTGTCCCTCTTATCTCTGCCACCCGAAATAACTCGGTAATAATCGACGTCACGAAAAAATGTTCCCGACAACAGTTGTACGCTGTGAAGGGGGCCATCAAATGCGACCAATTTTTTTTTCGGTCGAGGCGCTGACGCACAGTGAAGATCACCTCCACTTTTTTTTAATGGAATAGTACATTTTTTCCAACCATCTCGTGGAGCACTTCAAGCCGCATAAAAAACATTCGGCGGTCAAAGTCGTTCAAGGTCATTCAAGGTCAGTATCGATGATACGAATCTAAATATCTCGGATCACAACCAAATATTTGGTAGTGATCCGAGATATTTAGATTTGTATTTCATTTTAATAGGTGACCTTGAATGACCTTGAACGACTCTGACCTCCTTTTTTATGCGGCTGATCTCCTAATCGCCTAATCTATTTAGAAATACAAAGAAACGATTATTTTCTATAATGTTTATATCATTTCAAAGCTTGCACATTTATCGACTTTTCTGCATAATCGCCATTTCGGTCGATACATGTTTGCAGGTGATGTGGCAGTTTTTGTATGTCGATGGCATACCAACTCACCGCCATGTCGTTGAGAAAGCGTTGATTCTTTCCTCGTTGTGAATTTTAGTACGTCCAGCTGCAAATTCTTTACACAACTTGTGAACTTTTTTGACATCCATGCACGACTTGCCATATGATTCTGTCAATTGGCGATGAGTTGCAATCAGTTTAACGCCAGTTTCCCTGCGTCCCCAGCGCTTTGGAGACCTGACTTTTGGAATTATCCTCGTGCAATTGTCGTCTTTAATAACCAAAAACACGGCCTGCAGGAAAAGGTTGTAATTGGTAATTGGAAGCGCGCCGAACACGCACATGCATATATATGCTGTATGCGGATCTCATCAAGTTAGTATTGGGTATATTGGGATAGGAATTGATATGCTTATATACATGAGTACGTCTAGTCATACAGATCTCCAATGGGTAGGTGCTAGGTGTTGCCAAAATCGAATTACGCGTAACATATGGGCGCCATATATATATATATATATATATATATATATATATATATATATATATATATATATATATATATATATATATACTTGTCAATACCTACACGCATAAGCATATGCATTGGGCTGTTGATTATGACATGTCCGTTCTTCAGCTTCTTAAGGCCCTATTCTCGTGTAAACACTCACTTTCAACGTGATTTTTTGGGAATTAAATTGAGAGAAACGGTAAAATCTACACTGTTAGTATTTCACAGTTATATTTATACATGTTTGAAGTAACATCTCAAATTTCTTCAAAGCATTTTATTCAAAATTGTACGTGATATTTGATGTTGCGCAAGTGATGTCATGAAAATGTTTAATCTTCGGGCGTTGTGATTGCAACCGTCCTTGTCATCCTTTTTTAAATTCTATTCTGTACGAATGCGGTAATCGTTCGGTCCTCTAATCAGAAATTTTATGGGAATAATTACGAAATGGCCGCCTTTGAAAAAGTGTACCCTGATATTTACAATAAAATTTTCACTTTTCGCTGCCCGCAAAAATAGTAATGATAAAGCAATGAAAAAGATGGGGAGCCGAACGATGGCTAGGTTCGTAACGAATAGAAATTTAAAAAACCATTCGTTTCAGATGACAAAGACAGCCGCAATCACAACGCCCGACGATAAAAATTTGTCGCGACACGCCCTGCGCAACATCAAATATCATGTGCGAATTCGAATGAAATGCTTTGATAAAATGTAAGATGTTACTTCAAATATATACAAATATAACTCTGAAGTACTAACATTGTAGATTTCACCATTTCGCTAAATTAAATTCCCAAAACAATCACCTTGAAAATGAGTGTTCACGCAAGAATACGACCTCAACCTTACCGATTTTTAAATAAACGACACGTCGTTTATTTAAAAAATCAAAATCGCCAGATCGGAACTTCTCAAATTATCTCTGTACTGTGCACTCATTGGCCACAAAGACTGATGACGTCAATCAACCTTCACAGTGAAAACAATTATTACAATTTCTTCACCATTCAAAAACCAGATTTCACACATTCAGGAGAAATTTGTAGTTGTGGCGATGTTTGTAAAAAAAAATACTTTGCATTAAAACCATGGGGTTGAAGCTTCCATCGTTGGAATGCAACGAATTTTTTTTTCACTTTCTTATTTTCATTATTATCCAAAATCATACTTTGCAGGTTTACGTTGTAGGCCACTGTATAAGAATCCTAAAAAATGTTTGCACGATTTTCGTAGCTCAAATCACCAAAGAAAATTTGAAAATTGAAAAAAAAAATGATCTCTGCGTTCCAACGATGCAAACTTCAACGTTATTCGAAGCCGCGATACCGATATTCATTTTGTAAATGAACACGGAGTCTTTCTCACGAACGTTCTTTCGTCGATAGTAGAACAAGCGGAGCTCGAGAGGCGGATAGAAGTGCCGGGGGATTCTGGTCGGGAGCATCAGGCTCCGAGCAAACTCTCCCACGAATTATAGAATACCGGATTATAAAACGGAGTAACGATCAGCGAGATCGATCATCGGGAGAATGGATAGGAAAAGCCTCTCTATACATACAGATTCTCACCGTGTGCTCGCTATCCCGCTGAATATATAATCCCAGTACTATCGCACGAATTAGCGTCCTACCAAACAGAGCGAGAGAGAGAGAGGGAGAGAGAGACGGAGAGAGAGAGAGAGAGAAATAGATATTGACTGGAGGGAAGGGGGGGGAGGGAATGAAGAGCTAGAGCGAGAAGGAACATGAGCGATCGGAACTCGATCAAGACTCATCGGTTCGAGTTTATATCCCCTATCGTCTTCTCTCGCTATCTCCTTGCTTCGTCGTGAGAAGGACGAAAATTCACTAAGGGGATAAAGCACATCCCCTTGTTCGCTAAAAGCTCCTTGGTAACGGCTCAACATCGTTCACGAACGTTCTCGCATATAGCAATTTAGGGATACTTGTATGGTGTATACGCAATTGATAAACGAATTTCGAAAAATGCTTTTACTAACTTTGATACATCGATTTGCTTCTGTAGTAAACGATTTACACCTCCTTGACGCGTTGGCGATAAATAATGACTATGGACTATTTTCGAAACAGTTCTCAATAAATCCTCAAGCTTCGGAGTTCGATGGGGTTGAAGTTTGGGGATTTTTTTTTAATTTATTATTTTCATTATCATAAAAAAATTATAATTTGCAGGTTTAGGTTGTAAACCGCTAAATAAGAAGCCTAAAAAATGTTTGCGTTATTTTAGTAGTTTGATTTTGCGGAAGAAAATTTGGGAAATGGAACACGGTGCTTCGTAGAGCATCAAAGCAGCAATGATCGAGGTCTCGAATATGAGAAGAATATTTTTTAGCATCTTTGCGGTTCCCTGGCTAAAAATTTATGGCGGCCGATCTCAACAAACACTCGGGAAGCCATTAACGAATGAAATGCATTGGTGGAGTTTACAAAAGTGACGTTGGAAAAATACGTCAAGCAGCATGGTACTGAAGTTCTCATCGTTGCAAGGCGGCGAAAATAAATAAATTTCTTCTTAGCGTTTTAATGATGTTTACGTTTGATACTGTCCAAGGTCTTTTTTTCTGATTCGTACTGTAAATCGGCAAAAATCGGATTCCCCAATCGCTATTGTCCAAGACCATTTCTGCCGATTTGTCGGCAATCGTTACTGTCTTTTTTTTACCAAATCATGCTGCAAATCTTTAGAAATCGAATCCCTAGAGTGACGATCCCCAAAAAGTTTCCAATGATATCCGTACCATTTCTAGCAACCATTTCGAACAAGACCATTTTTGCCGATTTATGCTATCAATCTATAAAAATCGGATTCCCAAATTGTTATTGTTCATGGTCTTATTTTGCCGATGTATATTGTAGATCTTAAAAAATCGTTTTTATCCACGATCTTATTTTGCCGATGTATCCTGTAGATCTTAAAAAATCGTTATTATCCACGATGTTCCTTGCCGATTTTTGCTGTAAATCGGCGAAAATGGGATCCTCAAATCGTTATTGTTCAAGATCTCAGTTTGCGAATGTATGCTGTAGATCTTAAAAAAATGGATCATCAAATCGTTATTATCCACGATGTTCCTTGCCGACTTTTGCTGTGAATCGGCGAAAATGGGATCCTCAAATGGTTATTGTTCAAGATCTCATTTTGCCGAAGTATGCTGTAGATCTTAAAAAATCGTTATTATCCACGATGTTCCTTGCCGATTTTTGCTGTAAATCGGCGAAAATGGGATCCTCAAATCGTTATTGTCCAACATCTTATTTTGCCGGTGTATGCCGTAGATCTTAAAAACCAGATCCCCAAATCATTTTGTCCAACATCTTATCTCGACGATGTATGCTGTAGATCTTTAAAAATCGGACCCCCAAATCGTATTGTCCAACATCTTATTTTGCCGATTTATGCTCTCAATCTTCAAAAAACGGATTTCCGAATCGTTACCATCCAAAATCTTATTTTGCCAAATCATACTGTGAATCTTACAAATTGGATCCCTTAAGTGACGGCCCCCAAAAAGTTTCACGTGATATCCGTATCGAAATCCTGCCAAAAAATGTACTTGCGTTCCACCGAGGCAAGTTTCAACATCACTGAGTGGTAGTACATTGACTGTATTCAAACGTCATCAAGCCAATGCATTGGCGATTCCCCCAACATCAAGGCCACTGAAAGCTAATTTGCCGCTCTCGTTGTGTATACGATGAACCGATTTCACGAGACATTTCTGTGCGTGCGCTCGAGTTCTATAAAAGCAACGTTCATAAACTACTTGGAGCAGTTGACCCGCGGTATTTGCACTTTTCCATTTGAACCTCAATGGTAAATAGACACCGCGAGCGATGCACATAGGGAAAAGATACGTGTATACAACGCGTGCAATATAATACACGCACGTATAAATATTCTTGTTCGATGTGAGGCTCCTTCTCGTAGTGGAGTATGAGCGAGATAAGATTGAGGTAATAGAGAGATCCTTAGGAAAATGTGGGGAGGCAAAGTTCCTGCTGGAAGAAGTTTAGCTGGTGCATAGCCCTACAGACGCGGTTAAGCGAGATCGGAGCACTGAAAGAGTGAGTGGGAAATTCGCGAGGTGAGACGGAGAGGAAGTCAGAGAGAGAGAGAGGGAGAGAGAGAGGACGAGACACTATTTGGCCAAGAAACACCAGCACCACCGCGCCTTCCAGCCCGCTGTAAACTTGAAACTGCGCTTCTGGCCGCGAAAGTTTGCCCACTCGCCAGAGTTTCCAGCGCGGTGTGTACGCTGTGTGCGACGTAGAAGACGATGAAGGACCGTGCAAAAAGCAAGAGAGTAAAAGGGCAAAAACGAAGGCAACGACGATAGCAGAGAAGAACTGAAACTCGCGGAGTTGTAAAATCAAGCAGCACGACGCGTGTTCCTCATATCAAAGTTTACATCACCACTGTGCCCCGAGTGGAAAACGTAACTCATCACCGCCTAGCCACAAGCTAGTAAAGTGATGTTTCGAATCGCCATTAGCTAGCCGTCTTAGAGATTGACTACCCAGTCTTGTAACGCTTTGGTCCTCTAGTGACTGAATACAAAAAATTAGATGGTGACTAGATAGCAAGAAATATCTCGCGGCGGTATTATATTTCCGACCTAGCCATGACCTAGTTTTTTCATCTAGCGACTGGGAACAAAAAATTAGGTGGCGATTAGATTTAAAAAAAGTTGCGGCCTTATATTTAGATTTTCGTGATTTTTTTTGCACATTACTGACATCATTGGACCCTTTTAGGATATTCTCCGTTGTTCATTAATTAGGGTTATGATATTTGCGCTGTAAATATATTAATGGTTCAATTTTAAATTATCTCAGACAAACGCTTACACCGTAACGTGGTTTCGATCCCGGGACGTCTGGGTGATGAGGTGTGACGTTGTCCACTGAGCCAGTTCTACTTGTTTGATTTCTGAATTTTCTTATCGTCTACATATGTTACACTACACAATGTCAGATTATTGAAACATGGGTGGATCAACAAATGTAAATAACATTATCGGATCAATGATTCAATTGCGTTCGCATTGAGATCGATAATCGCATAGAATTACATAACCTTAAATTGTATTTGTCCGATCATTTATTCCGGCTAGTGCGGCCGCGGTTGGGAAGTGTTGGCTAGGTCATCGCGAGATACCGACTTGAGGATTTTATTCATTCGCAACGTCATCTGTAACTCAAGTTGCTTAACCAATCATGAGCCAGTCGCTCGATGGAACTACACGTATTCACATAACCACACTTTGTCATTTGTGACCAAGATCGGCCGGGCAGTGACTAGCCAAGGGGTGCACAGCCGTAGTTAGCTGGCTAGTTCCTGGCGAGATACCTACTTGAGAATGTTTGCGTTCGCAACGCCATCTGTAACTCAAGTTGCTTAGCCAGCCATGAGCCAATCGCTCGATAGAATTACACGTATTCAGATAAGCACACTTTGTCTTTTGTGACCAAGATCGGCTGGGCAGTGACTAGCCAAGGGGTGCACAGCCGCAGTTAGCTAGGGTTGGCTAGGTCATGGTGTCATGCCCACTTGAGAATTTTTTTCTTTTGCAAAGCCATCTAAAACTCAAGTTAGCCAGCCAGCCATGAGTCATTCGCTCGATGGAACTACATGTAGTCCCATAACCACACTTTGTAATTTGTGACCAAGATCAGCTGGGCAGTGACTAGACAAGGGCTGGATAACAAAACATTTACAATATTACTAGCTTATAGCGAGCCAACCATTAGTTAGTTCGTATGAGCTCAATTGGGCGAGCCAGGTACTAGGTCGTAACTCAGACAGACTCATTTTCTACTCAGGGCAGTCCATCGCGATGGCGTGGAAGGACGTATCCTACCAGCAAGAACCTCGAATTGTTACATTCAATTACAATTGTTCATGAACACTGACCCAAAAACTTAATCCTTATTTAACCCTTCGAATGCACCCTGGGTCATTTTTACCCCACTTACGTTTCGACTGCCTGTATCGCAAATCGGGGTTATCTATTCGGCCGCAGTGCGGCGCTCGAATGTTCCCCCACTCCTACTATAGAGGAGGAGGTGGACGATCGACCCTCATCCTACGTCCGGCCCGTGTACTGAGAACAGCTGTCAAAAAAGGACCTGGGGTCGAATCGACCCTGGTTATGCAGTAGTGCAGTGAAAAGGAGAACATTTCTTTTATTTTTTACAGCTACTATTTTTTATTTTGCGCTACTATAGTAAATCATGTGTTTAGAATGCCGATCATAAAACTAAAAGCAAGTGTCCGTCATGCAGGGGCGCTATTGTGCAACGAGCACAGGATGTGCTTATGCGTCGATTGCGGTAAACGTGAATGATAACAAGTCATTGAAGTAAAAAAAAATGCGGAAAATATACGCTTTTAACAATTAATCTGCCGAAGGAGTCGATTTTTTCCACTTTTCACTATCCCGAAAATGCTCAAATTCAAACCTCCGAATAAATATACTTTTTGAAAAGACGGTCGACACTGTCTTTTTTCGCATCTGCAAACCTTCCTCATTAAAAACCTCAAAGGACTTATTTTTATATTAAAAAAAAATGACGATATTTTTCGTGCTAGTACGTATTTTTTAACGCATCTCCCACTTCGAACGTATGTTTGGGCACTTAATTTTGATTTTTCTTAGAAGATAAATGTTGGGCCATAAAATAAGGATCATTGACTACAAAAAACGTCTCTACAAAAATAAACAAAAATGCCTATTTACCGAAATACAACGATCTGAAAAACGTCTGGGGTCAGATTAACCCTGTATGCAGTCGGAGGTTCGTGGCAAGAGTGCGCGGACGAAAGGTTCATTGTATCTAGTCTTGGGCGAGAAATTTTAAACCGTTTTTTTCAATAATATTTGCCCTCTCTAATACCACGTTCATTATCTGACACGTCGCGTTGTCTTTTATTAGATTTTATTTTAAAAAATATGATGTTGAAGTTTTCATCGTTAGAGTGCAACGAAAATTCTTTGTTTTCATTTGTTTATATTTATCACTATTTAAACCCTTTTTTCCTACGTCAGGTTAGGTTATTACCTACCCGATAAAGAGCTTCAAAAATATTTCGATGACTTTCTAAATTTGAATGGGTGAAAAAAAACTGGGTAATACGGAAAAAAATATTCTCGTTGCATCCCACTGATGCAAACGTCAATGGCATTTAAATGTAAGGGGATGGCGGCAAATGGGCGACCCCTTTTTCAGAGTGGGCTTGAATTTGGAATGAACTGGACGCTTTCATTTAAAATAAACCGAGAAAATGTAGAGTTTGTCGAACCCGTCTAATCCTGTTTCTGCCATGTACGCGATCTATTTGGAGTGCGCAATTAAAATGAGATATCGTACATACCTTGATCTTTACTTATTCATATCACCATTATAAATGTACATTGGATTTTGGTTGGATTCGAACATGAAAGGAGGAAGTCATCGAAAACATAACATGCTCATTTATTGTACAAGCCTAAACACACATTTTTAAACTACAAATCCTGTCCTTCAGCACTTCATTAATCAATCAGAAGTCCATGTCATTGAAGTTTGCATCGTTGGGGTGCAACACAAATATTTTTTGTCGCATATTGCCCAAGTTTTTTGCGTACTTAGGTTACAAGTAGATAGTAATAAAAATGAAGGAAAAAGTAATTAATTTTCGTTGCATTCGAACGATGCTAACTTCAACCCAACAAAAATCATGTCCTTCCCCAGCTCATTAATGAGTTGAAAATTCTGTCCTCCCGCTCGGATTAAAATGACATCACCGTTTAAATGTATTATTAATTGTGTCGAATTTTGGGACTTCGGTCTGAGTGTTTCTTTCCTCTCGTATCCTCAAATCGAAGTTTACAATTGAGGCGCTGGCTAACAAAATCGAACTTGTCCATGAATTACTTTACAGGAGAGGTCTAAGCCAAAATAACCAGATGGAGTTAGAGTTTTTAATCTTTAATATATGAAGGCTCTATCAAAATGTAAGTATGAACTTGGCTTTAGCCTAATAAAAACACTAACTACCATGTGATTATTTTGATTTTGGACAAGTCCGGTTTTGAATCAGAATGGCTGGAGAATGGAGAATATCAATTTGTTCTTTGTTATCAATTCAATAATCCTACACAAACTCTTCCATGTCAGGCTCACGACAATCGCATTCAATATCATCATCGTCATCACTGTGGTAATCTGTTACTAATTTGTCATCCAGCCAGCCATGGATAAGTGCGTTTCTGCTTGAAAAGGCAGTTTTTAACAAATGTTAAGGTGTCCAGAGCCGGATTTAATGCAAAATATTTTGAGTGTTAGCACTCAAAATATAAACATGTACTTGAAGACGAAAAAAAAAATTGACGTAATGTGGACAAGTCCGGTACCGTTCGCCAGTTCCTCAATTGTAATACAAATAAATAAGAATAACGATACAGAAAATATCTCTTTTCAATTGCAACACCTTTATTGAATTTACGTCCGTCACCTTAATGTATTTTAAATTACAGTGTCAAACTCACTCCAATTTCAGGTCCTCTTTTCAAAAATAGGCCACCTATCTACCGTCCTTCCCTTATTTTTAGAACAAAAATGAATAAAACGCGACTACGGCAGATAATGAACGACAAATTATACAGAGAATTTTTTTTTTAATTAAAAAAAACACACGTTTGAATGTTCTCCATTAAGTCGACACGGCTTCTGAATAATTCGTGGATGCTGCTGAATATCACAACAGGAAATGCTCACAGTATGCCCAGACTGGCTATACATATACACATAGCAAATACAAGGTACGTTAAATTTCCCAACCTGAGACCAACCGCAACTGAAAAACTTTGACGCTCTCGCGGAAAACTCCGATTCTAGTCAGCGACAAGACGCGCAAGCGAGAATGAGTGCCTGACGAAACTTGGTCGTTGTACGAGAGAATGATGATGAAGTTTGAACGAATATTGCGAAGGTGTAATGTCATCGGGCGGCTACAGGGAGCAAATGAGAAAGTAAATAGATCGTTTCGTGAATACGTAACGAGAGAGCGTTACACCGGTGCAGGGGACCCGAGTTATTTGTGCAACGCTGCGTATTATCCTTACAAATGTAAATCTATACGCAAACATCAGTAGTTACAGCAACGCGTTCCTTGTTCACGATAGCCGCGATGGATTTGCACAATGAAGATCACGGATGTAAGCCATCTCGAGGAAATGTATATCACGGAAGAGACGCGAGAGTAACAAGGGTATATTATTTTTTTCCCCATCTCTCATCTCCACCCCGATGAAACGAACGCGAGGAATCCTCGTCACGCACTTCCGAAACGTGATCCACGGAGAACTTTATTTCCTATGACAAGCCCCAATCCATGTGTGACTCGTTTGTTGCCAGTGCCTTTTACTTTTACCACAACCGATGGTTGTTTGCTCTAGGATGGCCTTGAAGTTCTCCCGGATCATCTTCACCCTATTGGGGGATTTTTTATTTTGGAGAAATTAGGTAAATGTAAATAAAAATTTGCTCGAGTTTACAACGCCCTGATATGTATTAATCATAGGTATACAACATAAATTGAACTTACAAGTAAAATTACCTTTGTATTATAAGTTTTATCTCACCCAGCTAGAATTAAAATAACCAGCAACATCACTTTGGTGTCCTCCTCCGATTTTGTTAAAACTTTTTTATATGGACGAGTATCAAAAACTAAGAAACACGTATTTTTTATCGGCGGGAAAACGGTTTTAAGGGGTGAAACGCACCCTCGAAAATAGCGGTGTTTTTCGTTTTTCGTCGATGACGTTGTCGTTCTCATATCCAATGTATAGTACACAAAAAAATTAGCGTTCTTGCAATTTCAATTTTTTTTATATCTCGTACCGTTAAAACGTTATCGACGAAAAACGAAAAACATCCCCATTTTTTGGGGTGAGTTTCACCCTTCAAAACCGTTTTTCCGCCGATAAAAAAAAATACGTATCTCTTAGTTGTTGATACTCTTCCACATAAAATAGTTTCAACCAGATCGGAGCAGGACACCAAAGTGATGTTCCTTGTAAGCCAGTTTTCTACAGCCACTCTTAAATCACTTGGGTATATCAATTATTATTTGTGAGATCAATTATACATTAGTGGTGTAGTTTGAACATGAGTCGACAATGTATTTAACAAAAATAAAGTACGTGCGTTATTTGTGTACAAGATATACAATATATACCCCCTTCTACACAGATATACAGCCTTCTAGATGATACACCTAAAAGGGTATCATCTTGCCCCAAACTCAACTTTTTCATTCATTGCTCGGTAACATGACATATAAGTATTCCACTGTTACCACGCCAACCAAAACCCAAATAAAGCATATTATAAAGCCACAAACACAACAATGATGGCAACTGACAGTATACGATAAAAGTTACCTAAGCTTGAAGTCATCCTTGCCTTAGATCTACAGCTCACAATTTTGTTTCGTCAAAACGAGTGCGTCGCTCACACCGCCATCATGAATTGACTAACCCGGGGGGGGGGGGCGTTATATTTTACCAAAGAATATCACTGCTAGCATTAATAGTTTTGTCGCTATTGAAAATGATCATCTTACCTCATGGGATCAACTCGTACACCTTTCCTCTATTAGGGATGTGGAACTTAAACTGGCAAAAGAAGATTTTCAATAATAATACGAAAAAAAGAAATAAAACAAACAAAGGAGAATTTTCGTTGTATCCTACCGATGCAAACTTCATCATCATCCTCTAGGAGGAAGCACAAGAAAACCTCGTTACGTCTCACTTGCGACTAAAGTTTGCTATGCGATGCTTCCGAAGAAAAGGAAAACTCTGGCAACCAGTGGGAAAGGTAATACGTGAATACCTGCAAAGACGATGACGTTGAAGTTTGCATCGCTTGGATGCAACGACAATAATTTTGTTTCTATTTCCAAATTTCTGTTGGCCGATTTGAGCTATGAAAATCACGTAAACATTTTTTTTGGATTCTTATTAGGTGTCGAATAAGTTCTCGGCCTAAGAATGAAAACAGCTGTATTGAACATTTGAACGGAAAAAAGAATCGCTTCATGTTTGGTGTCCTATAATAGAAACCTAGTAAATCATTTTTTCGGACCAACAGCTTAACGTAATCTCAAAATGTACATGGTGAGCACAGTGAACAAAATGAGATGCAATGACGCGCATATTAGGCACTGTATGCTTTTCACGTTCGAATTGAAAGAAAGCTCCCGAGTCTGAGGGGATGATTCGTCCGGCATAAGGGGAAGATGGCGTATCGATCAGTGTCGTTGAGAAGTAGTTTCAAAGGTTCCAGGGTGGAAATTTTGACCTCGAGGATGGCGAGAGAGCAGGACGACCAAACAAATTTGAAGCCGAGGATTCGGAGCAGTTCTTGGATGAAACTCCTTGCCAAACGTAGTCGCAGCTTGCTACTACATTAGAAGTTACCCAACAGGACTTTTCCAGTTGTTTAAAAAAGCTCGGCAAAATTCAAAACGGCCCTACACAGGCAAAGGATCTAGGTCGGTCATATCGCTGCATGACGATGCCAGACCACACACAGCAAAAAGGATCAGGGACGCTTTAGATTCGTTAGGCTGAGAAGTTTTGCCACACTTGTTCCCCAGACTTGGCTCCATTGGATTTTCACTTGTTCCGATCGTTCCAAAATCATTTGGCATCAAGCCACTTCAAAACGTTCGATGAAGTCACAAATTCCACTACCACCTCTATCGACTCAAACCCACGATCTTTTCATCGCCAAGACATTCGCAATCTGCATGATCTGATTACTTCCCCGATTAAAATGTACCTTGATTTTAACGAAATCAATCACTATTTTCATGAAAAAAGGCGTACTTATTCGTACACCTAATATTTGGCGATCTACAAACTAAAGCTGCAAATTATGATTTTGGATAATAATGAAAATAAGGGATTACAAAGAATTTTCGCTGCCCAACTTCAACCCCATCACCGCTACACGTTGGAGCTCAAGAAATAAAATTTCAAAAAAGTGGCAAACCCAGAAAAAGATAAACTTCCTTTGACACAGACGAATATATATTTACCGCTAAAGGTATCCATAGATTTAAACTCGAAGTAATGCTTTCACTGTGTCAGGTAGTCAAAAAGATCGCACCAGCGCCTATACACGTATCCATGAGGATGGACCTGTCCGTCGAACGTGAAAGTTCCTAAATCGATGTGAACTCTTGCTCCAGTTGCCGCGCGGCTTCCATTCATTCCCTTAGAGCGCTCGCCCATATACCTAATCCATAAGAGTGCGAGATCAGGCAGCCGAGGGGAAAAAGCACGAAGCATCTTCGCGAGACGTTTGCCGGGGTCGGTGAATGAGAAAACTTGCTCCCTTTCGGTTGCCCCCGCCCTGCCCGCCAGTCCCGACGCCAAACCCTACGCGACTTTTGCCACCACCCCGCGGAACGCTCCAAGTTTCGGCAAGGGTGAAACTGGATGCCAGGTCTCACGGGAAGATTGGTTCACTCGGAGTCTTATACGATGTTGGGGGGTGTGAGGGGAGGTGAGGTACCCTGGTACGGCCAAAGTTCGAGTGCCTATAGGATGGGCTGGCCGGCAAACCTTGGATATTCGCCATCAACTTTTCTGATACAGAGGAAGAAAATAGAGGTCTCGTGAATCGGACGATGCACGTGTGTCACATCTTTTATTTTTTGTGAAGACCCGAACGAGACACGCGTCAAGGTACAATTACAATGATAGGGCGATGATGGGATGTTGAGTAAAAAAAGAACGGAAGGTTGAAGTTAAGGTATCGAAGTTTGCATCGTTGGAATGCAACGACATTTTTTCATGACGTTGCACTGCAAAAACGAATGTGTTGTTTTTACACACGTTAGGTGGCTGTAGGCACTTTCTACACGTTTTAGCATGTGTGAAAAATAAAACGTGTTGAAAGTGTCTACAGCCATTTACACACTCAAAGTGTGTTAAAACAACACACTTATTTTTGCAGTACTGTATATACATGGGATGCGTCGGAATAATACATTGAATAACAAAAGCTTTTTATCGTCAAAATATATGCATTTAATGAGCTGAACTCAACAGTACTTATTTATTACTCTGTAGTATGTATAAGAGGTGTCACTGTTTTTCTTGTCTTCGCACAGGCTAGGTTCTCATACACCCGTGCGGAAATTGAGTTGGGGCTGTGATCGGGCCCCAATAATATTCCCCTAACTTTATTCGGGCCTTTATGTGGTGTTCAATTGAGCGGTTAATCGATCGATGTCAAATCAACTAATGAGGTTCACGTGATGCCGTAACCAAGGTGATTTTTAAAACATATGATCAATAACTTGCAATTAACACACTTAAACTGTGTTGCTTTTTCCCGTGTTATTTTTGCTCGTGTGTTGCTATCAACGTATGTTGTTTAGTCCAATGTGTGTAAATATGCGCCTTGTATGTCGATTCTACATGCTTATGTGTGTTCTAATAAGCGTGTTATTGATGGGGACAGCTACGAATGTGTGTAACAATTTAATGCGTAAAAATTGCAAACTCACGTGTGTAAATTTAACGCATTACGTGCGTAATTGTAACGCATTGCGTGGTACCAAATGCATAAATGTGTAGAATCAACATGGCAACACGTGTCTAGCCTTGATGTTGTGTTACTTCTACATACTTTGAACACACACCTAGTTTTTGCAGCGTGGAGTTTGCATCATTGGAATGCACCGAAAATGATTCTTTTTTCATTTCCCAAATTCCCTTGGGCAGATTTGAGCTACGAAAATCACGCAAATATTTTTAGGAAATGTTTTAAGGAATATATTTAGCGATCTACAAAAAAATCCCAATATTATTTTGGATAATAATGGAAATAAGAAATGAAAAAGAATTTTCGTTGCGCACCAACGATGCAAACTTAAACCACATCATTTTTCTTTGAGATGTCGAAGTTTGCATTTTTGGAATGCAACGAAAATTCCTACTCATTTTCTCATTCCTTTATTTTTATCATTATCTCAAATCTTTTTCCTGCAGGTTATGATTATAATTGTTTTAATAATGATCCTCAAATTGTATTAGCGATTTTTGTAGCCTAAATGTGCGAAATAAATATGGCAATACGAAAAAGTATATTTTCGTTGCGTTTCAACGATGGAAACTCCAATACCATTCTTTTTTTTCATATTGCCCAATTCTTTTTGACACATTGCGGGCACAGGCAAGCTTTTTGAAGATCTTTATTAGAGTTCCATGACCTGAACGTAAAAAAAGTTTAGATAGTGACAAAAATGAAGAATTGAAAAAATAAAGAAGAGTTTTTGTTGCATTCCAACGATGCAAACTCTTCAATACCATTTGAAGTTTGCATCATTAGTGTACTACGAAAGTCATTCTCAATTCTTTTTCGTCATTATTGAAAAGCATATTTTTTAGATTGAGGCTGTGGATTACGATAAAGATCCTAAAAAAATGTTTCCGTACTCTTCATAACCTGAATCTGCTAAAAGAAATATGGAACACTAGAAAAAAATATTTCGTTGCATTCCATCGATGCAAACTCCAATGGCATTCTTTTTTTCTCGTATTGCCCAGGTCTTTTTCAGCACGTTCGGACAAAAATCACTGAAACGTTTTTGAACACCTTCATTAGGATTCCATGACATAAACCCGAACAAGAAGAGTTTAGATTTCAGATAATAATAAAAATGGACGAATAAAAAAATAAAGAAGAATTTCCGTTGCATTCCGACGCTGCAAACTCTTCAACACTGTTTGAAGTTTGCAACGTTGGTGTGCTGCACATTTTTTCCATTTCTTATTTTTATCAATGGAAATCATATTTTGTAGATTTAGGCTGTAGATCGATAACGATCCTAAAAAATGTTCCCGCGCTCTTCATAGCCTTGAATGTGTCAATAAATATGGCTATAATAAACCAGAAGGCTTGAATGTGCCAAAAAATATGGGAAGCTAAAAAAAGAATGATTTCGTTACATTCCAATGATGCAAACTTCAGCATCATTAGGTTTGAATATAGAGCAAGAAAATTAACGCATCGGTGGGTATCGAACGATTGACGTATATACGATGCACGCGTACGTGTGTGCACGTACATCAATGTAGGCACGAGATCGATACGAGGAAGATTACCCGCACACGGCGTCGCGATAATCGATAAAAACCCATTACAGCGGAGTAGCCTCCGACAGACGGGTATACATCGTAAGGATAAGGTGAGATGTGGCAACGCCCTCGTCACATATACATACGTACATACGTATAGTTAGGATAAGTAACGCGATACTCTTCTTCATTCCGATTCTGCGGTTTCATCGCTCGCCCGCTGGAAACCCGCATCCACGACCATCAATTGTCTCGTGAAGCTTCTAGACTAATTAGAGGCGAATTGGCATAATACCAGGAGAAACGAACGAGCGAGAGAGCGAGAGAGAGAGAGGCATAGTTTGTGGGATTCGATACCGCTGTAAAAAAAGGTATCTAAAATAAATGTCTACGAGCCCGTCTACATTTCTTTTTTTTCACTTTGAAACGTTCGCAATAATGGAATGAAATAAATCATGACGAAAGATCAAAGGCAAAAGAACTCGGGTAAAAATCCAGGATGCAATTACAGCGGATAGAAGATAAAAAGTTCCATCTGAATAAAATTCATGGAAATGGGAATGAAAATGCCGTTAAAGCTTACATCGTTGTAACGCAACGATATTTTCTTTAATTTTTTATTTCTCTACTTTCGTTATTAAACGAAACTTTTTTTGGAAATTGCGGTCGTAAATTTCCAATAACAATACGTGAAATCGTTTGGGCGCCTTTCACATCCTAAATCGGCCAAAACAAAATTGAGTAATTAAAAATAAATAATTTTTATTGAGCAACGATGAGAACGTCGTGAATAAAATTCACTTTGAAAAAGTGCAATTTCACGTGGAATTCGTATAGCGCGATGTGCGTGTGCATGAGACCAAAACTGAATGATAAAAAAATCGGAGTGGAATATTTTGGCGAGTTGACGGTGAATTGATCGAGTGGCACATTGTGACGTTGAAGTTTGCATCGTTGGAACGCGAGGATTATTTTCTTCATTTTGCATTTATTTATTTTGGTCATTATTATTTTTTTGTAGCATCCATTTGTACAGGGTCCTTCCCCCTTAAGGGGAGGGTAGGGGTTTGCACTTTTGAAGAAACAATTTTTTTGTCTTTTCTTATAGTTAAACATTTCAAGAATATAATCCCAAAATTTCAAGTCAATCAGAGCAAAACTCTCGAAGTTATTGACTATTTAGTCCCGCTCCTCTAACACTGTAGCTCCGACTTCTCTAAACTTCAAACGCGTTTTTCTCGAAACCACTTTTTCAAAGTCCGTGTTCACTGCCATTTGAAAACTACATGGCCGATTTATTTCAAACTTGGTACACACTTTCTACATATCAAATACCTCCCCCCAACGGTTAGTTTGAGATTTTTTGTTTACATTGACGGGGCTTTCCACCCCCAAAATGGCGGAATTTTTCGTCAAAAATAACACTTCTCACTTTACATGACCACAAAAAATTAGAAATGAAAAAAAAAAATTATCAATTACCGTTGGTGGGAGGATTTGATGATACTTTGACGAAATTTTAATGGTACTTGATTTCAGATAATTTTTAGCTGAGATACAGTGAACACCGCAAATTGTGTTTTTCCAAAGGCGTTCTTGGAAAAGCTTTGTCACCGGCTTGTTTGTGGATATTTTCGCGTACAAATTTCACGGAATGTTCTTGAAATTACACTTAACAATGTACAAAAGGTTTCAATAAATTTACTCTATCCATGTAGATAAAAAAAATTCGCAAAAAAGTGTTTTTCTCGCGCCGAACCCCCCCCCCCCCCCCCCCCCCAATACATTCCCCACGATACTCCAGTTTACATCTCTTTATTTTGGTCATTATATTGTGAAAGTAAATTGTGCCTTTCGTGAAAATAAGTACTAAATCTCTTATAGGAATACGTGAAAACTTTTGAGTTATTTTCGCCGACATACACGACCAAAAAAAAAAAATTGACCAACTAAAAATAATGAATTCTCGCTGCGTTCCAACGATGCAAACTTCACCACCATAAAACGCTGGATTTGTCGAACCGAGATGAGTAATTAATATCGCAATAAAGCAACTGCATATTCCAAAAAATGTCACAAAATCCAAATGATTTCGAAACTCGCATCGTTGGAGTGTAATAAAAATTGAGTTTCTCGAACTGCGTACATTTTTTCGGCGTTTCTTGGCTACGAACGTTCTCAAGATAATAAAGATGAATTCAAGTTGAAAAAACCTCGTTCCATCCTAGTGGTGCAAACTTGAACACTACAATCCGGACGGTATCAAAGTTTGTATCATTGGGATGAACCGAAAATATTTTTCGTAACGCCTAATTGTTTTTGGCCCATTTCGGTTACGAAAAATTACCAGAACATTACATAACCTAAATTTGAGAGAAAAAAAACGGTTTCAGATAGTAATGAAATAATGAAGAAGAATTTCCGTTGCAAAATTCAACACCATCAATACGGACACGTTTCGCAGATTTGTACATTTGCGAAAAAAAAGTCACGTTCCAATGCCCCTGTACGGTGTATCGCAGTAAAAAATAACGATACTATTTATATCAGCAAAAAAAAAGAAGAACGAAGCCGTAAGATCCTACTGTGCAAATACAACGTAGCGAAATTCGATTTGCATAAGATTCACGGCTGAAGACAGGTTTGCGGATATCATGGCAAAATGCTGGAATATTTCAACTCTCGTCGCTCTTTTTCGAATATGGGAAAGCCACCTTCTTATCGGGTTTCGTTGAATTCACCCCGCGGAATCTTGCGTTCCCGATGTTCGCGACGAGTCCCCTTGTCGAATTTCTCCACGGAGACGGACTTTCGCGCGAACGGAGGATCACTATGAGGAGGAATATTATAACCTCATCACGTGACGGAGCTGCTGGAAGCGGAGGGTTGATGTGCGCCGAGAGAGCGAAAATACTCAACGCACGTCGCTGGGGTGGAGAAAAAAAATACGCCGGCAACTTTTATGCAGCGATGAAAACGTGGCCCTTGTGAATTTACCTGTCGTCTACAAAACATCCACGCGCGTGGGTGTACTTTTCTTACATCAACGTCATACATACGAACACACACACACACACACACACGTATATGCCTCTATATATGCGTCTGTATGTAGAACGTATATGGCGCATTCGGATTGACTGACATTCCCAATCGGACGCCATTTTTTTATCCCGAGCATTTTAGGGGCTCAACCGGAAATGGACTGTGCAAAAGCATCTGTATTCCTGACGCAATTTTAGTACCCAATGGTAACTTGATGCTAACATTTGTAGGAATGCCAATTGATGACGTTGGCGCTTGCATCGTTGGAATGCAACGAGAATGGGGCCGGGTTGAAATTCCGAACTTTGAATGATCAGAACGCTCAAAACTCCGAAAGAATTTTACACTAAAGACCAAAACTCCGAAAATCTGAACACCGTCAAAATAATTCGGCTATGCAAGTTTTAATCGTTTCAAAATTTTCAATAAATCGACGAATTATTTCAAGAATTTTTTGTTATTAAGGGATAAGGCCACAGTAGAATTTTCAAAAAAATCGATTTTTTTTCGCTAAAACGGTGCTTTATAATCATAAGAATAACTTACTATTCGATTTATAGCGATTTATAGCATTTATAGCGGTGCAAGTTTTAACCGTTTCAAAATTTTCAATAAATCGACGAATTATTTCAAGAATTTTTTGTTATTAAGGGATAAGGCCACAGTAGAATTTTCAAAAAAAACGATTTTTTTCGCTAAAACGGTGCTTTATAATCATAAGAATAAGTTACTATTCGATTTATAGCAAGAATTTTTTTTTTCACCGACTTTGTGCGTATATCGTAAGCCCACCTCTGACACGGTCATAGAGTACCTAAAACTTTAAACGCGTTTTTCTCGAAACAGCTTTTTTCCAATTGGCGTGACAAATAACTAACAATTTTCACTCGATTTACTTCAAATTAAAACGTTATGTTCCTAATTGCATTTCGCAGAGAAGTACGTACGGAATTTCTGATTAATCGAAAACTTTTCACTCCATGAGCAGTTTCATACGCAATTTTTCACTGAAAATTCATTCAAATACCTACAACCCAATTCAAATGCCTACAACTTTTGAATAAAACTTAAATACCTAGTACTTCTCTAGGTATTCTAATGTAGATTGACGAGAATTTTTGTTTTTTGTTCTAGGTACACATTTGTGGATGCGAAATGGCACGCCGCGGAGCGCCTTAAAAAAAGATAACAAAAGAAAATATTAGCAGTCGGCCATTTCGTACGTCGAAAAAAAATATATATTTTTTCCAACAGCTTGATATTCATACTAAAGAGACGTGTTATTAATTTTATCAATAAATCACTTTTTCATACGAAAAAAAATTGTTCAATTCGCACATGATTTTATACCCGCTTGAAATTTGTCTAGACAATGTTATACGTTCTGCATTAATTAGAGTGAATTGTGTAGACTTTCGCTGGCATGATCTTGACGAACCTTATAATTTCGGAACATTAAAATTAGGAATTTTAAACCTTCGGAGAATTTAAAGTTCGGAATTTCAACTCGGCCCCCATGTTAACATCATGCCAATGAAAGTCTACACAGTTGACTGCTAATGATGTAGAACGTATAACATTGTCTAGACAAATTTAATAATTTACGTAAAATCACTGAACAAAAAAATTCAGGAAATAATTCGTCGATTTATTGAAAATTTCGAAACTTTTAAAACTTCCATAGCCGAATTATTTTGACGGTGTTCAGATTTTCAGAGTTTGGGTCGTTCGTGTAGAATTCTTTCGGAGTTTTGATCTTTCGGGATAGTATTCTTTCGGAGTTTTGAGCGTTCTGATCATTGAAAGTTCGGAATTTCAACCCGGCCCCATCTTGAATTTCGGAATATTAAAATTCGGAATTTCAAGCCGGCCCCATGAAATTTAATTCTTCAATTGCTCTATTTTTTGGCCGATTTAGGCCTTTAAAATCCCGCAAACGTTTTCACGTCTTCTTATTAGAGATTTTAACCTCAATTTGCCAAAAAAAGTCTTTGGATCTTCATAAAAACGAAGGTATGAAAAAGGAAGAAAAAAAGATCGTTGCATTCCAACAATGTAAACTTCAACGTTACTGTTAATTGGGAATTGGTAACTTGATACTAATAAAAATGGATTTTTCAAATTTATTTAAAAGCGTCGCCACGTCCCTGAGTGGCTAATTTATTTTTCAATTACTTTAAGACACTACCACCCTAAAGCCTGTAAAAGGGTGAGTTTCGACTACTTTTATGGATGCACAGTTGATAGAATGGAAATTTCGTTTGGGGACCTTTAATTTACATATCTTCAAGTATCTTTAATAAATTTTACAGACTTTTTACCGAAAAATGGCGGCGCTGAAGCTCGATGAAGCGAATCACCTTTGTCCAATAGTGTACTGCGGACTTTGAAAAATACAATTTTGTCAGATTCCACCTAACAAATTCAGATGAAATTAAATGCAGGAAAATTCGAGAGGCGTTTATTCCCATCTGCCAAATATAGCGAAAAAAAAAAACTTCGGACTTTGGCGCTCCACGCAAACCGATGAATAAAGTTACAAAAAATGAAAGAGATCGCTCCATTTTCTATGGTATTGAATTTTGCATCTCTGGGATGCAACGAAAATATTTTTATTTCGTATTGCCCATTTTTTTTTTGTTTCATGAAGGCTACCAAAATTATGGAAACATTTTCGAAGATCCTAATTAGGATTCCATAACCTGAGCTCGGAAAAAAGGGTTTACATAGTAAAAAAAAAATAACGATGTGAAAAAATAAAGAACAATTTTCGTTGCAATCCAACGATGCACACTTGCAAGGAAAGGTTGCGAGGACGATCTCTCCGATTTCCATGAAATTTGGCATGCTTGTTGAATGGGTAAAAATAGGCAACACGTATTTTTTCATATCTGCGAGACCCGATTCTTAAGGGGTGAAAATCATCCTCGTAAATAGGGGTGTTTTTCGTTTTTCGTCGATAACGTTATCGTTCTCGTCTCCAATATACCTATAGTACACGAAAAAAAATTAACATTGTTGCAATTTGACATTTTTCATTTCTCGTACCGTTAAAACGTTATCGACGGAAAACACCCCAATTTTTTATGGTGCGTTTCAACCCTTAAAAATCGGGTTCCGTAAATATAAAAAAATACGTGTCGCCTATTTTTACCCATTCTACAAGCATGCCAAATTTCATCGAAATCGGAGAGATCGACCTCGCAACCTTTCCTTGTTAGCCACCATCATTTTCTAACCAGGTTAAGTTTATTGTGCTAAAAAAGGAATGAAGAGACGGAATAATTGTATTATATTATTAACATGTTTACAGGCATTCCAACAAGCTCGCAGGTGTCTTCGAAAAAAAAAATCCAAATTTTACCACTTTATCAAAGCGATGTTTTACATTTTCTTCCCGCACTCGCCTTTTTTTCTTCTCTTTTTATCAAGGAACAAATAAAATTTCATCGTACGCGGCTGCAAAACTAGACTCAACTTTCCGATAAATTGCATATTTTCGTAGGGCCCTTTCATTTCTTCGGATTTTAGGTACGCGATATTTTTTACAATGCAGTTTTTTTTCAAAATCATTCGCGTCGCGTGTAGGGTGTGCGCCGTAAATAAGCTCTGGCAGTGTCAACACACTGAGCTTGCAAGCGGATAAAAAAAACGAGTGCGTTTTTACGGCGGGTGTTCCCGGATGCATGGGCATCCAGAATTATCCTCGTTCACGAAGAAATAACTCTGCCGAAGGGCCCATAAACGTAGGCAAAGCACGGGGGTGGGGGGGGGGGCGATATTCGTCTCGCAGCGAATCTTAATTTGGACTACGACGGTCATTTGCGCGCATCCCATATTCCCCAGGTTTTCATATCCCGTGCAATAAGCTGTTTTCACACGCGCTGAGTTGGATTTTTCATAACTTGCTCGTATCTTGGCGAACGCTGAAGGATCGTATAGTTGGAAAGTAAAAAAAAGAGACTTTTATTTCCCTCGCGAGGCTGCATCCACGAGGCAGATCCGCTTTCAAAAAAATTCCAAAAAAGTACAGAATTTAGTTTTACTGTACAATATTCCAACACGCGTGGGACTCAGGGATTAGAAGCTCTCACAAAATATTGTCGTTGAAATAAACTTTATTTTATGTTTAACCAACAATTTAAATTATTCAGTATTTTGACGATTTTATCGTCGGATGGTTTTCCAAGGGATTTTCTCTCGCTACACTTCCCGCTCACGCTTCAGCCCTCGCTGCCAACTTTACCTTTTTAATAATAATATTTATTATATTTCACGATGTTGGCGACCTCGTTTTTGAGAGGAACCAAGGCGCCGCCTTGCGGCGATCTTTAAGGGGTCTTCTCACTTTAGACTAAAAAAAAGGCTATTTCCATGGATTTTTTGACAGGTTTATATTACAGATATTGATATAAATTTTTTACACTTAAGGGGCTAGGCCACTCCAGTCGCCGAAAAAAATTGGCTTTTTGGGATTTTTTTTCAGAAAAACTACAAAATACATCGAGATTAAAAAAAAGGGTGTTTATCATACATATCAGTGACTGTATACGATAATTTTTTGGAAGCATTTAATTTCAAAATGGCGGCTGTGCAGCGTTTATCTCAAAACTGCATTTTTTAAGTTGGCCCAAAACATCACTCAGACAATTTTCAACCGATTCACTTGAAATGTTGAATCTATCTTGAAAAATACATTGTCTATGGAAGTACGTAGGATTTCTTTTTTATATTGCATAGTTCATTTGTTATTAACAATTATCTGACGATTTTTAGGCAAATTTTTCACTTTCTGAAAAAATCGTCAGATAATTGTTAATAACAAATTAACTATGCAATATAAAAAAAAATCCTAAGTACTTCCATAGACAATGTATTTTTTAAGATATATTCAACATTTCAAGTGAATGGGTTGAAAATTGTCTGAGTTATGTTTCCGGCCAAGTTAAAAAATGCAGTTTTGAGATAAACGCTGCACAGCCGCCATTTTGAAAATGATCGCTTCAAAAAAATTATTGTATACAGTCACTGATATATATGATAAAAACCCTTTTTTGTAATCTTGATTTATTTTGTAGTTTTTCTGAAAAAAAAATCCCCAAAAAGCCCATTTTTTCGGCCTCTAGAGTGGCCTAAGGCCTTAATAAATACACTTCCGAAATACATTTTTTTTTAAATCTATGTATTTATGTAACCCAAACAAACTTTAAACGCCTTTTTCTCGAGACAATGTTTTTCGACGTCTTGTTGATAAAATCTTCGAAACTCCTCAACCGATCCTTATGAAATTTTAACCCCATATTCTTCACAATTATAGCTATAGCGTATATCAAGGATATTTTAAATTTTTATATTCACTATTTGTTTTGCCAAACGCGGTGAAAGAAAAACACGTTTTGTCTTGTTTTTTTTCGGAAAATGGCCGCCATTTTGTTATTCTAGGAAGGCGACCAAATTATTATTTTTTCATCGTTTGCATTTTTTTCCTGTTTTTTTCGCTACGAAAATCCTCCGACGATTTTTTACGACGTTTCTATGAAGATCAAGAATTGAAATCAGCTAAAAAATTCAGGTATAATGATAGAAATAAGTAAATAAAAATACGAAAAAGAATTTTCGTTGCATTCCAACGATGCAAGCTTCAACACCATTGAGATAGCGGGAGGAGCGAGTACGAGGCAAGGTACGTGACGAATGCTGTATACTCGCGGTTTCTCGGAGCTGTAACCAGACGGTGCCGGGACAATTAATAATTTCTTGATCACTGTGATATGCCCCTTAATCTCGGTGCGAATGTGGCGACGGCACAAGACAGCCGCCCCGCAATATATGCGCGGCAAAGGGCGCGACTGCGAGTTTCGCGAAATCCCTGCCTCGTGTGCATTAATACGTACTAATATTGCTCAGGCCTCGCGAGATTACAGTCCGTGAAGCTATGAGGTTGAAGTTTGCATCGTTGAAAGGCAACGATTTTTTTTTTTTTCGTTCATACATTCATTTCGTTTTTTCCATCATTATCATTTTCTTTGCAAATTAATATCGCGAATCTATAATAAAAATACGTAAAAACGTTTGAGTTATATTCACAGTCTAAATCGACAAAAAAAATGCTGAACAATATAACAGAATTAATTTTCGTTGCATTAACAATTATCTGACGATTTTTTAGGCAAATTTTTCACTTTCTGAAAAAATCGTCACCTAATTGTTAATAACAAATGAACTATGCAATATAAAGAAAAATCCTACGTACTTCCATAGACAATGTATTTTTCAAGATATATTCAACATTTCAAGTGAATCGGTTGAAAATTGTCTGAATTACGTTTCCGGCCAACTTAAAAAATGCAGTTTTGAGATAAACTCTGCACCGCCGCTATTTTGAAATTAATCGCTTCAAAAAAATTATTGTATACAGTCACTGATATGTATGATAAACGCCCTTTTTTGTAATCTTGATTTATTTCGTAGTTTTTCTGAAAAAAAATCCCCAAAAAGCCTATTTTTTCGGTCTCTAGAGTGGCCTAAGGCCTTAATAAATACACTTCCGAAATACATTTTTTTTAAATGTATGTATTTATGTAACCCAAACAAACCCAAACAAATTTCATGATTTATTCATTCCCAAATTTTCAAACGCGTTTTTTCTCAAAACCACGTTTTTCAAATCGGTACCCAAAATGTCTCGAAAACCAATGAACCGATTGCCTTGAGGTTGTTTGTGGTTATTCTATACACCATTATCTAGTACTTGTCACAGGATTTTTTTTTTCCGTTACTTACTTTTTGTTTTATAGGCAAAATAATAACTAATTTTTGGCCCAAAAATCACTATTTATGTTCAAACGTCCGCCATTTTGTCATAAATCGATATTTTCAAAATCGGCTATGACAAGTACTAGGTTATAGTATCTAATTTAATAATCTTTTTTTGTTTTTCTTTCAGATGATTTTTGAAGAAACGCCAGTGGGTACCGTATACGCAGATTTTTTTACGACGCTCCAAGGATCATGCAATATCCTTGTATATTTTTGATGTTTTTAAATAAAGAAAATTAAACATATTTTTCAATGTACATACTCTGAGATAATTCAAACCCTAGACCGAAATTTCAAATAGTTTTCCGTGAAAAAATTCGCAAAAATGACCTTTTATCCGGCTCTTAGGTGTATATCTTCCCTTGATGTTGGACCACACTGACAAACCTAGGCGTGTTTGGCGTGTGTTCGAAGTATGTAGAAGTAACACAACAGAAAGGCTAGACACGCGTTGCCATGTTGATTCTACACACTTATGCATTTGGTAACACGTAATGCGTTACAACGTAATGTGTAAAACTTATAGCTGTCCCCATCAATAACACGCTTATTCGAACATACGTAAAGCGTGTAGAATAAACATACAAGACGCATTTTTACACACATCAAACTAAACAACACACGTTGATAGCAACACACGAGCAAAAATAACACGGGAAAAAACAACATATTCAAGTGTGTTAATTGCGACTTATTGATCGTATGTTTTTTTTTAATCACCTTGGTTACGGCATCACGTGAAACTCATTAGTTGATTTGACAACGATTGATTAACCGGTTTATTGAAAACCACATTTAGTCTTGACTTTTTGTTTCATTTATAGATCATTTTTGAGTTTGTCACGTGGAAGAACCTGAAATTGGAATCTCAGAAATTTTCCAAAACCTCGATAGCTGTATTGAATCTTTAACGACGTATTTTTGTTTCGAGACCATCACCGACAAGCAAAAAGCGGCCGTCATCGTGAAGCTGTATGAGAACCTAGCCTATGCGAAGACAAGAAAAATAGTGACACCTCTTATACATACTACAGAGTAATAAATAAGTACTGTTGAGTTCAGCTCATTAAATGCATATATTTTGACGATAAAAAGCTTTTGTTATTCAATTTATTATTTCGACGCATCCCATGTATATGCAGTATATACAGTACTGCAAAAATAAGCGTGTTATTTTTACACACTTTGAGTGTGTAAATGGCTGTAGACACTTTTTACACGTTTTAACATGTGTAAGAAAATAACCGCGTAAGTGTGTTGTTTGAACGCATCTATTCGTGTTATTTTTACACCGTTATTTTTTCACACACGTTAAGGCGTTACCCCCACTTGCAGCGCAAAAAAAAGGCCTTTTTCATGAATTTTTTTAAAGAAAACTACAAAACTTTTTTAATCGATCAATATACCATCTTAAAGAACACATCTTGAAGAACTTTCAGTAATTTTTTTATTGAAAAATATTACATTGTTTAGTGGCAAATGGCCGTCAATGAAATAATGTTTTTGTATACACGGTTTGCGGTGACCAACATTGCGGCGAAGTGGATCATCTGAAGAAAAAAATGCGGATGGATTTAGTCAAATATAAGTATAAAGTAGTCTTTAATCGAAGGATTTTAAAAAATATTCATTTTTCACAAAATGGCGGACAGTCAAAGTTAATGGTTCGATTTTAACGAAAAAAAATCGAACGATTAAAGACTACATTTTTAGGTATTAAATAAGCCTGCAAAATTTCAAGAAGATCGGTTTATTAGTGTTCGAGTAATCTTGGTCACCGACTTCAGAAATGCCATTTTGAGAAAAACGCGTTTAAAGTTTCTCTTTCAACGCTCTTTCGACGCGGATTCTTCTCTTTCAACGCTCATATCTCAGTCAATTTTGTTCGGATCGACTTGAAATTTTCAGGACATATCCTCAGATACTTATACTTAAAAAAAATGCAATAAAATCGATTTTTTTCAAAATCGCAAGTGGGGGTACCCCTTAAAACGCGTAAAAAGTGTCTACAGCCATTAACACACCTAAAGTGTGTGTGAAGACAACATCTTTGTTTTTGCAGTGCACGCACCGCGAGCGGCATATCGAGCAAGAGAGAAAAAGAGAGTGATTGTGTGTGTGCGTGTGTGTTTGTTGGGTGGGCGTGTATGTGTGTGTGTGTGTTTGTTTGTGTAGGCGTGCATGTGTGTGCGCATCTATGCGTATGCGCGCGGGCGCGCGAGCGCGCGTGTGTGTGTGTGTGTGTGTGTGTGTGTGTGTGTGTGTGTGTGTGTGTGTGTGTGTGTGTGTGTGTGTGTTTGGGTGAGCGTGCATGTGTGTGTATGTGTTTGTTTGTGTAGGCGTGCATGTGTGTGCGCGTATGTGCGTGCGTGCGTGCGTGTGTGTGTGTGTGTGTGAGAGAGAGAGAGAGAGAGAGAGAGAGAGAGAGAGAGAGAGAGAGAGAGAGAGAGAGAGACATTAGTGTCTGTAACATGGCGCATACTCGGAATTCCTGCAGGCGTGAGTCCTGAAATTGCAGTCGTGGCTGCGGCTATGTCGAGAGGACGTAAAATTACGTTATACGAGATTCCTTATGTGCGGCGGATAATTTCGCGTACTACATTTTAATTCTGTTATCAAGCGATGAATATATGAACATTCGTGCGCGTATTGATAAATTTAGGGGGAACATTTTCTCGCGTCCCGCCAGCAGTTTCGCGTGTCCTAATATATTTACAATACGTCCATGTGCTGAAGGATGTACCTACAGGCAAAGCACATGGTCATAACTGCGGGGTTTTCACCGTTCATTTTTATCGTCCCAACACGGCACAACAGGTGAACCTTTGGATTAGGCATCTTCGAGGCAGCGAAGGAAGGCCTCGGTTTATCACTTTATTGGTGGTGAAGGGCCAAGGGTTGAAGATGCAGCCTAAGGTGCACGCGAGATGTTTTATGGCATTATTTCACTGGACGCTCCCCGCGGAAAATACGGCGACTTCACCACCCACATTCGGGCATGTAGGTTCAGATGTTTCGCAGCACACGACTGACGTCAGCCCCACCGTGTACCCCCAAATATTGTAGCGGGAGGACGACAAATTCACCAACGGAAGAGACAGTACACGTCAAGTTTCGGAACAAGAAGGTCGACGAGACAAGAAAGTGGTCGAGCCTAACTCTGCTTGTGTCTGGCATCTTCGATCCTTACAAATCCAGAGACAAATTGTCTTCGGAATCACTAACTACCAACGATTTGTTAATTGTTTATTTGAATATTTCAAGTAGATAAACGAAACGATCACCTTCATTTATCACGCGATCGTCTAATTCCCTATCCGAAACAACCAAGTGGAAATACGGTAGCTTGGACTTTCTCCGATTACGAGCCCTCCACGAGTCGGAGAAGACACATGGTGTGTATGTGTGAGAGATAGTCATCTGGAGGTTCAGTTTGTTTATTTCCGGGATAATAATCACATATATATATATATTAGGGTGATTCATGTCAGGGTAACTTTTTTTTCTGACCCATCGTGCCCGAAAACCTTTAGTCGGTACCCAAAAACGAACTTTCGTGAAAGGGGGGTGTCGTCAAAAAATATTTAGAGGTTGCGAATCAAAATTGAAGGTTTCCCATTTGATTAACATTGAAAAAAATGTTTTTCTCATTATTAGTGTTACCATTCCGCGAATTTTGATATCGCGATATTTTCCAAGTGGGTTCTCATAGGAAAAATATGATACTTTACAATAAAGTTCATTGAGCCATGTCCGTAAATTCAACCGTTTCAGCGGTATCATTATTTCAAGTGAATATTGTATGAAAATATATATTCAAACGGCTGTAACGCCTAAGCTAATAGATATATCGAAAAAAAAAATTCAAATGAGAACTATGTAGAGAAAGTAATTTGCTACACAAAAGTCTTATAAGCCGAGCCCGTAAATTCAACTCTTTCTCAGCTATAGGTGGATGAAGTAAAATAAACAGATTTTTTTGTTTAAAAAATATCTATTTATTTTACCACGCCTTAGACCACAATAACGGGTATAAAATCATGTGCGAATTTAACCATTTTTTTTTTCGTATGAAAAAGTGATTCACTCATAAAATTAATTGCACATCTATTTAGTATGAATATGAAGCTGTTAGAAAAAATATATATTTTTTTCGATGTACAGAATAGCTGACTACTCGAAACAGCTTTTTTTTTTCCAATTGGCGTGACAAATAACTTCAACAATTTTCACTCGTTTTACTTCAAATTTAAAAATTATGTTCCTAATTGCATTTCGCAGAGAAGTACGTACGCAATGTCTGATTAATCAAATCCTTTTCATTTTGCGACCAGTTTATGAGCAGTTATAACGAATGTTTTCACTGAAAATTCATTTCTTAAGTTCAAATACCTACAACTTTTGATTAAAACAATATTTTTTAACGGGAGGGTAGGGGTTTCGGAGTGAAAAAAAACGTTTTTGCGCATTTTTTTCATCTATATGGATAGAGTAAATTTATCGAAACCTTTTGTATATTGTTAAGTGTCATTTCAAGAACATTCCGTGAAATTTGTACTCGAAAATATCCCCAAACAAGCCGGTGACAAAGCTTTTCCAAGAACGCCTTTGGAAAAACACGATTTGCGGTGTTCACTGTATCTCAGCTAGAAATTATCTGAAATCGAGTACCATTAAAATTTAGTCAAAGTATCATCAAATCCTCCCCACCAACGGTCTTTGATAATTTTTTTTTTTCATTTCTAAAATTGGTGGTCATGTAAAGTGAAAAGTGCTATTTTTCACGAAAAATTCCGCTATTTTGGGGGTGGAAAACCCCCTTAATGTAAAAAAAAATCTCAAACTTACCGTTGGGGGAAAGTATTTTATATGTAGAAAGTATGTACCAAGTTTGAAATAAATCGGTCATGTAGTTTTCAAATGGCAGTGAACACGGACTTTGAAAAAGTGGTTTCGAGAAAAACGCGTTTGAAGTTTAGAGAAATCGGAGCTACAGTGTTAGAGGAGCGGGACTAAATAGTCAATAACTTCGAGAGTTTTGCTCTGATTGACTTGAAATTTCGGGATTATATTCTTGAAAAGTTTAACTATAAGAAAAGACAAACAAACAAAGTCGATTTTTCAAAAGTTCAAACCCCTACCCTCCCCTCAAATTCCGTACGTGTTTCTCTAGGTATTCTAATGTAGATTGACGAGAATTTTTGTTTTTTGTTCTAGGTAAAAAATTGTGGATGTTAAATTTCACGCTACGGAGCGCCTTAAAAAAAAGATAACAAAAGAAAATCGTAATCGGCCATTTCGTACGTCGAAAAAAAAAAATTCTAACAGCTTGATATTCATACTAAATAGATGTGTAATTAATTTTATGAGTGAATCGATTTTTCATACGAAAAGAAATTGTTAAATTCGCACATGATTTTCTACCCATTACTGTGACCCAAGGCCTTAAGCTGCGGTGTGCATGGTTGATAGTTGGAGCGGTGACCGCTTAGCCGTGCATCGGCCGGTGCATCAACCAGTCAGTGGAAAGCCAATACTTCTGAGACCTTGGTGTAGATACGTAAGCAAAACGTCGGTGTACCAGAGAATCAGAAGAATATGGGGCCGTCTATACAGGTGAGCGTTTTCCACAGTTTCCCCGTACCTTCGGCAAATGCGGTATGGTGTAGCTGAATACAGCTGTGGACGTAGCGAAACGTGAGGTTAGATTAGCGAAGTGCAGGGAGTGATAGGAAAGGGTTCAAAGGGTAATACGTAAGAATCCGCAATGTTGAAACTCAGGAAATAATATATTCCATATATGCATAGGTACTCGATATGTGGATCCCTATATAGGTGACATATACCCATACCGGAATTATCTTAGAGATCCAATTGGTCATCCTATTGGATCCCCATACTAAAACGTCACGCTTATACATTAAATTCTAATCGGCATTCTCCATTGGAATCCAATACGAATCGACTTTGAATCCTCAAGGATTCTCGCCTCATCGAACAGAATCCGATACGACTCTGCATGGATCACGTCGCATTCTGTACATTGAATTTTCTAAACAAAACATATAGATAAACACAACGAGTGGATTCAAAAAAGGTATAAATCTTATCTTCACAAAGTATGAATCGAAAAGTGTAACTTAAAAATCGATTCGAATCACATCACTGAAAATCCACTGTACTTATCGTTTGTTATTTACAGCACTTTGACATAATATCACGACATTATGTCGACAAAGTATGAATCGTAAACTTGTATATACTTGTACAAAGTATGAATCGAAAAGTGTAACGTAAACATCGATTTAAATCACATCACTGAAAATCCACTGTACTTATCGTTTGTTATTTACAGCACTTCGACATAATATCACGACATTATGTCGACAAAGTATGAATCGTAAACTTGTATACACTTGTACAAAGTATCAATCGAAAAGTATAACTTGAAAGTCGATTTGAATCACATCACTGAAAATCCACTGTACTTATCGTTTGTTATTCACAGCACTTTGACATAGTATCACGACATTATGTCGACAAAGTATGAATCGTAAACATGTATATACTTGTACAAAGTATGGATCGAAAAGTATAACTTAAAAATCGATTTCGATCACATCACTGAAAATCCACTGTATTTATCGTTCGTTGCTTACTGCACTTTCACATAACATTACGAAACACGTACTTGCTAACGAAGCGTACAGGTTATGTTTCATCACACCGAGAGTTTTTTCTCGTGATTTTACACAGATTTTCGATTCGAAAATCGTAAGAATTATCAACCGGCAGAATCGAATAGGACCCCACTAAGGATTTCTATATGCGGTATCCCTAAAATCTTGGAACTCCCCAAAAAACGTGTGCAGCGGATCACGAAAGGATATTTTTTTTTAGATCCAACAAACTACGGTTAAGATTTTTTGATGAAAAAAATCTCGAAAGACGTGAATCGGGAAATAGCGCTTAATCCACTTGGATTCCAACGTCGACTCCCTACGTGCAGGGTCCCTATTAAAACCCTACAAGGATGTGGCAGGATCTTGGAACTCCCCAACAAACTTCTGCACGAGCACCGATCTACAGTTGAAATGTGACTCATTGTTTGGCGTTCGATCATAGAATTTTCGCGAGTTTTTGATAACGCGCTTGCGGTATTGCCAGCTCTTTGATTACATCTGTGAAGGGAAAGGAAAATAAATATTTTCAACCGTGAATGAACACGAAGAATGAAAGTCATCATATAGATGCGGCAGGGTGAGGGGAATTCGTTAAAATCCAATAAAACAATAGGATCTCTATTTCGGAACGGAAAAAAGAGCTTAAATATGAATGCAAGGAACCGACAACTCGGAATGTGTGTATTCGCGTTTCATCATTTCTCGACGTATACGTTTGTTTGTGCAGCGGGATTCGTTTCCTCGCGATCGTGGCTCGAGCATTAAATGTTTATGAAGACATGTGTGATGGACAGACACGCGAATGGCAAAATACGTGGCAACATGGCGTTACGTCCATAATCGATAGCCGAACCGGAGAGTCTTTGATACAGACATGTACGCTTCCTATCTTCATGCACTATAGACTGTAGAAGTTCAATGTGTGCGTGTGTACATATATGTGTATTGTATGCATATAGCGGGTAACCCAAGAAGTGACGTCCAAAAGGAAAATCTAGATGCTTCGTATCGATACCTATTGGAAGCATCCCCATTTATGGTCTACCATCTCTTTAGTTTTCGAGAAGAAAGTATGCAACATTTTTTTAGTCTTTATTCAGCACAGGTTTTGATTTTTATTTCTTTTGTTTATGTACTTATATCTTTGTAGTTTTTAAAAGTAATAATAAATCATTTGGACTGGAATAAGTATTTTTTATCATCTGATTAACAAGAATATTGCCCAGTTGAACGTTGAGGACTCGAAGTTCTTGTAGAGTTGATACATTGTAGAATGAATGCATATTGCAAATCCCTCATTGTGTAGTTGATACAAATCCGAATAAATACGTTGTAGGTATAATCATAAGGCTAGACCGTTGTGGAGGTCCAATATTGCAAACTTGAGACTCTTGTACAGTTGGTGGATTTCCGGTTTGTACAGATGAGAGATAAGTCGTCGTAAAGTTGACAAACGGACTTGCAACGTTGTAGAGATAAACATTGTGGAAACGAGACCCTCCCAAATTGGTCATCGCATTGGATCACTGTACCAAAACGTCACGCTCGTACATCGAATTCTCATTGGGATTCTCCATTGGAATTTAAGAATCCAATTTGCATCCCAAAAGATTGCCGCATTACCGAACAGAATTCGATACGATTTTTTATGGATCCCATCGCATTCTGTACGTTGCATTTTTTAAACAAAATATATAGATATACAAAACGAGGGAATCTTTAAAAAAGTATAATTCATATCTTAACAAGGTATGAATCGCTTAAAAAGTATATCGTAAAAATTTATTTGAATCAGATCACTGAAATTATCGCAGCATCGACTTAGATTTCAGTATGCACTCCCTACGTGCAGCGTCCCTGTCGAATCCCTATAGGGATGTGGTAGGATCTGGAGACTCCCCAACAAATTTCCCCACGGATAGTGTTGACTTGATCGTTTATTTTTTGCTCAACAGTGCATTCCATAACGATTTTAAGAAAAGTGAAAAACATCGCGAGAGTACACACGCTGAAGAGAAAAATAAGAAAAAGCTTTGTTTCTTGAAAACTACAAAAGATCGTAGAACATACATAGGGGTGATTCGGATAGTATCGACACGAGGCACGTGAATTTTGATTTTGGAAGTCACTTTTCCGATGTAAACTGACGGGAGTTTTTCAGCTATTCGTTCCTGACGGCATCGCAAATGAAGGCATGGCGATGCGAGATCGTGGCAAAACTACTCGAGCATCGATTACTTTTCAAACGTTTCACCGTGAACACATTCGGTAAGCGATTCGTTGGGAACTTCTACGTTCTCGATGTGCAGATGTGAACGTATGGAAAACGGACATGAGGATATAACATCGATATACCGTCAACCGATCACCGCTGATCGTTCCTACAGTCAATCTATTCGCGCCAAAAACGCGAATGAAAATAAAGAGACATAAAAAAATCGGCCGATATGGAGAGGGCGAGCGGGCAAACATGGCAGAGAGAAAAAATCGAAGAGAGCGCGAGAGAGACGGAAAAATTGAGAATTTCGAATATCCGCATCAAAGGGCCAATCACTGTTCGGCATTTGCGTTATAGATATATCGTACAGTTGAGTGCTGCAGTTAGCTGAGCGTTAGCTACCTACGGACCATGGACGAACCGGGTCTCCCACACGTATCGAGCCATTCCCGTGTCGTGTACGCCATTGCCAAAGGGAGCTGCTGCATTGCGAGTGCAACTATGCGGCACGACTACGATAGATGCTCACACATGTACCTGTACCGCTAAATTTCTCCTAAGTTATATATACGTGTGTGTGGGCGCGTGTGTATAGATGCTGCGAAGGAAACGCCAGAACGGATGTCATCATCAACATGATGTCAATTTACATCAAATTAGCGGTCGAGTTAGTTTTAGAATTCGTTTGATTTACTCCCTCACGCGAATCAATATTGGTCTTATCGTATTTTGGTTGATGTCTTCTTAACTTTAAGTTCTATTGGGAGTACCGATAAGTCTTCGCCGTTTTCAATAAAAAAAACTGGGCATTTATTGTGAAAGAACGGTACTTTATGTTTTATTCAAAGTATTGTCCATGGCTAGCCGCTACTTTTTCCCATCTTTCTGGCAGCATATGGATACCGCGTCGGAAGAACGCTTCGTCTTTGAAGGCTATCCACAAATGGACCCAATTTCTGGTATCTTCATATGATGCGAAGTGCTGCTCAGACAGGCCGTGCGTCATCGATCGAAATAAATGATAGTCAGAGGGAGCAGTGTCTGATGAATACGGCGGGTGGGGTAAAACTTCCCAATTGAGTGTTATGAGTGACTCTTTCGCTTATGCCTGGCAAGCAGCATTTCACATGTGCAAAATCGGCGTTCAACGTTTCTCGGCTTCAGTTCATATGGAACCCAATTTCCTTGCTTTTGAATCATTCCCAACGATTTTAAACGATGTGAAATTGCTCGTTGAGTCACTCCTAATGTGAGTGCAAGTTCTTCTTGCGTTTGGCACGAATCTCCCTCCAATAATGCTCCCAATTCCGCGTCTTCGTGCACTTTCGGCCTTCCGCTACGTTCTTTGTCTTCGACGTCAAACTCGCCGTTCTTAAACTTTTGAAACCACTCACGACAACTTCTTTCACTTCGAGCAGCCTCACCACATGCTTCTACAGGCAATCGACGCGCCTCAGCTGCAGATTTCTTCAAATTAAAGAAGTAAATCAAAAGTTCCCGCAAATGACGCTTATTCGGCTCAAAACCCGACATTTTTGCACGAAAAAAATTCTTCGATGCTGATACAAAATCGCTAATATTTCAAGGTTATGGGCTTGCCAGATGTCCAACCTTACGATATGACGTTTTACATCTGACAATTTCCATCATAACCTCCTGGTGGGGCCGTCTTTTGTCAAACGGCGGAGACTTATTTGTACTCCCAATAGTTATTGAGTAAGTTATTCCTACTTATAATTATATTCATTCTAATTTAGATATATTTATTCATAGCAAAAAAATGACATTGGCATTACTTATGGTGTTGAACTTTGGATCGTTGGAATGATCTTGAAGTTTACATCGTTGGAACGCAAGAAAAATAATTATCTTCCAGTTGCCAATTTATGTTTTGGCAAATCAAAGCTACTGCGAACTTTTCTAAGATATGGGATTGAAGCTTGCATCGTTGGAATGCATCGAACATTTTTCTTAATTTTTTTTTCATTTTTATTCAAAATAATTTTCGCCCATTTATTGTAGAACGCTAAATAAGAATCCTAAAAAATGTTTTCGTAATTTTTGTAGTTTAAGTGTGAATGACGGATATTTGTGAAATAAAAAAAAAATCATTTTGGTTGCATTGCAACGATGCAAACTTCACCGTCATCAATAAGTTTGTATTGGAATAATATCTTCCTTTTTAAGAGCCCTTTATGCACCTTTTATTTAAAACTGTTTTCTACAAAATACACTTTTTCGTCACAATCGTCATTATAACAATTAAATTGTTTATAACGAAAAAAAACGATTCCGAACAAAATAAATGTCCTATTCGTATTGCCCGTGCCCGAAACAATAAACAACCACCGACGATATTGAGGAGACCCAAACATTTATACGAAAATTGTATACGAAGAAAGTGGATTTAGTACGTTTTCTTCTCTTGCGTTTATCTCGAAAGTACACTTTCCAATTTGGCGTACGTCATATCTCAATATCTAATCGTCCGATTTACTTCAAATTGGGAGTAAAAATATTTTATAACATATTCAGTCGACAGACGGGATGATTTTTTCATATGTTCCTCCGTTTGTTAATAACAAACGTTTGAAGTCGTTGTTTTTTTTCCCAAATCGACAGATTTTTTCAAAACAGTGCAATTTATGCAAAATTCCGATCAATCGACGGGCACGGCAACGTATATGCACTGCTGTTTCACGCCCCAAGTAATGCGGGACCCGCCCTTCTGAGGTTCAGCCGGATGGACGTATGTGCGCCCGCTCGATGGCGAGCGAAGTTCGTGGACGGTTAGTAAGGAGGATCTTGCACACGCAGTTCGCTGAGTGAATCGAGCCTGGTCGTTAACACGGCTATTTCGATCTAATTTTCCGCCAGGAGAATTCTCCATCGTGAAGTCACTGGCATATATACATAACGCTCTCTCTCTCTCTCTCTCTCTCTCTCTCTCTCCCCCTCTCACTCCCTCGGCCTCTTCCCCTTTGTCCTTCACTTGATTTAATTGGGTGTAATCTCACGTAGAAATATGGAGCGACAGCAATTAGATTTTCTAATGGATTTTCTCAGCAAATGATAATTTCACCGGCTGTCAAATTAACATGTGCAGCAGCTAAGAGAATCAAGGATTCCGAATGGAATTTTATTTTTAGTACTTTTAAGGATAACGTTGAAGTGCGCATAGTTGGAAAGCGATCATAGTACAGTCGTGCTGTCGCTGAAAAACCCTGGAATCGGAGAAAATTAGAAGAAGGCTAGTTTTTTGACAAGTGATTTTGCAGGTGCCGCGGGTGCTAAATCCAAGTTTGCCTAAAAATCGGGGTGTAGGGTTTTTTTAGGGGATGAAAGGAGATGGGGGTGGATTAATGCCAAACTACAACCCCTACGAGGTCGGCGCCGTGAGACAAAATGTGCAGAAAAATGCGAGCTTTAGTTTTGTCCACAGCGCCGAAGTCGTGGAAGTTCATTTTGGGGGTGAAAAAGTGGGGTGAAATTTTGAAAAATCAGTTTTAATTCAATAACTCTTTAGAAAAAAATCGTACACTTTTCGTTCAAATGGGAACGTTGTAGCCCTTGAAAAAATGCGTCGATCGAGTATTTGATCATTACTCTCCGATAATATCTTCATCCCGAAAAGAATTGTTGAAGGATTAACAAAAAAATTGTTTATTGAATAACTCAAAAACAATCGGTTTTTCGGGTATGGTTCAAATGTACGAAATGTAGAGAATAAGTTTTTCTATATTTTCGTTGCTCTGGACCACCCTTGAATTTTGATTTCCCGACCCCTCTCGGGAGTTGAAAATTCAAAATGAAATTCTGCGAAAACTATTGACCGCACGAATTCGCCGTCGTGGAAGAATTTGTAGCTCGAACCCTCAGCTACATTTATGTCCACAGCGCCAAACTCGTATCTCTTTATTTTCGGTCAATAGTTTTACCAGAATTTCATTTTGAATTTTCAACCCCTGAGAGGAGTTCGAAAGCAAAATTCAAGGGTGGTCCATGGGAACGAAACTATAGAGAAAATTATTCTCTACATTTCGTACATTTAAACCATCCCCGAAACATCGATTGTTTTTGAGGTATTCAATAAACAATTTTCTTGTTAATACTTCAAGAATTCTTTTGGGGGTGAATATATTATTGGAGAGGGATGATCGAATACTCGATCGACGCGTCTTTTCAAGGGCTACAATGTTCCCATTTGAACAAAAATTGTATGAATTTTTCCTAAAGAGTTATCGAATGAAAACTGATTTTTCAAAATTTCACCCCACTTTTTCACCCCCAAAATGAACTTCCACAACTTCGGCGCTGTAGACAAAAATAAAACCCGGATTTTCCTGAACATTTGGCCTCCCGGCGCCGACCTCGTGGCGGTTGTAGTTTGGCATTAATCCACCCCCACCCCCTAAAAAAAACCCTACACCCCGATTTTTAGGCAAACTTGGTTCAGCACCCGCGGCACCTACATAATCACCTGTCAAAAAACTAGCCTTCTGTTTTTTTCCGATTCCAATATACAGCACAACTGTACTATGATTTTTTTTTCGTTTCTTTACTTTCATCGTCATCCAAAGCGTTCTTTGCGAATTGAGGTCATAATTCTCTGATAAGAATACGCGAAGAAGTTTCAGTGCTTATTGTAACCACAATGGGCCAAAAAATTGAGCGATTGAAAATAATTCTTTTTCGTCGCATTCGAATTATGTAAGCTTTTAAGGGGGCAAATTCCTTTAGACGCCCGAAAATGAGTCTTTTTTTGTGCATTTTTTTAAGGTGATAAAATAATCGCATCATTTATAAATTTTTATGTTATCTTGTTACAACTTTCAAATGTTCATTCTTTTTTCTTTTTTGAACGAAACGAAATGGCTGCGTTTTAAGGTATTTCAGTGGGCGTCTTTTGAAAAACTGCTCATGTTATGGCTCAAAAAGTCATTGATCGATCTGGCTGAAATTTCAGGACGTTTCTCACTAAAACATTATTGGAACGATATACGTATAAAAATATTTTTAAAAGTATAAAATTAAAAATTAAGTTGGCTTTGTAATTAAATTTTTATATTTTTGATCATTTTCTCGACAATTTTTATCCCAAAAAAGTAATTTATTTACGCGATAACCTTAAAACTTTAGATATATCCATCCAATAATGTTATAGTAAGAATCCTTCCAAAATTTCAGCCCGGTCGATCAATAACTTTTTAAGATAAAAGATGAGCATTTTTTCAAAAGACGTCTAAAGGCCTCATAACGCCACCATTTTGTTTCGTTTGAAATTTTTTTTTCCAACACTTGAAAGTTGTAATAAGATAAGGTCAACATTTTAAAACGATGCGATTATTTCATCTTTAAAAAAATTCCTGGAAAATGACTGATTTTCGGGCGTCTGAAGGGATTTCCCCCTTAAGGATGCATGGGAGTTTTATGCCGTTGAAGTTTGCATTGTTGGAATGCAACGAAAGTTCTTCTTGATTTTTTGATTTCCTTATTTTTATAGCTATCTAACAATGAAGCTTTTTTCCCAAGGTGAGGTTATGGAACCCCAAAAAGAATCTTCAAAAATGTATCGGTGATTTTCGTAGCCTTGAGGGACCAAAAAAAAATGTAGCAATACGAAAGAAAAAATATTTCGCTCGCGCTCCAACGATGCAAACTTCAACACCATGGCGCCTTGCAATATCCAGGGCGATCAAAATTAGATGCATCGTGAGTGCGTTTGTTTCGCCTGTATGCGAAATTTGGGATCGATCCACACACACGTTCAAGAATTATGACACAGAATTTTTTAACAGTTTTGCTCACCAGTTTGAGCCAGGGGATGTCGATTCACTTTCAAGTTTAATGAGAAAAATAATATGGTAAAAAATGGCAAACATTTGAGGTGCAAGTTACTTGTGAAATAAACGTTTTCAACATTTTCGCAATCACTCACTACATAATCGTAGTGTTATTGATTGTAACATAGAGAAGTTATGCTCATTTTCTCGTTCGGTTCTCCTAAACATACTTACTGAACTGTACAGCGAAGCTGTAAACAGTTAAGCGACTCGAAAGTTGCACGTTCACTCTCAAGAGTTTCGTCCTAATGAAGTCAAACATGAACAAAAACGTGCGAAACTATCGTTAGAGGTAACACTTTTAATCGGGAATTTGAGGCTTGACCTACATATATGGTATTGAAGTTTCCATGATTTGAATGCAATGAAAATATTATTTTTTTCATTCCTCTTTTTTGTTATACACGAAAATCTTTGTTTTCGCAGATTCAAATTGCTGTTCTCTAAATAATCGAAATATTTTTTTTTCCTCATAGCACAGATCAGTCACAAAAAAATTGAGCAGTAAAAAAATCGTAATTATCCATTGCATTTTAACGATGCAACTCTCAATCGCATATGCACATTATGCCACTAACGCCTGATTTTACTTCGAATCTAGGACGCACATTTAAAAATTCTACATTTCCTTTAATTCTGTCTGGGTTATATATCCCATACATCCTTAAGCTCCACGCCTGAAATAATACGCCTATGGAAGAGAAAAAAAAATGAGAAAAAACGAGTTTTCGCCGAATTCATCATAAATTAATAATTCGCATTAATGTTTGAACGAATATTAAAGACAGGTGAAACTATAATATTGAATTCTAACCAACGTGTATTCGTCGTTCTCAAAGAGTGTCCAAACAATTTCGGGCAGTTCGACCCGTGTCGTACACCCGAAGCTGATGTTAAAATGTGCATCCTTGCCAAGCTGCCAAAATTCAATTCAATTTTTAAATTTCTTTTTGAAAGCTGTACGTTAATCACCAATGAGCTTGAGGCTCGCATCGTTGGAACGCAATGAAAATTAGTATTTTTGAATTCCTTCAATTTATTTTGTCATATTTTGTCTACACAAATGCCGCCATCATTTTAAGGGGCCAGTCCACTTTGGAGCCAAGAAAAAAGGCTATTTTCGCGATTTTTTAAAGGATTTTATAAAAAATTTAAATTTAAAAGTTGTTGAATTTGATAAATAAGGTCTTGAAATACATTTAAAAAAATAATAATTCATTTTTATTCATTTCAAAAATAGGTGGGCTAGGTAGCTCCACCACAACTCGACAACCACAAACGACAACTTTTGTCCGAAACAAAAAAATCAAAGTCCATTAAATTCAGTATGACACCAGCTACAAAATGACCCTCGGATATAAAGTTTACCAAAAAATAAAAAAAATGGCAGATGAAAAACGAAAAAAAGGAAAACCCGTTTTCTTCGCAAAAAAAAGAGTAAAAATCAAAATTTCAAAACCATCGAGGTTCGTCTTATTGCGAATCGTGTTTACAATATGTGGTTCAAGTTTCAAGAGAATCGGTTTATTAGTTTTAGAGATACGATGGAGCTAGATTTTGAAAACGGTATTTCGAGAAAAACGCGTTTGAAGTTTATACGATGGGTCGGCCGAGCGCGCAATACGCTCAGGTAGACGAAGTGAGGTCCCGACGTTCAGGTAAAAAAAAAATACTTAGAGAGCTCGGATTTTCATAAAATTTCGACACCATATTTCTGAATGTATGTACTTTCGAAAACAGTAAAAAAATCGATTTTTTGAAATTTTCAAAGTGGACTGGTCCCTCAAAAAATACTTTTTGAGCAATTTACTATATGAATCAACGAAAAAAAAAAGATCTTGGCTACTATAAAAATAAGGAAATCAATATGTAAGAAAAAACCAATTATCCAAGATCTTTTTTTTCGTAGGCATAAAGAATAGATTATCCAAAGGGACGAAACCCGACACGGCAGTTCATACATTATCATACGACATGAATAAGCAAAATCCATCTCCATGACGCATCATTGGTATAGATCAACCACGACGGTAGATGAGAAGCAGCACCGGAAGTAGCGAATCTGGATAGGAGCATAATGGAGTTTTCTCAACGGATTGTGCCCAATTTCTCGACACTGTACAAATTTCCGAAATGCACCTTGACAGACGCGCTATCCATGCCTGCGCAGAATGGACCCAAATAAATCAAGGGCCCTGAATGAATCAGGATAAAGAGCAAGAGAGAGAGAGAGAGAGGGAGAGAGAGAGATCGAGAGAAGGAGAGTGAACGAGCGATGTATCATAGCAGCGGATTAATGCAGCAACCGACTGTGACGACTCGCGACTACGATAGCGAATAGAACCGGAGAACCGGATCGCGTATACCTTCTCGCCAGGACTGATAAATTGGGACATACAGACAGGCATTCAACGAATTACATCGCCTAGTTATATTATGTTGGATTCACTGCATTCCGCAGACGCGGGAATTTAGGACACTGTCTTTCGCGACAAGGCGTACTATGGATGTTATTCAATTTCGAATAATGGATTATTCATATGAGAAGACTCTGTGGCACTGTCACATGGATAGTACTCATATATGTAACAGGAGGCGCTCCAGCACTTTGACTCAAGTTAATTGATTTTAATACACGCAGTCGAGGAAAATATAGAAACGACGTTCGCGCTTTTTGGGTCAGAAGCAATCATAAGAAAACACTCTTGTACGTAATACAAAGACAAAAACATCTGCACCATTTTATATCAAACCTTTTTTTACTATGTATACTTTTATTAAGGGGTTCGACTACAGTGACGGGTATAAAATCATGTGCGAATTCAACAATTTTTTTGAATGAAAAAGTGATTGACTTAAAAATTAATTACACATCTATTTAGTATGAATATCAAACTGTGAGAAAATATATATATTTTTTTTCGATGTACAAAATGGCTGATTAGTAATATTTTCTTGTTATTTTTTTTTAGGCGCTCCGCGGCGTGACATTTAGCATCCACAATTTTTTACCAAGAACAAAAAACAAAAATTCTCGTCAATCTACATTGGAATACCTGGAGAAGTACGTACGAGTTAAAAAAATATTGTTTTATTCAAAAGTTGTAGGTATTTGAACTTGAGAAAGGAATTTTCAGTGAAAAATTTCGTTATAACTGCTCATAAAATGAAAAGTTTTCGATTAATCAAAAATTCCGTGCGTACTTCTCTGCGAAATGCAATTAGGAACATAACTTTTGAATTTGAAGTAAATCGAGTGAAAATTGTTGAAGTTATCTGTCACGCCAATTGGAAAAAAGCTATTCCGAGGAACTTCGAGTAGTCGGCCATTTTGTATATCGAAAAAAAATTAATATTTTCTAACAGCTTGATATTCATACCAAATAGATGTGTGATTAATTTTACGAGTGAATCACTTTTTCATACGAAAAAAAAATTGTTAAATTCGCACATGATTTTATACCCGTTGCCGTGGCCTAACCCCTTAAACTCATGATCTCCGAAATCCAAAAGTTTTGTGGTCTGGAGGACGTTTTTGGGTAATAAAAATAATTTTTTGTCCACGCGTTGAAAGGTACTGCAACATCTTCAAATTTTCCAAATGGAAACGCATAGTTTTAATTTTACCAAAAAAAACAGTTGAACTAGAGATGGAGTCAGCGCAGGAAAAAATCTCCAGTTTGACAATACTCACGGCAGTTTAAGGGTTTCGGAAATATCGTGAGTTTTTTCTCGTATTCTTGGCTGTGCTACTTTTTGTTGGAGTGCCCACTGACAAAACATAACCCGATGATGACGGTGAAGTTTTCGTCGTTGCAATGCAACGAAAATGAATTCTTTTGAATAGGCCATCTTTTTGCCGATTTAGCATGTCAACATCGCTGAAGGGGTTACATGGGTTTGAAAAATTGAAAAAAATCCATTGTTAAAATTTTTATTATCCGATAGTACAATATGTCTGGAATATTATCTAATAGTACAATAAGTCTAGGAGAGGGAGAGAGAGAGAGCCTTTGGGAATTCCTACTGACGGAACAGACCAGCCGGGAGCGACGCAGGTATATCGCATTTTTCTCAAAACACTATTTTTTAAGTCGGTGGACACGATTTCTCAAATACTAATGCACCGATCTTAATGAAATTTTGCACACTTCTTCAAAATAGCATTGACTGGTGATTGAACAAAGGTTTTTTTTTAATTAGAACTAATTTGACAAGGCTATACGTAGTGTAAATTGTACAAAAAAGTGATCTATTTTGCATCAAAAAAGGACCATCGCGCGTCGAGGGGGGTGGGAGGCGGATTTTTTGATGAAATTGTTTAAAATTTTTTTTGTGTGTAGTAAACAGATCAATAAAACTATATGCCAAGTTTCACAAGTTTTCCGTTGTATACTTTCTTCACAAAAAAATTCCCAAAAAGCGGTGAATTTTGCGAAAAAGAAAGACAATCCCCCCTTAATGATGCAAACTTCAACGCCATACCCGATGTACCATATCCTGGTCGGATGGGTCCTAAGCAGGCTTGATGTGCTATAAGTGGTACCAGACAGCCTGTAACATTCGCGAGGCACTCGGCCGGGACAGCCCTAGCTCCCGTTCGATTTGGCCAAGGCTGATACGTGGATCATTGTGTACCATCACCAACGCAACAATGATACGAGCATCAACGTCACGACGCGATTCCGGCGCTGTCTTTGGCGAGTCGATTGACCTCACTGAGCTCTTTGTTCTGTGGACGAAATAGTCACAGCATCCGAACGCTCCAGATTTGAATACCCTAAGCCATGAACGCGTGCCGCTCACCTGTTATTTCGTCGATATTCTCCGACTGTCAGGAGAATCGACAATTAGAGTGGGAGAGTAATCTGGTGTCTTCCCGTCATATGAGAATAGTCTATTTTGGACGCTGAACTGAACCTTCGTCCAATCGTTCGTCCGGAACGATTGAACCCTACAATTTTCATGATATTCCAGTTTGCATCTGTGGAACGCAACGAAAGTGCCGTAGCCCATTTTTTTGCAAATTTACGCCTCCAAAATCCCGTTAACTTTTTTCAGAATCCTTATTAAATCATTATTAAATCCTTATTAATCCTCGTCCTAAATATGCGAGGACATTTTTTCGATGATGACCAAAATGGGGCAATAAAAAAAAATGGATTTTCGTTGCATTGCCACTATGCAATCTTCAACATGGTACATTTATCGTATTGCAGTTAGCATCGTTGGGAGGCAACGAAAATGTTTTGTTTAGTTCGTATTGGCGTATTTTTTTGCCACATTTAGGCTACGAAAATCACGAAAACATTTTTGAGAATCCTCATTAGAAATGTATAATCAACCATTGCGAGAAGATATTTCAGATAATAAAAATAAAGAAATAAAAAAATCGAGAAGAATTTTCGTTGCATCCGAGCGATGCAAACTTCAACACCATGTAAATTTTGGATTCTGGAGCATAGTGATTTCAGCGATAAATAGCATTAAGAGGCAAGGCCACTGTAGAAATTTCAAAAAATCGATTGATTTTTTTTCCTAAAAGATGCCTTAATATCTTAAAAGTGACATACTCAAAGGATTAAGGTGGGAAAAATGTCTGAATACTTCTATTTTGAATTTTGGCGCAGCCCCTCTCAGTCCGATGCAATCCGAAACCGAAAACTTTAAGGCGTTACCCCCACTTGTAGCGCAAAAAAAGGCCTTTTTCATGAATTTTTTTGAAGAAAACTACAAAACTTTTTTAATCGATCAATATACCATCTTAAAGAACACATCTTGAAGAACTTTCAGTAATTTTTTTATTGAAAAATATTACATTGTTTAGTGGCAAATGGCCGTCAATGAAATAATGTTTTTATATACACGGTTTGCGGTGACCAACATTGCGGCGAAGTGGATCATCTGAAAAAAAAATGCGGATGGATTTAGTCAACTATAAGTATAAACTAGCCTTTAATCGAAGGATTTTTAAAAATATTCATTCTTCACAAAATGGCGGACAGTCAAAGTTAATGGTTCGATTTTAACGAAAAAAACGGCCGTTTTTTGGCTATAAAACGGCCATTTTTTTTCGAAAAAAAAATCGAACGATTAAAGACTACATTTTTATGTATTAAATAAGCCTGCAAAATTTCAAGAAGATCGGTTCATTAGTGTTCGAGTAATCTTGGTCACCGACTTCAGAAATGCCATTTTGAGAAAAACGCGTTTAAAGTTTCTTTTTCAACGCGGATTCTTCTCTTTCAACGCTCATATCTCAGTCAATTTTGTTCGGATCGACTTGAAATTTTCAGGACATATTCTCAGATACTTATACTTCAAAAAAATGCAATAAAAAAAGTCGATTTTTTCAAAATCGCAAGTGGGGTACTCCCTTAAACGCTCTTCGAAACTACATTTTTCAAATCGGCCGGACTCATAACTCGAACAAATCTCGACCGATTGATTTGAAATTCACCTGTATATTCACAATTACATTCTGCACAGAAGTACGTAGGATTTTCTCGATATATTACATAGCTTTTTTTATAAACAATTTTCGGACGATGTTTTTTTGAGAATTGTTGGAGAATCGAACTTTTATTTTAAAAACGCGCTGTTTTTGCACAAAATATCTTACGTACTTCTGTAGCTATTCACATGTATAATTGAAGAAAAAAAATTTCAATCACTGTAAATTAAAAATTGCAGGTGCCGTTTGTCCGGCCGCGCGCCTATGTAAAAAAGGCTTCGTCGAAGAAAAGCTGTGCAGCCGCCTTGTAGTTTTATATTACTTTGAAAAAATTACTTTACACAGTTTATGATATGTATAAAGGACCTTTTTCAGAATTTTGATTTATTCCATTGTGCCGCTAAAAAAATTCCCAAAATATACTTATTTTTTCCCCCGCTACTGTGGCCTTACCCCTTAAAGGCATAGCAGAAGTTCAGCCGCTGTCCAGTACCGAAGGGTTGGGGGAGCATACGAAGCATTGCACAAAGAGGAGACTGAGGCCACGGAAATAAAAACAAACGAATAAACAAATGGAGAAGCGACCAAAGAATCAAACATTGACGAAAAATCACATTTGCCGTTTTCATCAATGGTATTTGCAGTTCGTTATTATTTTTAATAAGCAATATCAAAAATTGAAGAAAAAATCTTCAAAAAAATACCAAATTGAGTTATTAACCGAAATTTGTAAATAATGAGACATGCTTTATCTCCAGATATGTAAACCTTTATCTCTACGTGGGACAGACTGGTAAGGGGTGCTTAATCTTTTATTCATGAGTTTTTTTATAACTTTCGTTGCGAATCGTGTCTCTAAATTGCAAATCGTGTACTAAATCAATTGGAAGTGATGACATTGAAGTTTGTCTCGTTCGAATGCAGGGCAAATTAATTATTTTTAATTACTCAATTTTTTATCGGCTACTTTAGGATGTATAATGGGCTCAAACGTTTTTACGTATTGTTATCAGAAATTTACGGCCGCAATTCCCAAAAAAAAAGCTTTGGATAATGATGACAATCAAAAAATAAAAAACGAAGAAAAATAATCGTTGCATTCTAGCGATGTCAACTTCAACATCATTTCGATGTGGAGGGGATGATCTCTCTCTCTCTCTCTCTCTCTCTCTCTCTCTCTCTCTCTCTCTTTTACTCCAGTGCAATGGAGTGAGGGGATGGGGGATTCTAGTGTGTAAAAATCCCACCTTCAGATGTTCCACAACCCTACGAAAAGTTTAGAAAAATATAGAATTGAGGGGGCAGTTTTGCCATCGATTGGATTTCAACCCTGGCGAAGCCGAGGGGCCAGTGGGCGTATGTATGCCTGTGTATATGCGTCTGTAAACGTCCGAATATATACTGCAGAAACACGAAAACCCGAGTAAACCGTTTGGCGTACGGCCAATAGAATTGCCATAATTCATGGTATACGTCTCCTATATTTTTGTTTGTCGTCATATCCTCATAGTCCTCTTATTACATACACTACACTTTTCCGCTTTTTCTATTTATACATATACACGCACGCGCATACACACACTCGTGTACGTGTGTGGGTGACGAGAAACCATTTCATCTTCAAAATGAGCTCATTCCGACGCTGCCATAAATCAATGGTATCCTCGGAGTGAGCTCGCAAGAACTCCGACAATTGCATCAAGAAATCATATTTCGCAGTCCAACATTGCGCGACATACATTGACGGACGCAAACACCGACTAAGCGAAGATGATTGAAATGCTTCTTTACCTCATTATTCCCAGCTCACCAGTACACTCTTCATTTATGAAAAAGTACAAAAACGTCCAGTCGACTTGACAGGCACAAATGAATTGAAATAAACTACCGAATGAAATGATCTGCAAGAAGAATGTCCTTTTCCAAGGATTATTTCGGAAAATGTACCCTCGCGTGTGTGTAAGGCTAGTACTTAAGGGGTTGGGCCACTCTAGAGGCCGAAAAAATAGGCTTTTTGGGGATTTTTTCCCAGAAAAACTACAAAATTAATCGAGATTACAAAAAAGGGTGTTTATCACACATATCAGTGACTGTATACAATAATTTGTTTGATGCGATCAATTTCAAAATGGCGGCTGTGCAGCGTTTATATAAAAACTGCATTTTTTAAGTTGGCCGGAAACATAACTCAGACAATTTTCAACCGATTCACTTGAAATGTTGAATATACCTTTAAAAATACATTGTCTATGGAAGTACGTAGGATTTTTTTTTATATTGCATAGTTCATTTGTTATTAAGAATTATCTGACGATTTTTTAGGCAAATTTTTCACTTCCCGAAAAAATCGTAAGATAATTGTTAATAACGAATTGACCATGCAATATAAAAAAAATCCTACGAACTTTCATAGACAATGTATTTTCAAATATATATTCAACGTTCCAAGTGAATCGGTTAAAAATTGTCTGAGTTATGTTTCCGGTCAACTTAAAAAATGCAATTTTGAGATAAACGCTGCACAGGCGCCATTTTGAAATTAATCGCTTGAAAAAAATTATTGTATATAATCACCGATATGTATGATAAACGCCCTTTTTTGTAATCTCGATTTATTTTGTAATTTTTCTGAAAAAAAAAAATTCCCAATAAGCCTATTTTTTCGGCCTCTAGTGTGGCCTAACCCCTTAAGTATTTTCCTCGCAAAATCGGTATAGAGGGGCTGGTGTCGTACATTAGTTTGGCCGCGGTAAACTTAAGAGTTTCGGCGGTTCACTGGATCGACGCGATACATTGCAGAAATGATATTGAATTTTGCATCATTGGGAAGCAACGATTTTTTTTCTTCTTCGTATTGACCAATTTTTCGTTTGACCCATTTTGGCTACGAAAATCTGTGCAATATTTTTGAAGATGCTTATCAGGGTTCCATAAGCTCAAATTAGAAAAACGGTTTGGATAGTAATCAAAATTACAATACTTTATTACTCTACAAAAAATTACTATAATACTTCATTGCTTTAAAAAAAAAGCATTTGGATAGTAATAAACATTTTAAAAAGAAGAAATAAAGAAAAATTTGCCTTGCATTCCAACGATACAAACTTCAACACCATTCGCAGCAATGAGGTTGAAGTTTGCATCGTTGGAACGCAATCCAAATAAGTGTTTTTCCTATTTCCAGTTTTTTTTTGGCAAATTAAAGCTACTGCGAACTTTTCTAAAATCTTTATTAGAGACGTACAACTTAAATCTATCGACAATTATTTTGGATAACAGTAAAAATGAATACAAACGAAGATAAAAAAGAATTTTCGCTGCATTTCCATCGTGCAAACTTCAACATCATCTATAGCAATGGATCTGGATGCAACATAATATTGGAGGACCCCCGGCGCCACTGCGACACCGTTCATGTTATATTTTGGATACACTGCTGCTAATACTACTACTTTTGCTGCTACAAGCCACGTAGAGTATGAATGCATATGCACTTCTATATGTGGGACGTTTAGCGAGAGTAGGTACATGAAAGCGCGAAGTATGGCAGCATCGTCATCTACCAGATGTTGCCACTTAGAACCCTGTCGCGCCGTTGGATATGGCGGACCACAAAAGTCTGCTCGGGACCGCAACAACGATTCATGCATATATATTCATATTTGCCAAGTTCCCGCTTCCGATGGATCATAATTATACGCAAAAATCGACTGCTTTGTATGGTCCCGTCGGTTTTTCATATTGGCAAGACGTTCCGCGCTAATAGATCAAAAGTCAGTGTGTATGTGGTACAATTAAAACCCGTTTTCAGTTCGAACGCCTTTTACCTAGTGATGACTAGTTCTGACTGAACGCCTTCGTTACGACTAGTTTTTCCTGGTGAAAACTAGAATTAACTGATAAATAAATTTGAATGTTAGTCAAAACTAGTTCGTTAAGGTTTGGGAATCAAGTTTAACTAGATTTTAACTAGATTTATTTCGTTGGAAAGTTTAACTAGATTTATTTCGTTGGAACTAGTTTTTCCTAGTTAAGACGAGTTCATTTACGTTCGTGTTGTTTGGGTTCAATTTTATTAAAATTTGAAATGAACATTCAAATTGATTAATCAGTAAATTATAGTCTTTGCCAGGAAAAACTAGTTGTAAGGAAAGTGTTTAGTAGAGAACTAGTTTATCCTAGTTAAGGGAGACTTTGTCCTTGAAATCGGCGGGAGATGTTAGCGGCTCAACATGAGCAGCTAGAAGAAGAGGAGGGATGCCTCTATGGACCAGGCATTGCCGATTAGCGGTAATTATAAACACATTTGTGTAAACACATTACAAAACTTTAAACGCGTTTTTCTCGAAAACACGTTTTTAAAAATGGCTGACATTCTCCTGACCGCTGTAATTAACATATCGACCTGAAATTTGAAGAGCATACTCAGAAAATATGTCTTCACGGAATGACGGATCGTTTGTTCGATAGATACATTTTTGCATTTATTATTTATCTTTTTATGCGAAAAAAAAACGCGAAAATTCGATTTTTTTTTTAAATTGCCGCCATTTTTCGAAATTTGTACTAAACGAAAAACCCATCCGTCATTCCATGACCAAAGGGTCACAGATTGATAATATGCTTTGAATTTGTGTTTCAGATCAACAAATAGGGGGCAGTGATGTCAGCCGTTTACCTCCCGCGATTTGAGGACCTGTTTTCGCGGAGCTGCAACGGCCGCCATTTTGGTTTTTTTTTTCAAAAAAAATTTTTTTTAACGTTCTGTATATCATGAATAAAAGCAAGAAAAAAAACCGCACTCAAAAAGCTTTACTCGTTTCCTTAAAAAAAAATAAAATGTAAACACCTGAAATATGGCACTCCAAGGACAAAGTCTCCGTTAAGACGAGTTTGTTTGCGTTCGGGTTGTTTGCGTTCAAATTAGTCTCAATTTAAACCCCAACTAGCATTCAAATTTATTGATCAGTGAATTATATTGACCAGGAAGAACTAGTTGTAACGAAAGTGGTCAGTAGAGAACTAGTTTTTCCTAGTTAAGACGAGTTTGTTTGCGTTTGGGATGTTTGGGTTCAAATTTGTCCAAATTTGAAACTAACATTCAAATTTATGTATCAGTAAATTTTCGTGTTGGCCAGGAAAAACTAGTTGTACCGAAGGCCTTTAATAGAAAACTAGTTTTTCCTACTCAAGACTAGTTTGTTTGCGTTCAAATGTATTCAAATTTAAACCTTAACTGACATTCAAATTTCTTCATCAGCAAATTCTAGTTTTTGCTTGGAAAAACTAGATGTAACAAAGGCGTTTACTGACAAATAGTTTTCCCTAGTTAAGACGAGTTTGTTTGGGTCCAAACTTAATCAAATTTGAACCGAAACTAACGTATGAATTCATTTATCAGATAATTCTAGATTGACTAGTAACAACTAATTGTAACGAAGTCGTTGAGTGCGAACTAGTTCTTGGGGAACTAGGGGAAACGCGTTTAAACTGAAAACTGGTTTTTACTGTAACATATGTATACATATATACACACACACATGCGCAGCAATGTTGCCCAATTGTCGAAAGAGACGGTGCTTAACGAAATTTGCGATCGGAGATGAAATTCGGTTGTGTCGATCAACTGGGTGGCAAAATGTATGACGCGGGCCGGATGTACGAGCGGAAAAGGATATTGCGGCCTTCGTAGCTATATAAAGATCTCCTACATATTTATATATACATCTATATATATTATATAAATATATATATGTTTGTGTGTATATATATATATATATATATATATATATATATATATATATGTGTGTGTGTGTGTGGAAAGGTTATTTCGAAGATATTCGACATCCAGGACCATTCCGGCCCCAAAATCAACGCTCTGTTTAAAAAAAAATTAAGGACTCTCCTCAAAATTGCCAGATATGCTGATAACCAACGCTACATGGATACAACAAATTGAAAATAGCCGATTCCTATCTATGTATACATGTATGAATCCGAGTGCGCGACTGTGTGTACAACGGTCGCCATTTGACAAGGGAATGCTTCATACGCATTCTAGTTTACGGGGAAAACATCACCTGTGAGCGCCAGGATCATCATGCATATGTTGCGGAAACACTCTTTTTGCTTTCGCGACGTTTTCATATATATATATTTTTTTTATTTTTTATTTTTTTATTGGAAAAAGAGTATATATATATTTTTTCCATTTGTTTACGCTTGTAGAGCGTTTTTGTCCCGCTGCTGGTAACACGGGTCCGGAGGTAAATTGAAAACGCGACGCTCCCTCCAAAATCATAACCGGACGAGTGCAGTATTAATTAAGTTGCTTTGCATTTGAATCCCCGCACACATATACCGCGTCTCCCTGGGATACGCGCTTTTTTCATATCTCCATATCTTCATCATCAGTTCGGTAAATAAAACGAACTCGTAGAGCCAGGTCGTGTACATCTACATACATGAAACCACACGCGCGCACGCACACATGTATATATATGAGATATTCTACGAGAATTCGGTGGAATCGCTAATTCGATTTTTTTTAAATCTGATTCCATTGACTCTAAAAGACACCCTGAATTTTTTCCATTTTTCGAAACAACCCTTAGTCAAAAAGAAAATCCGAAAAAAACGCCCCGATTTAAAAATCTGCAAAAATTCCCAAAAATGCGTGATTATATGTCAAAATTGTCAAGCTATCGCTCGCAGTGGAAGTATGTTTTATTCTGTGCTTTCTGAGCGATTAACGTTTGAAAAAAAAACGAAAACATAACTGCTAATTGTTCAAGGTCCGTGATTGTGATTTCGTTATTCTAAAATGGTCAAAAAAATTCATTGAGGGTATCAAAATATTTAAGTATCCATCGGAAGTGAGAGGTTCTTGAATTTTTCGGATTTTTTTAACGTCAATCGCTCAGAAAGCACAAAAAAAATCATACTTCCACTGCGGGTGATAGCTTGAACATTTTTACATATAATAACGCATTTTTTGGGATTTTTTTCAGATTTTTTTCAGATTTTTTAATCGGGGCGTTTTTTTTTCGGAGAAATTTTTATTTTTTACCAAGGTTTGTTTCGAAAAATGTTTAAAAAATTCAGGGCGTCTTTTAGAGTAAATGGAATCAGATTGAAAAAAATTAATCGAATTGGCGGGGGTCAGGGAAAAAGTCCACCGGATTCACGTGGAATACCTCATATACATATTTTTGCAGCTTGTCATTTTTGTAATTTTTTTACAATTTCAAAATTGTATCCGGATTTTTCATTTCAGGTGCCCTAGTTGCCAGAACCCCCTACACCATGTCATGCAGCAACGGCAGTGTGGCAAATCATATTGAAATAATAATAACTTCATTGTTTATCAATATTTTTCAATGACAATAAAACCTAAAGTTAGCAAGACTATGTATTGAGTTTGTGTAAAATCGCGGCCCCGTCATCCCAATACTCTCACCAGAAAAAAATATTGAAAACCGACCTGTTTTTTACCCCAAACATATGCAGACCCGTTAACACTTCATCTTAGCCCTATAGCGTGTTGCTCACATCCACTCATGCCCAATCGACTACTCTATCGCATTCGCACGAGGGCACAGGAAAACCGTGGAAAATCAGTGCCGGCGACTTGATGTTCACTGAGTTGAAATTGTGTTTACCTTCGGAAACTCTGTAAAACTGACTCCAACTAAGTCAGTGCGCACACCAAATCGAGGGTCATTGTATTGAAGTTTGCATCGTTGGGATGCAACGAAAATGCTTTCCCATTGCCCAATGTCTTTTGGCCCGATCAGGTTACAAAAACCACTGAAACATTTTCGAAAGATCCTCATTAGGGTTCCATAACCTCAACTTAAATAAAAGGATTTATATGGTAAATGTAGAAGAGTTTTCGTTGCATTCCAACGACGCAACCTTCAACACCATAAGATGGGTGATTCAGGTATCGCCACAGGCCGACACGTTCGCACTCCTGTCGATTGTCTTGCTTCGTAATTTGTTGTAGTTATTGATATAAATAACAATTATCATTAATAGTTGTATCCGTTGCATGCAATTTTATAAAACCCGAAAGTTCAGCTGAGAATAAATTCTCATTCTATGGTTGGCAATTAGTAGATGAGAAACATTTCTATTTCGACAAAACCAACGAACGTGTCCAACCAAGTGGGATTTCGATCGCTGCGTTTTGTGTCCCTCATGTGGGCACGTAATTGATTGCACGGTCTGAATGATAAACAATTTCGGAAATTCGATTGGGCAATTTCGTCCTAAATAATGATCCAATAAATTGTATAATAAATGTATGAATCATCCATATGTAGATGAGATATATTAAGATGCGTGGCCGTATCTGCGGAATACATTCCATATTATACTCGCCTGACTATAATGACACGCGGCCTCGTAAATTAATCATCCCCGGTTTGCGATAACATGATAGTCAAAACGTGTAAAATAACATCGCATCGCATCGATCGTTTGCCCTCTGGTACTTCGCCGATGAATATAGAGGTATATATTGCCCATATATCGCGACACGACGAATTACCGAGTTATTTCGGGGAGGCATTTAATTACCCTGCAAATATTCATTACTGTCCAATATTTGTCCGTTTGGGCGGGCAGCCATTCGGTATGTTGAAAATAGCATGTCTTCCAAAATCCACAAGCCACGAGGACGACAAGTATCCGCTCCTTCTTTTTTTCAATGCTTTATCATGCTTATTATTGATTTTCGAGTCTAACAAGGGTAGGGGAATGCCTGAAACATAATTGCCCACACTTTAGTCAAATAGCATCGTCCGACAGCATGACGTTGACGTATGCATCGTTGGAAGGCAATGATTTTTTCTTTCATTTCTTCATTTTTGTCGTTATCCAAAGTCTTCTTTTGCGAATTGAGGCCATACCATCTCTAATAACAGTACGCGAAAACGTTTTATTGATTGGCACAGCCTAAATGGGTAAACAAACTAGACAATTAGAAAGAATGAATTGTTGCACTCCAACGATGCAATTTTGAACGTCATTTGACAGCTGCGTACAGGCCTTTCGAATACGAGTATTACCAACCTCAAAGACGTTGACGTTTGCATTGTTAGAGTGCAACGAAAACTAGTTCTTTTTAATTACTCAAATTATTTCAGGTTGTCGTACACAGAAAAAAATGTATGGTAACTTCAACCATATGTTAACCATATTTTATGTTACCCTGAGGGGACACCAATATTTTATAGTCGTGGTTACTGCCTTAAATATAGTACTGCTTATGATATTTTAGCAGTTGTGTTAACTATGCTCATATGTTAACCGCAACCAACAATCTTACAAGCATACGTTGATTGTTCAATGCTATATAATATAGTAGGTTTTCATAAAATGGATATTTCCTTACGCTATCAAAAAATTGTCATTTTTACCATATTGATTGGTATGTCTACTAAATGTATATATTTGATAAATTAAAAAATTCTCAATTGAAAGTACTACTTGATGATTGTTTATCATAATTTGTCATTCCCTGACCTCCTGAAACGATTCCTATCGAAGAAAATATTTCTCCTGAACATGGATTCGAACCTACGACCACCTATCTATACTACGCACGCTGCCACTATGCTACCGGGTACTTATGTTATTTTAATCGTAGATTTGGCATAACGGATAAAAGTAATTCCAGCTGCAATTCCAAATAGCTGTTACCTCCGATATAGGAGGAATTTTGCACAGCTCGTCTTTTTGACAATATATGCACGGAGAGAATTTTTAAGTAATTTTTACTGTGAAATCACAGTAACTCGGTGACAAATGTGCAATTCTTCAGGTTTTTAGGACATAAATTATACATTTTCATGGAAATGAATCAAAATTTACTTTTGCGTAACAGAAATTTGAAATATTTTCCAGAATTTTTACTGAAATTAATAGTAAAATTTCATGAAACGTAAAGATTACGACAATAAGTTTAAAAAGTGCTAGTATAAATGAAATTTTTCAGTGGAACATTGAGAAATTTGCGTGTTTTCCATAAAAATTTAAAAAAGGAAGCCGAAATATTCCGTGCGTCCACCGGAATTTTAGTGAGAGTGTGCTTGTGTATGACGCAGTATGACGAGCACGAACGACGCCGATCCGCGTTGCTTAGCAACAGCGGTACCGCGCATGCGCATTATAGTACGAAGCATGGGCCAAGAAAGCCTCGTGGTCTCGTGCACTCTAACGTGTTGTTCTACGCAGTTCTACGCAAGGAAACAAAGAAACGTGAAAAGAAATTTCGATAAAGGACGTCTACAATGGTACGGAAAGATGATATGCTAAATTAAGTAGCAATCAAGAACACAAATAGAGTATTTATTTAATCATAGGGAATTAATTTTTCGCTAGGGATTTTAGAAATTTCAAGTTTGTCCAGGTTATTTTTACTGTAGAAACTTGGAATTTTTGAGGCAGCCCATTGTTAAAATTCTACATGAGAATGTGTCAGAATTTTTACTAAAAGAAATGTAAAAAATTATGCTACTTGCTTAAATTTTTACATGAATGAAAGCAAAATATTAAAAGCTAGTGTCAATTTTTGACTATGTGCACATTTGTCACCGGTTTCAAATTTTTAACGTAATTTTTACGGAGATTTCACCGTAAAAAATACTTAAAAATTCTCTCCGTGTGTCACTGCTTAAATGGTTTTTTCGGCGCAACGCAATTGTTTTTAAAATATCGAATTTAAAAACCTGATAAATTAATGCGCCAATATATCTATATCGATCATGGCGTGCTACCGCTGTCTCCACTTCATTGACACGTTCCACAAATGATGTACGTCTTCACTATAAGATTACCATAATTTTGTACGTATAGTCACCTTTCGTGCGATCTTGTAACAATTTATACTCAACAAGTGTTAATGTTTACGATATAAATAGTACAAACTAGCACTGAGAAAAATGTCCATAGTATTTATTTAAAAAACGCCCATGGTAAAAGTACGCATAGTTAAATTCCGTATAGTTTATGGACACCGCAATCATAATATAGTTAACACAACTATAAGCGTCTATCTAATCATGCCGTTTTCGTAGTGTTCGATTATCTAGTATCCCCGAAATAACTTTTAACTACTGTGAAAGGCTTTACAACATCGATATAGTTAATTCAGTTGATATTTTTACAATAGTTAGTAGTTATTATTTCGGGTATAATAGATAATCGAGCACGCCACTCAAGTTGCATGTTCAGATACACTTTTCGCTTATAGTTGTGTTAAGTGGCTATACCAGTGTGACACTTTCAAAAATACGATTTTTTTGTGTTTTTCGACAGTTTATACTTTCAAGAATATCATTATCATTTATATCATTTACATCAATATCATTTTATCTTGCAAAAATCGATAGTTAAAGCTTTAAACACTTTTTTCTCGAAATGAAAATTTTCAAATTTGCTGACATTGTAACTCAAAAAGTAATTATCCGATTGAGTTGAAATTTGAACTGAGTACTCTTGAATATATTTACACTACAATGAAGTAGGATATTTTTGATTGGATGCAAATTGACGATTTGGCATTGAAAAAAACGACCATTTTATAGGCAAGAAACCAGACTTTTTTTTCATAACTACGCCATTTTGTTAGATTTTGATATTTTTCAAAAATCCACGTCATTGTACAGGAAATACCTTCCAGTTTAACGACATTTTTTCCTTTTTCGATTCCAGCTACTCAATCGGCCGGAATCATGTCAGCAGTGGAGGAACTTTCTTTTTTGGCGCCTCCGGAGGCAGCACATAAGTCGCTTGGATCTCAATATTTTTCTATGAAAAAATTATGTATATAGGTCAAATATAGCCAAACATATTCCTCTTTTTCCAAAACATTTAATTGAGTACTGTTCTTCCAAAAAATTCCCGAAAATCACCCAAATTTTCAGCGTTCACACTGGTATAGCCCCTTAACCATATTATGATTACGGTGCCAAACAAACTATACGGGATTTTACCATCCCCTCTTTTGCCGTGAACGTCTTTCATAAATTCCACGTACTTTGCTCTCACAAGGAACATCCCTCAGGTGACACCCTTCGATTTTGTTGAAATTTGGATAAGTTGTAAAGCACCGAAAAGTAAGCGATACGTATTTTTTTTTTATCGGCGGAAAAACGCTTTTAACTGAAACGTACCCTCAAAAATGGGGATGTTTTTCGTTTTTCGTCGATAAAGTTTTAAGGCGTTACCCCCACTTGTAGCGCAAAAAAAAGGCCTTTTTCATGAATTTTTTAAAAGAAAACTTCAAAACTTTTTTAATCGATCAATATACCACCTTAAAGAACACATCTTGAAGAACTTTCAATAATTTTTTTATTGAAAAATATTACATTGTTTAGTGGCAAATGGCCGTCAATGAAATAATGTTTTTATATACACGGTTTGCGGTGACCAACATTGCGGCGAAGTGGATCATCTGAAGAAAAAAATGGGAATGGATTTAGTCGAATATAAGTATAAACTAGTCTTTAATCGAAGGATTTTAAAAAATATTCATTTTTCACAAAATGGCGGACAGTCAAAGTTAATGGTTCGATTTTAACGAAAAAAACGGCCGTTTTTTGGCTATAAAACGGCCATTTTTTTTCGAAAAAAAATCGAACGATTAAAGGCTACATTTTTATGTATTAAATAAGCCTGCAAAATTTCAAAAAGATCGGTTCATTAGTGTTCGAGTAATCTTGGTCACCGACTTCAGAAATGCCATTTTGAGAAAAACGCGTTTAAAGTTTCTCTTTCAACGCGGATTCTTCTCTTTCAACGCTCATATCTCAGTCAATTTTGTTCGGATCGACTTGAAATTTTCAGGACATATTCTCAGATACTCATACTTCAAAAAAAAAGCAATAAAAAAAATCATTTTTTTCAAAATCGCAAGTGGGGGTAACCCCTTAACGGTACGAGATAGTAAAAAAATTCAAATTGCAACAATGTTCATCTTTTTGTGCACCATACATTGGAGATGAGAACGATAACGTTATCGACGAAAAACGAAAAACACCCCTATTTTCGCGGATTCGTTTGATCCCTTAAAACCGTTTTTCCGCCGATAAAAAAATACCTATCGCTTACTTTTCAGTGCTTTATAACATGTCCAAATTTCAACAAAATCGAAGGGTGTCACCTGAGGGATGTTCCTTGTCAGTGCAGCATTAGTATTTGTCCGCCGATTTTGTGATATAGCTGAATTAACCATATCCATATTGTAAAGCCTTTTGCAATAGAGTATAGTAATTTTGGCGATACTGGATAGTCAAACACGCCACCAAAGTCGCATGTTTACGTATACTTCTCGCTTATAGTTGTGTTAACAATATTATGATTGCGGTGACAATAAACTATAGGGAATTCGACGATACTCTCTTTTACCGTGCGCGTTTTTTGTAAATACTATACACTTTTCTCTCAGTGTAGAATGTGAAAATCGCTCAAACGTTTTTACGTACTGACGTCGGAAATTTACCACCTCAAGTTGCTCAAAAAAAATGTTTTGTGTAATGATAAAAATAAAGAAATAAAAGATGGAAGAAAATATCGTTGCGTTCCAACGATGCAAACTTCAGCGACATCAACCTCAGCCTGCCTAGAGGCAGTTCGTCGCAGTCTTCTCCATCGACGAGAGCACAATCGCAAATGCAATCATCGTAAAGTCGTACACAATGTCAGTAAGTTTCTCGGTTGCCAGCAGTTACCCAAGTGTATATCGATCGTGTATACGAAATAGAGGGTGAATATCCGAACGAGTGACTCTTCCCCGGTTGAAAAGCTGCTCCGGTGTCGAGCAGGGCAGGATGTTCGGACAAAATAATTATCACCAATTGCGCACATAAACGATTGCTCGTAGTCGTATCGCACTTGTTCGCTCCTTCGGTCGAACGATTTGTTGCGCTGCCCCTGTCGATCGTCGTTTATTGATCCAAAGGGGAAAAAGCAAGTGTGCTCCGTGAATTCGCGCGCTTTATCAATTGGCTATCGCAACTCGTGCGACATGGGACCCCTGTCGAATCGCGATTAAAGATGTATCGACATTGGAAGAAAAAAAAACGTTAGCCTGGCGATAAAAATTGAATGCGTTGTTGATTCGTTGGTTCGAAGCACGTATGGAGAATAGGCTGATAAAGTTTTCATTGTTGGAATGCAATGGAAAATTATTTTCTTCAATTGTGTTATTTTTTTGGCGGTTCAGCTACTAAGCCTCATACACTTTTTAGGAATTGTATTCGTACATTTCCAACGAGTTGTAATGAAAATTTAGATTTTGGGGGGAAATGATGAATTCGTATTGGCGGTGTTAAAACACATTGATCCGGACTTATAAGAAAAAAATAATTCATTTTTTTCGCATTTTGGCAAAAAAAATTTGTCATCACTAAATTGCCCGTCATTTTTTTCTGTTTCGAATTGGAACTCTACTCTGTGCTCATTCTCTTCGTAATCTTTTTGTTCTTGGAAATTCCGTTTGATTCATGGAGTGCTGATGATTTATTTTATTTTTGGCAGAGTTTCAAAGATGAACCATCGATTTTTGCAAATTTTTCGATAAATACCACCCCTTTGACTCTTTTTCGGTCACTTTTTAAGTGGGCTCCCCGAGAAAAATCAATTGAGATATTGAGAATAATCGAACGGCATTCTCTAACAAGGAAACCATTTCCGGTGCCTTCATTTCCTGGTGCCTCCAATGTCCCGCCAATGGTGCCTCCAATGTCGTTCATTTTTGGATATGTTGTTTTCATCGAAATCTAAGAAACACGTATTTTTTTATCGGCGGAAAAACAGTTTTAAGGTATGGAATTCGCCCTGAAAGTTGAACATCTTCAGAGTGACTTTTGCACTCTCGCATATTTCTAATTAAGATATTAAGTGCAATTTTTTTCAATTCGCCATAAGCATTACTCTCGAGTTGGTTTCATTCGAATATCTTAATCATGGATATACGAAACTGTAAAAGTCACTTTGAGGGTGAATTTCACCCCTTAAAACTTTCTTTTTGCGCCGATCAAAGAAAATACGTGTGGCTTAGATTTCGATGAAAAAGAACATATCCAAAAATGAACGAAATCGAAGGAGGACACCAGAAACGGTTTCCTTGTAAGTCTCCAAAATTCTTTTCAAAACTCTCCCCATTAAGTTCACGTCACATTGGACCAACGTTACGGCTGTTTGAAATGTTCATATTTTGAGGATTTTGCCAAAGTTGCTAAAAGGGTGGTAAAACGTTTTTCCGACTTTTAAATTGTTTTAGGGGTCCATGTTATCCTATGAGTCATTTTCCGCCTGTTACGAATATCATGGAGACTAGAGGTAAGGAGTACGAACGCAGTGTCATGGAACGTCCGCAAAAGTGAAGACGAGAAGGGCGGCGCTGCTCCCCTAGCGAACCGAAGTAAAGTCAGCAACAAACCAGTGCCGTGCGATATGCAAAAAGCACCCTTTGCTACTTCATTGGTCAAATTAATTGTAAAACCAGTTGGTGAAAGAAATTTCCATATAGATAGAAGTTTTATAAGATATACCTTGTTTTGGAGAATAATAACGAAACACAGAAACTAAGTCAATATGTTTTTTTTTCGTTACGGAAGCAGTAACGACAAAATTTATTTATAGAAATAAGAAAATTCATAAGAATTTTGAATCCGGACAAAAGTTTTACAAATTATCACACATTATAATACGCTGTACAGATAAAGAATAATAACGAAATACATAAATTAAGCCAATGAGTTTTTTTTTTCGTTGCCGAGGCAGTAACAAACAAAATTTATTTATAGACACAAGAAAATTCATAATATTTTTGAACCCAGACGAAAGTTTTACAAATGATCACACATAATGATACGCCGTACAGATAAACAATAATAACGAAATCCATAAATCAAGCCAATAAGTTTTCTGTTCGTTGCGGAAGCAGTAACAAACACAATTTATTTATAAACACGAGAAAATTAACAACATTCGTTTGATGGTTTTCGCCGCAGATCACTATAAATATATATTATACCGAGAGACAATTTTTTTTAATTAAATCTAACACAATTCGCAAAATTCGTTAGTCCACACGGTCCGCACACGCTTTATTCCAATATGGACGACCAGCGGGAATCATCGATGGCGGATGGCGTCGGCTGCGTTCTTTGTCGCTCAGTTCACTTCGGTTCGGTCATGCAATAGCGACGCACGCGGTGAAACCACTAACTACTAATATCCAGAGTTTCACGGACGGTTTGGGATCGTGATCGCCGGGAGCATTCGTACTCCCCACCTCCAGCCTCCATGATAAACATGACCGAGTTTTTGTCAAAAGCTCAAAATTACGCCGGCTAAACGCGAAAAACGTGTTTTTACACATTTACGACGACTTTGTCTAAAAGTGGGGTGGTTCAGGGGAAAAGAATGGTGAACTCGTGTTAAGGAGGTAAAAATACATCGATATAGCGAAAAACAATTAAATATTTACAATCCAAATTTTTTCCACACGTCCAAAAAAAAGTGTTTTCACTCAATGATTCATCATTTTTTTCTCTGTTTCGATTTGGAACTCTGTATTTTGTGCATTCTTTTCGTTGACGTTTTCGCTTCAAAATGCCGTTTGATTCATGGAGTTTCGATGATTTTTCGATTTTTGGCAGAATTTCAAAAATGGACCATCGCTTTTTGCCAATTTTTCCATACATACCTTTTCCATACATACCTCTTTTTCCGCCATTTTTCAATTGGACTTTCCGAGAAAACCAATTAAGATATCGGGATGAATCCATCGGCATTATTTAAGTCTACCAAAATAATTGTTAAAGCTCGTCCGTTAAATTCATGTCACTCAAATAGACTCGACGCTATAACTGTATGAAGTTTCGCGATTTTGGCGATTCCGAAAGTGGCCATAAGGTACGACATTTTTTTTTTCCACTTTTGAACCGCCCAAGTGTCTATCTAATGGGAAATTTTCCGCTGATTACGAATATCACCGAGTTTCTGTCGAAAGCTCAAAATTACGCCAGCTAAACGCGAAAAACGGCGTTTCCCACACTTTTTACGATGTTTAAATCAAAATTTGGGTTTTCGTAAAAACAAACGGTGACTGAACGCAACAACGATTGCTTCAACTTCACATGTAGAGCATATATTGAAGAATCTCAAATATCAGCTACTCCTGGGTGGGTTTTGTTCGTAGTTTGTTCCCGACTTCCCTGATCGATCCACCTAACTTAACGACCCCGTAAAATCGATCACACTTTACGAGCCGGATAACTCATTCGTAGCTCGACATTCTCACAGCACTTTAGAACTTTATGCGAGAACCCGCGCCGTCACTCGTTTATTCATACTACGCACTCCCGCAGCGTTCGACAAAAGATCATTAATGGCATATCGTATGCGCTAAAAAGTCTTCTCTCCTTCATCCTTTTCTTCGCACAGCCTTGTCTGATATTGTCTTCCTTGCGCCATACTTACGTATAATGTCGCGAAGGCCGCTGCATATAGTTGCATTCCGGGACACACAGCCGCCGCACGGCCAAGAATATTCAACTTAACAACCGAGTCGTTGGAGAATATACTTTTGTCCAGAAAGCCTCGTGATGTGTATTGATGTGCATGATTCAGTAAACCCAAACAACACACGCACAAATAGATAGCTCTTGTGCATGAAGGACATTCAAGTGGGGAACAAGAGTAATAAAAACAATTTCAAATAGAGGTTCTTCAGTTCTAAAGGCAATGAGTGATGGTAGTCTTAGTGTGAGCTGGGCTATAACTCAAGTCAAACTCGATTTCAAAAGAGCCTGATCTTGGCCTGCCTCCACCAGCCAAAACCTCATTTTTACAAAAAAATATTGTGCTGAAGTTTGCATGGTTGGAACGCAACGAACGTTTTCTTTTACATTTTATTTTCCATATTTTTATTGTTATGGGCGATCTTTTTGATAGATTCAGAACATAGATCGCTGAATAAATATCTTAAAAAATAATTGAAGAACTTTCGTCGGTGAAATGTGCCAAATGAAATTAAATTCGTTGTAGTCCGACGATGCAAACTTCGGCAACGTAAAAAAAATTCGTGACAATGCGCACTGCGCCACCCCATAAACGGACTCCTAAGTAGACTAATAACCACACTGTAGGATTCAGATGGACTCCCAGGTAGGGAATCAAAAGGCTGACGATGGAAACAAACTTGTGCGAGCCTTATTTCACCGAGCCTGAGTGAGACAGACCTGGGCCAGGTTTCATTGCATCGTTTGGAGCAGCCTGGAACCAAGACTGGCTGCTTAGCCTAAACTCAGGGTCATTTCAAGCTTTATTCAGCCAGTGAATTTTAAGGCTAAAAAAATCACGGTTGGATGCAGGCTTGTTTCAGGTTGTGATAAAATAAAATAAATTTTAAATAATCTTTTTTCTGTACTTTTAATGAAAAAAAAAAATTAGCAATAAATTTGTCGGGTGCGAAGTCACGGAAAACGAAAGCGAAGGAGGCAGCTCAGAACATTTAAACATATTCTCTTATCGATATTTATGAGGTACACAAAAAAGTTTTTTTCTCGTCACATACACATTTCGTATATACTCACTCTCTGGGGTTTGCGTACACTCTGTGTATTACGTGTCCCATAAACAATAAATAAAATAAAGTATTGTGTTCAAAATATTTTATATATATTTTCTAACAAATAATATAATGAATAATAAATATATATAATAAATAGAATAAATTATTTACAAATTTATTAAATTTACCCCAATGTAGAATATAGAAAACTAAAAACAGGCCTCATATAGCCTCGAGAAGAGTTTGGGATAAGCCTGGTCATAAATGCTCGTGAAGGCTTCATTAAGGCTCGTTTTGAACCTTGTTGTTTCGTCGTTTCAGGCTTAGTACAGGCTTTTCTACCAGCCTTTGGTCAAGCCTGTGTGCAACAGCCTGAAACCGCGTTATCATTCAGGGGTTCAGCTACGCCTGAAATCAGGCTGGTGCTCAGCCTGAATTAAAAAATGTGAGCCTTGTTTCAGAGCTTGGCGAGCCCTTTTTTCATCGTCAATTCCTACGTGGGCTGTGGAATGAAAATATTATCAAAACAAATGTTTAAATTGCTATAGCTAACAAAATATATTATTCTGATGGTAAACAAAATACTCGAAGTAATTGCAACGAACAATATTGGAGGAATTGATAAATAAATAGTGAAATGACTAAATCGCCAGTGAATGGACACTCGACTGCTAGTAAATAGACGTATAGTTTTGATGAACGCTGCAAGGGATAACGATTTATTATTTATTTTTACTAAATGCTAGATTTGGAGATCACATGGTATTGAAGTTTGCATCGTTGGAACGCTACGAAAGTTTCCTAGTTCAATTTTTCGGCAAATTTCGGCCTTTAAAATCGCTTAAACTTTTTTTTAGGATTCTTATTAGAGATCTACATCCTAAACACGTAAGGATATTTTTTTAATGATAATAAAAATGAGTCGACGAAAAGATCAAAATGAAGTTTCATTGCATACCAACAACTCAAACTTTAACACCGTGAGATCACTGTGTTGGACAAAACTTATAATATTCTTATACGTATGAGTATGATATCTGTTATTAAGATTTTGTAGAAAATACACAAAGCCGATGTGCATTTTAACGTGACATTTTCAAAAAACTACCACAGTTTGTTTCAACAAAGAAATAAAAAATTCAGTTTGGTGCAAGTTTGAAAAACGAATGAAATGATTTAAGGCGATTTAAAATCATTTGCGAATTTGACATTTTTTTTCGTATGAAAAAGTGATTCACTCATTAAATTAATTACACATCTATTTAGTATGAATATCAAGCTGTTAGAAAATATATATATATTTTTTTTCGATGTACAAAATGGCCGACTACTCGAGACTTCTTGAAACAGCTTTTTTCCAATTGGCGTGACAAATAACTTTAACAATTTTCACTCGATTTACTTCAAATCTAAAAGTTATATTCCTAATTGCATTTCGCAAAGAAGTACGTACGGAATTTCTGATTAATCGAAAACTTTTAATTTTATGAGCAGTTTATGAGCAGTTATAACGAAATTTTTCACTGAAAATCCATTTCTTAAGTTCAAATACCTACATCTTTTGAATAAAACAATATTTTTTTAATTCCGTACGTACTTCTCTAGGTATTCCAATGTAGATTGACGAGAATTTTTGTTTTTTGTTCTAGGTCAAAAATCGCGGATGCTAAATGTCACGCCGCGAGGCGTCTAAAAAAAAGATAACAAAAGAAAATATTAGTAGTCGGCCATTTAGTACAACGAAATATATATATATATATATATATATATATATATATATATATATATATATATATATATATATATATTCTAACAGCTTGATATTCATACTGAATAGATGTGTAATTAATTTTATGAGTGAATCACCTTTTCATACGAAAAAATATTGTTAAATTCGCACATGATTTTATACCCGTTACTGTGGCCTAAGGCCTTAATAACAGTTAATGAAATGTACATTGTCAATTCTTAACGGTAATTAAACTTTTTCACGTGGAAGAGTATCAAAAACTAAGAGACACGTATTTTTTTATCGGCGGAAAAACGGTTTTAAGGCGTGAAACGCACCCTCAAAAATGGGGATGTTTTTCGTTTTTCGTCGATAATGTTTCAACGGTACGAGATATAAACAAAAAAATTCAAATTGCAACAATGTTTATTTTTTCGTGTACTATATATTGAAGATGAGAACGATAACGTTATCGACGAAAAACGAAAAACACCCCTATTTTCAAGGGTGTTTCACCCCTCAAAACCGTTTTTCCGGCACCAAAAAATACGTGTCTTAGATTTTGATACTCTTCCACATAAAAAAGTTTCAACAAAATCGGACGAGAGCACCAAAGTGATGTTCCTTGCAAGAAAAATAGAGAAATGTATCCAAACGACGGAAGCTTCGAGACCATTCTCCGGGCAAGTTGCACAAGTGCGGTGACGGGATTAAATGTGCATGACAAATGGAACATCAACACCCGCAAGGGCACTTGGTTCGGGTCCAGAAATGCGTATACGTGCATGTCATTCTCGTCGTGCTCGTGACGTCGGTGTATCGATGCAGACGAACGTAGAAACAGATGCAAGAGCCGCGCGAGCGTGCGCGTACGTTTGTTAAGGTTCTCAACGGTAAATGTCTGGGAATTGAAGGCAGCAAGAGCACCGGAGGGACCGCTTATCCGTCGCGTAAACGCTAATTGCGTATCGTTAATTGCCACCTGGCGGTAGCGCGGAGCTCCGCTCGTACGTGTTTTATACCAATTACAGGTACATGCAGCTCGCGTCTACGGTTGAAAGGAACAGGAAGAGGAAGGGAGGGAGAGAGGGGGGGGGGCAGGATCGGAAGAAAGATGAAAATAGACAGAGATAAATCGAGATAACAGACAGAGGAGGCAGAGAAAAAGTGAGAGAGTAAAAGATCGAGGGTGATGGAGAGGAAGGTCGAAATGGCGAATTGAAGTGAACGTGTAGGTGATGACTAACGTTACAGAGATTCCGCGAGTGATCTGGCTGTTTCACACGCGATACGGATGTCTCTATCGCCAACACGAATGGGAGTGAACAATACAATCGGCTGATATTTTATCAAATTTTCTATCCTATGATCGGATGTTTTTTTTTGGTTGAGTTTATCCATTCGTTGGTAACACAATATTAAAGTTGTTTTTTTAGATCGTTGAAAACATATGCTGCAGGAATCGCCGATTGAAGGCAAACTTATGATCACCACCATGGAACTGATGGTAAAACTTTCAACGCGTTTTTCTCCAAACTATGTTTTTCAAAACGAGCCCAATTTCTCGACGTCTGATGAACGGATTGACTTGAAATTTGGTACACTCATTCAGTGTAATAATAGTTTAGTTCTGGCGGCGTTTTTCTTCTTAACGTTTTTTTTTTCATTAGTTATCAACGATAATGATGTCATTTTACGATGTCATTGCATGAATGACATTGAAGTTTGCATCGCTGGAACGCAACAATGATTTTTAAATTTATTTTTAATTTTAATCATTTTCATTATCATCCAGGGCTTTTTTTCTGCAAATTGAGATCGTAAATTTCTAATAAAAATACGGAGAAACGATTGAGCGATTCTCGGAAGCTACGAAGGCCCAACAAAATTCGAGTAATTAAAAAGAATTAATTTTCGTTGCGTTCCAACAATGCCAACTTCAACGTCATATTGTATGATGTCATTTTATGGCATTTTTATCAACAGCACTGATGTCATCGTCGAAAAATCGAAAGAAAAACAAATGTAATGATGTTAAAGTGTGCATCGTTGTAACACAAAGAAAATCAATTATTTTTACCTGTTGAATTTTTTTTTTGGCTGTGAAAATCAATCGAACATTTGAATGTATTTTGATTAGAGATCCACGACCTCAATTTGCGAAAAAAAGAAGGATTTGAATAAACATGCAAATAAAGAAATGAAAAACGAACAAAAAATGCGACGCAAACTTCAACGTCATAATTTTTTTTTAATTATCGAAACACGATGACAAAAAAAGCTCGGTCAAGTCTTACCGAATATTGTCTATTTAACGAAAACAAAAAACTTTTTTTTCCGATCAACCGAGTGGCCAAAATTAACTACAGCGTCAAGTCCCTCACGTTCAAAGGTCGTTGAGGTGAATAAGAGAGGTGCTTAGGATGAAGGAGTCAAGGTGGCCAAAAATCTGTCTATTTGAGGAAATAAGAGCTATTACAAACCGAATCCCGTCAAAGTGGGAGAAAAGATTTAGAGAACGTTGTAAGGGATGTGGGAATAAAAGAGACAACAACAATGATAAGGGAAAACAAATATGTGGAAAGGATAGACGAAAGGATAGAAGAATTGGAAAACTTTTTTTCTTAATTTCATTTCACTGCAATCTGTTATTGGTAAATATTTACACGTGGGGCTCCAGCCCTAATTGGCTCCAAAAATGTTTTCACGTGTTCGAGGGTATTCTGCAGTATGAAATATGTTTTTTATGATGGAAAAGGGGTATTTTATTGAGAAAAAAAATGTATATACAAACCCAAACAAACTAACTTGTGAATATTTACCAAAAAAAAAACAATAATGAACGATTATCATCATTCACTCACACGACCACACACTCACACATACACCCAAACAAATCCACATACCCACTCACCCAAACCCATGTCATTAGACCCACTTGATGTCACCAAACCAGTTTCCTCCATACTTTTAAAAAGGTAAAAAAAGCGTTTGGGGGTTGAAATTATCTTCCCGCGACTTGAATATTATAAACAAAGTGCCCTGAAATACACCGACTCGGTACAACATTTCCAAACCCCTTTTCTAGCTGGAGCCCCACTTATAAATCTTTACCCTGTTATTTTCTAACACTCGGCAATTGGATTGATGTCAGATTTATTTGGCAAGATCGTGGTGGTTATCCAGTGATACTCAACTCGCGCAGTTCATAATATCCGTTCCCTGTTCATTTCACACTGGGAATCGATTTTGTAGGTCCCTCGGTTTATATTTCTTGAGTCTTCGTGTAATTGCGTATTCTGTTAGTCAGCCTTAAACTAGTTGGTTGGGGTGGTTTTCGATCCTCGTTTCGCAGCATTGGCTGAGGCGTTGGATTTCTTTTTTGACCGTGTCGATTTTGCGGTCTCTGTGTATGGTGTTGTTGGACACGTACCAGGGGGCGCTGGTTATTATTCGTAGGGTTTTTGAGTGCAGCCCCTGCAATATGTCGATGTTTGAGTTGCTGGCTGTACCCCATAACCGTATGCCGTAAGTCGATATTGGCTTAAGTGTTGCTTTATAGATCGTTAATTTGTTGTGCAACGACAGTTTTGAGTTTTTACCGATAAGCCTATACATTTTTCTGACCCTTAGATCGAGTTCTCTTCTTTTGGTTTTGATGTGTTTGACCCATCCCCCATGGAAATTTGTGTATGTAAAATATATGGAGAAAATATATGCTACATATATATATATATATATATATCGAAAATATATGAGAAATTTGTAGAAATAAAAGAAAAATATATCGAAAATATATGGGTCATATATGCGTCATATATTTGGTGCATATATACTGGTTATATACGTATTATTCTATTTTTCGTCACTACATATGCGACCGATGTATGTATATATATATATATATATTTTCGATATATATGCTATTTTCTAACCAAAAAAATATATGCTACGTATAAACACTATATATGATGCATAAATGAGGCATATACGACGCATATATTTTCGATATATTTTCAATCTATTTTTTTGACAGAAAAATATATCAAAAATGTATGCGTCATATATGACTCATATATGTGTCATTTATGCGTCATATATGACACATACATTTTTGATACATATTCCTGACAAGAAATATATGCTGTGTATAAACACTATTACAGTTAAACTTAATAAAACTCAAAACTTAAACTTACAAAAACTTAACGTACAGTTAAAGTACACTATTACATATAAACACTATATACAGATATGCATCGCATATCTGTATATGTGTGGCATATATGTACCATTTATGCAGTATATATGTGGTATGTATGCAGTGTGTATGCAACATATATGCTAAATATATGTGGTATATATGCAGGGTAAATGCTAGATATATCATTGATATATGATACATTGATATACAGTAATACCACGCATATACATCTCATATATAAAATCGTTACGAAAATTAGAATTTGGCACATATATGCAACATATATTTTCAATATATGGCATACATTTCACATATATTACAATTGTTAATAAAATAAATTTGCAGTATATTTTTGCGTATATAAATTTCCATAGGGGATGTTAGCCTTCTGTCCAGGTGCATTCCTACAGAATTAAAAAATTCTGTAAAGCTGTTAAATGAGGTAAGCTTGCATTTATAAGATACCGCGCGGCGCTCCCGACCGTCAACTCCAAAGCCGTTTTTCCACGATTTACTTTTTTCAACCTTGTGAAAGTTCTAACTCTTGAACGAAGGTTCAGATCGCTTTGAAATGTTTACAACATATTCTTAGTATCATCACCTATCGTCTAAACCACAGAAACAACAATTTCAATGGCACAAAAAAATATAAAAAATAAAATACCGACAAAAAATTGAGTAGACAAATTTTAAGTTTCGAATTTTTATTGTAATAATTTTTTTAATAATATTGTTGGTTCACACTGAAAATACATTCATTATGCAATTATAAATATGTTCATTTTTTTCAGACACCCACATCGATGTCGAGAACTTTCACCATCAACGCGCGAGGAAAAAAATACATTGCTTTATTATGTTATATCTCCGTCATTTGTTAATATTTCTGTTTTTTTTACATATACTTAACCATGTGCACAAATGATCTGTAAAAAAAAATGTCAATATATGCGTCATTTTTTTTAACCGCGTCTACAAAAGTGCCATCGAAAATCGGCGAAATCGCGTATACAAGGCCTTAAACCAAGAAAAAGAGAGAAACGTTGGATGGTGACAAAGGAAAGAGTGTGCAGAGTGCAAAATAAGTTAACTTAGTTACAAGAGAAAAAAAATCATTTTGTACAAAACTTGTTAAAAAAGTTGTGCAAATAAAACTCGATTTGATTGATTAAACAATGAAATAAAAAATAAAATGCAAAAAAAAATTCGAGCAAGCAAAAAAGAAAATTCCTTTGCATTCCAACCGTGCAAACCTCAAACTCATAGTTGCCGTCATTACCGTCCGTCCCAGGTGATTAGTATTACAATTGTTCATCTCGTCGTCGTTATTTCCATTGTCACTGCCGTGCGAAATTGTGCCGGAGCGCCAGAGCGCGTCGCGCAAGATACAATATTTTCCGTATTCTCCCGCGCGTCAATTACCGTACGAAATGCGAGCGTGAAATATAGATAAGTGGCACGTGACCGCGCTTAGTCGACTCGTACGTATACGCACGTGGCGTGACGTATACACAGGCGCGAGTTCTGCGTACCGTGAAAACGAAACTTCGGCGGTTGGCTGTACTGGGGGAGACGGCGGTTGCTCGCCTGAAGACAAACAACACAGCAATGACGAGAACTATATGCGAACGCGACGAATTTCATCTCCGCGGAACTTTCACTGCGCGCCTCCTATGCGTGAAAGTGAGAGACCGAGGGAAGAAGGACGAGGCGGAGGACACGAAACGCTTAGAAGCGCGAATACAACTAGTCCGCGTGGCTGTAGAGTATGCCTTGTGAAAGCGGCGCTCTACTCGTTCTTGAAGACCGGAGAGCCTTCACACCTCGTGATGTACCGGATCTGTATCGACGCGCGAATGGACCATCAACATTCGAACGTTCAGCATCGGTAGCGTTGGAAACCGTCTGTCATTTTTATTTCATCAGTAATACTGGAAGGTGGCGACGTGCTTCGATAAAATAATCGGTAGCTTTTAGAGAGAGAGAGAGAGAGAGGGGGGGGGGTAAAATTTCTCGCTCTCTCTCTCTCTCTCTCTCTCTCTCTCTCTCTCTCTCTCTCTCTCTCTCTCTCTCTCTCTCTCTCTCTCCCTCCCTCCCTCCCTCCCTCCCTCGTCCCCAATCTCTATTGATTGATCCATTTTTATTTCTCGAAATTGATGACGTTGATATATGACATTGAAGTTTGCATCGTTGGACCGTAACAAAAGTTCAGAAGCCCGAATGTTTTTTTTGGCAAATTTGGGTTATGAGTAACACTCCAATATTTTTTTAGGATCCTCATAAGAAATCTGAAGCCCAAATATGCTGAATATAATTTTGGCTAATGAAGAAAATGAGGAAATAACATTTTTTTTTTTCAAAAATGTTTCGTTGCGTTCCAACGATGCAAACTTCAATATCGTGTTGACATTTGCATCGTTGGAATGCAACGATTCTTTTTTATTCCTTCATTTTCATCATTATCAATTATATATAAATACACAAGATCACGTGAAAACGATCAAGTGATTTTCACAGCCTAACTCGGACAAGAAGATTGATGAATAAGCGGTTAGGCGTCTGTGACGACCTGAAAATCAGAATCGTTTAAAAAACAATGAGAGAGATAGAGAGAAAAAAAGAATGATTGATACATTTTTATTCCTCGCAATTTATGACATTGAGATTTGCATCGTTGGAATGCATTCTAACTGTTTTTTTAACTTTTTTTAAAATTCCTTCATTTTTATCATTATTGAGAACCTTTTCTTTGCAAAATGTGGTCGTAAATATATAGAAATATATAAGGATACGTCAAAACGAGAGAGAGAAAGAGAGAGAGAGAGAGAGAGAGAGAGAGAAGATTGATTGATGCATTTTTATTCCTCGATATTTATGAAGATGAAATTTTCATCGTTGAAATGCAACGATTTGATCTTGATCTTGAAAAAACAATTTATAAAATAATACAACAGTGGAAATAAAAATGTAAAAAAGAATTCTCATTTCATTCAAACAATGCACACTTCAGGACCGTTCTTTGAAGATCTACAATTAACATCTTCCAAAAAGAATATTAGATATAAAAATAAAAACAAGAAAATAAATATGTAGTAAAGAACTTTCGTTGCATTCCAACGATGCAAACTTCGCCATTAAGGGGGGGGGGGATACCTTTAGGCAAGAAACAAATTTGTGAATTTTCATGATTTTTTTTAAAAAAGGCGAGATTTCACTTCTTTTTACATTTAGGGTATATTTCATTGCTACTTTTAACGGTTACATGATGATATTTTTATTGATTTTTAAAAATAGCGTAGATATGGCAGTTTTTCAAACTGCATTTTCAAAACTGGCGTGACGTATAGCTTAACCAATAATCGACCGATTCTGATGAAATTTGATAAAAATGTTTTTAACCTTAGTGTCCAAAACATGACCGTGAATGTTTTTTGAAAATTAAAAAAAAAAGAATTTTTACTGCAACATGTAGCCATTTTTTTGAAGCCTACTATTTAATAGATTTTCAACATTTCTCACTTTTTCTTGCGAAAATATAGAGAAAATTATTCTCTACATTTCGTACATTCAAACCATCCCCGAAAAATCGATTGTTTTTGAGTTATTCAATAAACAATTTTTTTCCATACTTCAACAATTTTTTTGGCGGTGAAGATATTATCGGAGAGGGATGATCGAAAATTCAATCGACGCGTCTTTCCAAGGGCTACAACGTTCCCATTTGAACAAAAATTGTATGAATTTTTCCTAAAGCGTTATCGAATTAAAACTGATTCTTCAAAATCTCACCTCACTTTTTCACCCCCAAACTTCCACGACTTCGGCGCTATGGACAAAAATAAAACGCGGATTTTTCTGAACATTTTGTCTCCCGGCGCCGACCTCGTGGGGGTTGCAGTTTGGCATTAATCCACCCCATCCCCCTTCATCCCCTAAAAAAACCCTACACCCCGATTTTTAAACAAACTTGGATTTAGCACCCGCGGCCCCTACAAAATCACCTCTCAAAAAACTAGCCTTCGTCTAATTTTTTCCGATTCCAATATACACCACGACTGTACTATGTGGCTTGCGAAAAAAAAAGAAAAAGAAGCCTCGGTTCGTCGCGTTATTTCTTTCGCGTCTCTTCTCGTTCGCCGTGATAATTTTTTCGTTTCGACCACGCGCGATAGCCGGAAACCTTTGCAGAAGAGAACAAAAAGAGGAAGTTCCGTGCGGGGACGAAGGAAAGGGGCCGATTAAAAAACACTTCGGTATACACGTTCGGAAGCTTCGCGATCGTGGGAATTTGGGTGTATCTGATGAAACGGCTCGATTAAGGGCGCAGGAACAAAGGGGGGGGGGGAGGAGACAAAGCAGAACCGAAAGACCAGACAATGACTATCGGAACTCTTTCGCTCGATAATGAGAGGGACCGTGGATTCTACCGTGGACAAAACGATACAGCGGTGATTGGAAAAGATTAGAAAGACATTCGAGGCAAATGTCCCTCTTCCGCGATACACCCTACATATTTTTCATTCGGGATGAAACGTTCTTCATTCTCCTGGCAGCATAACTTTTTAGTGTTGAGTTATTGATGTGACTTCAACTCAAGTATTTGTCTCAGATCTTTCAGGACGATCCTTCAGGATCATCCTCCCCAAAGACACTAAACATAGTTTTTTTTAATGTATATCCGAATGAACAAGTCGACGTCATTGAGGGAGACTTTGTCCTTGAAATCGGCGGGAGGTGTTAGCGGCTCAAAATGAGCAGCTAGAAGAAGAGAAGGGATGCCTCTATGGACCAGGCATTGCCGATTAGCGGTAATTATAAACACATTTGTGTAAACACATTACAAAACTTTAAACGAGTTTTTCTCGAAAACACGTTTTTGAAAATGGCTGACATTCTACTGACCGCTGTAATTAACATATCGACCTGAAATTTGGAGAGCATACTCAGAAAATATGTCTTCACGGAATGACGGATCGTTTTTTTCGATAGATACATTTTTGCATTTATTATTTATCTTTTTATGCGAAAAAAAAACGCGAAAATTCGATTTTTTTTTTAAATTGCCGCCATTTTCCGAAATTTGTACTAAACGAAAAACCCATCCGTCATTCCATGACCAAAGGGTCACAGATTGATAATATGCTTTGAATTTGTGTTTCGGATCAACGAAGAGGGGGCAGTGATGTCAGCCGTTTACCTCCCGCGATTTGAGGATGTTTTCGCGGCGCTGCAACGGCCGCCATTTTGGTTTTCAAAAAAATTTTTTTAACGTTCTGTATATCATGAATAAAAGCAAGAAAAAAACCGCACTCAAAAAGCTTTACTCGTTTCCTTTAAAAAAAATAAAATGTAAACACCTGAAATATGGCACTCCAAGGACAAAGTCTCCGTTAATTCGGATGCATTAATGCTTTATTTGTACAGATAATTTGGCGAAAATATGCGTAATATTTAGCTGACTTATTCATTGCATGTAATTCCTAGATTTTTTACACTTTGCCGAGGGGGTTTTTGCCGGGATTCGTTTGGGTTTAGGAAACAAAACCTAACAAATCCACGCGCACACATGCGCACACAGGCACACGCGAAAACTGACTTTTTTCAATTGCTCGATTTTTTTTATGATCAAAAATCGACCTTATTTGATCGAAAAACGATTTTTTTTACTCTTGAAAAAGTGTTTCTTTTGGCCAAAATTACAATCTTACGTGGTCAAAATTTGGCGCTTCAGATATCGTAGAAATGAAATGCAATGAAATTTCTTTTGCCTTCGTATTGCCCAATTTTTTCGGCCCATTTAGGCTACAAAAATGACTGTAACATTTTTGAAGATCATCATCAGGGTTCTATAACTTAAACTTGATAAGAAAAGGGTTTAGATAGTACTAAAAAAAAGAAATGCTAACGAATATAAATCTGAAAGTCTGTGTGTTTGTTACTCAATCACGCCAAAACGGCTTGACCGATTTCAATGAAATTTAACATGTAGATGGCATGACGTTGAAGTTTGCATCGTTGGGGTGCAACGACGTTTTATTCATGTTTAATTTCTTTAATTTTATGCCTATCCAAAGTTGCTTTTTCTTTTGCAAATCGAGGTTATAGATCTTCAATAAGCATACGTTTAAACGTTTGAGAAATGTTCACGAACAAATAAAATTTGGACAATTAAAAATAATTAATTTTCGTTGCATTCCAACGATGCAAACTTCAACCCCATACGAACGTGAATTTTTTTTTTTCAATTGCTCCATTTTCTTGCTCATTCAGGCTGCGAAAATCAGTCGAATCTTTGTACGTATTCTTATGAGAGATTTAAACCCTCAATTAGCAAAAAAAGGCTTTGAATAATGATAAAAATTAAGAAATAAAAAATGAAGATAAAAAATGTAAAAAAACTTTTTTAAAACAAGCTTTTATTTACAAAGGTACCGTACTAAAGAGTAAAAAAAAATAATGTTCACGAAAATTGAAAATCAAAACAGTATAACTACAGAAAAGTCCCTTCCTTGGTCACTCATCATAGGTGCACGTATTTAAAAGGTACACGAACGTAGACATTTCAAAAATATGAAATGTAAATTTTAAAAGCTTGAGGCTTTTTTCAGAAATTTCAAAGTAGTAATAGTACTTATGACTTTTACCGCCTCAAACTTTGAAAATGTGTATTTCATATTTTGAAAATATCTATGTTTATGTACCTTTAAGGGGTTAACCCCACTTGCGATTTTGAAAAAATCGATTTTTTTCATTGCATTTTTTTGAAGTATCAGTATCTGAGAATATGTCCTGAAAATTTCAAGTCGATCCGAACAAAATTGACTGAGATATGAGCGTTGAAAGAGAAGAATCCGCGTTGGAAGAGCGTTGAAAGAGAAACTTTGAACGCGTTTTTCTCAAAATGGCATTTCTGAAGTCGGTGACCAAGATTACTCGAACACTAATGAACCGATCTTCTTGAAATTTTGCAGGCTTATTTAATACATGAAAATGTAGTCTTTAATCGTTCGATTTTTTTTTCGAAAAAAAAATGGCCGTTTTATAGCCAAAAACGGCCGTTTTTTTTCGTTAAAATTGAACCATTAACTTTGACTGTCCGCCATTTTGTGAAAAATGAATATTTTTTAAAATCCTTCGATTAAAGACTAGTTTATACTTATATTTGACTAAATCCATCCGCATTTTTTTTTTCAGATGATCCACTTCGCCGCAATGTTGGTCACCGCAAACCGTGCATATAAAAACATTATTTCATTGACAGCCATTTGCCACTAAACAATGTAATATTTTTCAATAAAAAAAATTACTAAAAGTTTTTCAAGATGTGTTCTATAAGATGGTTTATTGATCGATTAAAAAAGTTTTGTAGTTTTCTTTTAAAAAATTCATGAAAAAGACCTTTTTTGCGCTACAAGTGGGGGTAACGCCTGAAGTACTTGCACCTATGATGAGTGACCAGGGAAGGGACTTT